>VXBL01003512.1:105276-133375 GCA_013400195.1 Aramus guarauna | reverse complement strand
CAGCTGAAGGAGATGGAAACGCAGACTCTTAGACTCCAAAGCAGGAGGTCAGTCTTCAGAGAAGTAGAGAGCTCAAGGTAGCAGACCAAAAAATAGGGGTTTTTTAATGGTGACTTACACCATGACTGCTCTGGCTGAAACTTAACAAGAAACTGTTCTCATTTATAATGCTTTCCCAGCTACTAACTGGGATATAATATACCTTGCTGTCCTGTCACTTCTTGAAAATACTTCACATAGTCTCCTTTTTTTTATATAAACACATCTACTTGGCTTGGATATGCCTGGCAGCATAAACATAAATTAATCTGAAACCTCAAATTAACAATCAATGAGTGAAAACTGGGAGACACTAACTTAGGAAGGCCCAGGCAAGCTGCACTATGCCCTCCTGTGGTCACCTGGAAAATCACCTACTGTAATGCCAAAATCTGAAGTCACGCTGATGCACTCAGAGGCAGTGTGGAAGTTCCAGGGACTGCAGAAGGCTAGGTCATGTTCACCTGTTTCCTCACGTTCTTACAACATTTCAACAAACAGTATTAAATAGCGTGTGCACATCCAGAGTTTTGTGTGCTTGTGAGTAAGGATGGATGCCAGTGGGTGAAACCTCTACAACACTGAATGGACATGTGAGTATCTTTTTTTGACCCTCCTCTGCATCCACCAACTTACTTTGTTTCACTGCAGGCGTTTCTTCCACTTTGACAAGCATGAGAGAGCCCCTGGTCAGTCATGAGGGGAAGGTTTCACAACACCTTTGGAGATTCTCCAAAAAGCAGGCATTTGGCTAATGTCTGCAATTCCAGGATGCGTTTCCAACGGCCTCTGACTGACTGTGGGTATTCACCATGACAGCGTCCCCTCAGAAACTTCCTTATAGCCAGTGAAGGTGTGGTCAGGTGAGTCCATAGTAAAGCTCACCTGGCAATAAATAGACCCAGACAAGCACACATGCTAAAAGCAGAATCTCTACTACAGACATGGATCCCATAAGCACAGCGAGACCCATTGGTTTCCTCCCAGACTCACGAGAATCTTTCTACTCACAGCTTACCTTTTTCAGTACCCAGATTAACAGATGTTAGGAAAAAAGGAAATATTTAATTCAAGCAAGTCCCACACTTTGCTTCTCCTCTTTCTCTAAGCACCTTTTTGCATTTGGCATTTAGTTTTTACAAGGAATAGAAGTAATCTGCACTTCAGCAGTTGTACACACCTGTATTCAAGGGCATTTCCAATGGAGATTTTAGGATGGGACCCAGACTGGAGTGCTCACTGTAGCTGGAATGAGAGACCTCGGTCACCCAGCCACACACTGATGGGCTGAGAAGAGACCTGAGGGCCAACCTCACTAGCAAGTTTGTGGAAATCACGACCTAAAATTGCTGGTGCAGTGAGAGGAACTCCTTGACGCGCTGCTGTGCTTCAAGAAGACAGGCTGCCGTCTGCCCTCATGTGGCCATGTGGAAGATGAGGCACCTTTTCCAATTTAAAACGCTCCATTGTATGGGAAATAGGTGCGAAAACAATATGGGCTCCAGTAGTATCAGCTGGTGGCAAATGATTTCCTAACAAATCCATGACTTTCCTGGGCAACATGAGATTGTTTAGACACTAAGTACTCACAGTACCCAGTCCCTTTGCAAGCTACCTTGCTGTCCTGTCAGATGGTTTAAACATCGCGCATTTCGAACAAGAAGCTGCTGAAAATGGGCTTTTACATCAGACACGGGTGGCTACAATGCCATGTCAGTTAGAAAGCTTTCCGGCTTTACCAGGTCCTCACAGAGCTGCTTGTCACAGGTTTCAAAGGGACCAAGGGGCAGCAGTCCCACTGCTCTACATTAAAAACACAAAATTGAACTCTCAAAACCTGGTTCCAAATATGTTAGGCCAGACAATCAGCACAATGAAGTCTTGATTATAAAGTAAGATCTGTCAGCTAGATGAGGATTTTGCTGTGGAAGCACAGGAAAAGTTGGAAAAAACCCCAGCCAAAAGGCTCCAGCGGGAAGTCGCATTAAACACTGCTCCTCCGGCGTTGCCAATGTGAGTCCCGCATTATAACTGGCAATGCTCAAGCTCAGCAGGGAACAGCAGAGGCTGGCAATGGACACAGATGGGAAAGCAACAGATCTAGAGGCAGAAAAGAAAATCAGACCCAAGAAACAGCTTCAGGAAGACGCATCAGGAACTGGCAAGAGAAGAAAGGGTGGACTTGTCAGTGCTTGTCTGTTCAAGAAGAGGAAGACACCTGTAAGACACCTGCTGCCAGGATCACCTGGCTTTGGCTCAGTGGGCAGAAAAGCTCTTTGCAGTTTTCTCCGGTCTTAGAACATGGAAGAGAATCTTTGCTTCTGATAATGGGAACAAAGGTGGCTTCTGTGAAAGTAAATTCCTTACCAAAGAACATTTAGACAAAAGACGTTGTTAACTTGCTGAAATGACTTTACATTTTGTGTTCTTTGAAATAGAAAAGGCTAAAATGCTGAAAAGAAAAAAAAAAGTGAAGTTCCACCTGACTTGGAGAACAATTTTATTGTTGATTTTTTGTAACATCAGTGCACAAATGTTAAAATATAACCCAGCTCTGGAAACATGTGGCTTCAGATTAGTTACGCATGATTTTTATGCTGTGTCTGCTGTAAAGCACTGAGCACTTTATGAGCAAATTAGGCTTTGCAGGCAACAGGACACTCTTGCTCTGGCGCAAGCCCATGGAACTGGATACAGAGTCATTTAGGTACAGCTTCTCCACCACCAAACAGTGACAAGGTAAAGTGGCACCAAGCAACACAAACGGTCCTTAAAAGGCTGGTGACCTTGGCCATGAAACCTACAGTCAATAGTGATTACACGGGACTTCACGAAAGGGGAAGAAGTAGAGAAAATGAGATATATATCATGTTTCAGAGAGATTCACTTGGCTGCCTCAGAATGAGAAGAAAGTGGAGCTTCTGTGGCTCACCCTAATGGAAGTCTAAATTTAGATTGCGGACAAAGTTCCAGCTGAAATGATTCACCTACACAAAAGGGAAGTGGAGGGTCGGGAGGAGAGAGAGGGAGAAAGAGGAGAAAAGAACAAGAAAAAAGAAAACAGATCCATACAACAGTTACATCCAGATATCAGAGGTACAGTCTCCACCAGGGTAACGAATCTCATGAGCTAAGACAGGCCCATCAGGTTCCTTCCCAAAATCCACTAGGAAGTTTTTATTCACTTTCAATCCACCTCTTTCAGTATCCACATCAATCTGCAGCATAACAGAGCCTTCCCTGAAAAAGGGACAAGAAAACAGAGAGTGGGAAAAGGGTCCATATTTGTTGCTCTTCTCTTCCATATTTGGGCAGGATTTGTCTTCGTTTAGTATCAAATGGAAAGAACCTCAGATTTAAATTGGGGCTTAGCAGGTCTCAAAAGTGAGTTACATTGCCTCAGTGAAACTTGCAACCTCAAATTAGCAATGAACAAGTTAAAATGAATGGCGGCTGCTGCTACTTCGGAAGGAAGCAGCGAGCTGCACCATGCCCTCCTGTGGCCATCTGGAAGATCATCTCCTTTAGCCAAAACCCAGAAAGTCGTGCTGATACAGGCACAGGCAGTTTGGAAGTCGTATGGATTCCAGGAGGCTAGCTCACCTTCACTGCTTTCTTCCCATTCTCATCTACTTCCTAATAGCTCATGATTTCAACAAACAGCGTGTGCAGACCCCAACTCCTGCGTGCCTGCTGGGCAAGGATGGATTCTGGCTAGTGGGTAGGCTGTGTATAAAAAGTTACTGGATTCGCCCTCCCTGCGTGGGAACTTTGCTCTGTATACCACCTGGTATATGCATATTGCTATTTAAGAAAGAAATCTGGAACATGGGCTTGTACCGCCATCCTCATTTACCAAAGTTTTCTTACTTGACAAGGTCTGGGTAGAACTGCTTGTCCCATCCACTGTAGAGAGAGCTGGTGACATATAGCCTCTTCCCATCCAAACTAAGCTGAATCATCTGAGGACCACCTGGCACCCTCTTCCCCTAAAATGGTAATAGAGAACAAGGTGCTCAAGACACGCTGCCACAGAGGTTGAACAAAAGAAAAGCAACAGCAAGGAGAAACAAAACCGCACAGCAGTTCTGCTACTCGGAGGACCATCAGCACTCTGAAATCCTTGACACAAGAACACCAAGCCCCTACTTTGGGGAGAGAACAGTTTTTATTGGCAGTCTGACTCCTTCCTAACGGGAGCCTTGAAGCCATTTCAGACGAGTCCCACTTAATTCACAGAACTAGTAATGTAAGAAATAAGGGCTGAAGGTTCAGGCTGCTGTACCTGGGTAGAAGCGTCTAAAATCAGGAGGTGGGTAGTATAACACAGTTGCAAATAAGAACATGTCTACACTGCAGCTAGGTCACAGTCTGCACTGTGAGGACAAGGAGTACATGGAACTTCCTGAAACTGCCTTCTGTGGCCAGCAGAGCTTAGCTGTGACCATACTCAGTCCTTGCACATCCCACAAGACTTTCCATAGGTGGCTGCCTTGGCAGTGGTAATAGTAATAGTAATGCACGTTGCTAACGACCAGAGACAATTAATGTTCTTTCATTTTCACACACACTCCCCCCACTGCAGAATGAGCTGGTTTAGTGCTTCGACCATCAGTTGTTAAAAGAATATCAGAAGCAACGATGGCAGCGTGATGGATGCATACCGCATTAAATTAGCTAGCTACCAACAGCAGGGAAGATGTAATTACACAGGCTTCAGTTCAGTTGAACAGCTTGTGTGATCCCACCCGGGACCCAGAACACTTACCAGGATTTACCAGCTCCAGCCCGTGCCGAGATGTGATACCTGCCCAGGCTGGGAGCCAAGATCTAAACTAGCTCAGGCTTGGCTTTATAGGCGGTACCTTTGACTGAGGGGTCAGGGTATTTCAAAATGGATTGCGATTAGCAGAGCATTGACAACATGCACATTAGGAAAACTCACTTTGATCACAAATGGCTCTGGCTGATGCTGCAATTCCTTGTCTTCCAGTACAGTTACAGGCCCACCTTTTGTGATGCTGCCTCCCAGAAACACCTGTAGCCAAGGGAATGTGTGAGAATAGGTGTCAGCTATCAAAGGAACACGAAAGCAACGTAGTGACAATTCTCAAGCAAAAGTAAATTGAAGTTTTCTCCTTTGAAAAAAGAAGGAAATAAGAGGATTGCACTGCCCCTGTATGTGACAGCTTTCCTGATGCCACCTCACCTGTCCCACCAGCTTGGGCTTGCGGGTGTCAGAGATGTCGTACTGGCGGATGTCTCCATGCAGCCAGTTGCTGAAATACAGGAACCTGTCGTCCAGTGAGATGAGGATATCAGTAATCAGACCTTCAAGAAAATATTCAGTAGCCAAGTCAGGAAATGGACAGGACCAGCAACAAACAAGACCACAAAATTCTAGTCATAGTAGCCTCAGAAAAATGTGTTCAGATATGGGTTGAACAAACAGAATCAGCCTTGGAAAACCAGTGCCCACGCAAAGGAGGTTCAGGCTCCACCAGCATTCCCAGGACCATTCCTGAATACTGTGAGCTCATGCCGAAAGACCCAAACTCTAAGAAACTAGCCTCAAGCACTGAGCAGTGTGGGAGCAGAGGCCTGACAATGTCCTGCTTGGTGGTCCATAAGCCAGGCTAATTTGGTTACATCAGAAGTGTTGCAGAAAGAACCCAAACCAAAATGTAGAATTTTACAAGGGAAGAGTTTGCCATTTAAGGATAAGATTTTCCAAAAAGCTCACTGTACCAGGGAAATGAAGAGGAGAACACCCCATTTCCTTCCCAAACATGCTCACACTAACCCGGCATGTCAGGGAGAAGCCATCCTTGCACCTTCTTGCTGGGTACTTCAATCACCTTCTCTGCTGCCCAGTCTCCTTTCTGCAGAGGGCACAGGAGAGAACACGGCATTATTATTGCCTTGATGTCAGCCAAGAGGGCTCAGCTATGCATGACATGGGGGGGAGAAGCAAACAGTGCCATTTATTTAGCAGGTCCTGCACAAAGATAATATGCATGCTGTAAGTAAGTGTTACCAAGGGGTGAGGATGGCAACTACGCTGCCAGTGAGAACGCTAATGGTTATAGCACGCACCAACACCTCAAACAGACTGCTGTAACAGTAGCAGCACTATAGACTGCTCATCTCCCACAGTTTGGCGCCCTGTCTGTCTCCAGCTTGTTCCCTAAACGGGCCACACCTCTGCTCCCCTGTCTGTGACCCCACAGCTTTCCCTCCCTCCTCTCCCTTTGAGTCTTCCCTATGCATCCAAATACTGTCCGTGCAGCTCGCAGCACACACTGACACTGGTGACAGGTTTCGCGTGGTCTGTCCCATCCATACATGTGTGCTGACCAGCCTGCAGGCCGGAAAGCAAGCCGCTGAGCTAATGCTGCAGCCCTTTCCTCACTGCAAGTGGATTGTCTCACCTTCAAGTGCTCACTAATGTTCTTATCATTCACAAGACCTTTGAGACCTTCACAATTCATTAACTGTGATTAAATTGATCAATGAGTTAATCTGGAGGGCAGGAGAGATGGAAGTGGGGCTGACAGACCAGCACCATGACCTCCTAAGCTTTGCTTCCTTTCAGGGTCAGGCTGCTGAAGATTTGCATGCTAGGCATCGGCACTACGGCCACAGAGACTTCCAACTACAATTGCTCAAAGATGAGGGACTACACGGGAGCTTCAGAAAGCCGCGGCATTGGCTTTGTGCATGCAGGTTTGCTCTCTGACACAATGTTAGAATTAATCAGAATCCTATTTCCTAAGTGATCAGTGGATTTCTGAAACAACTAGGTTTGAGCTTCTGCACTTGCCGTGGCTTTCATTACGTACCTCTGTCTTGTAGAAACGATGCACTGCACCACTCAGCGCACATCCAACAAACCCTTCCGCGGCATCCGGATTGTGGAGGAATCGGATTTCCAAAGGTATGGAGCCCTTCCCTAAGTCAACTGCCTGAATGTAGGTGTGAGTGCTCCAGTCCCACACATTAATGCGGCGGCCATAATGCCCTAATGGATCAGGTCAGACAGAAATAAGCACAGAAGATATAGTTTAAACAAGAATCCCTTTTACTTCTGAGAGTTAAACACTCCCTCACCTCTCTCTACATCAGCTGGGTTAAACCCATCTGCCAAGACTTTTGGGGCTCCCCATTCGGTGCTCATCAGGACATTGTGTCGTGGCTGATACCAGAAGTCATAACCCAGGGGAGGTACCTTTTCCCCATTCTCCCAATTTCCTTTCACTTCAAAGGTCTCTCCGTCCAGCAAAATAAAGCCACCTGATATAAAAACCAAAGAAAGTTGTTTGAACACATTCACACAGATTCACAGCTTTAAGTAAGATAAATAATACATTAATATTTAAATGTCTATTTTTGAAACACACTGTAAAATTCAACTCTGCTTAAGGAAAATTTTGTCATTCCATTGGTATTGCTTTTGTGGAGTAAAGCAAATGAAACCTGGATTTTTAAAGAATTTCATCAGGTTGTAATGAATTCTTTAAGCTCCAGTTGGCTTGATGTCTTACTCAAGTCATTCCAATAAATCAGTGAGCCTCCTAGAGTACATTTCAATTAAGAGATATCTTAGAGAAGATCCTGGAGGAGTCACCTCTGTTTTTCTTTGCTTGCCACCAGTATCCTTGAATTACATACAAAATATGCATCTATTCAAGGACATGTTTGCTCACACTCCAGCAGACAAAAAACCTGTGAAAAGCAGCAGGGTTCACCACTTGCATCTGAAGCCTATTTCTCCTAATAGTTAGTATTTCTCTTCAGATGTCAGGTGCTTTATGTCTGAACAGGTAACAACATTTATATGCAAGAATCCTTCAAAAGTTTTAAACAGGAAGTGTACTCTAGAATAGCTTGAAAGGCTTCATTTTCATTAGACAATGAGATGGAGAGGATTTAGGGTGGCAAAAGAATCCTTCATGGCCAAGTTACAAATACTGAGCTGACACAGACGATGTTTGAAAGCAATTCCTCCTTGCTCTGTGCTGAAGGGACCCAAGTGAAATGTTAGTGGGTTTCTTGCTCATATTAAAACCACTAGAGCTGGTCGTCTTTAGTAATATATGTGAAAGACTGAGACATGGAAGCTGAACTCATCGAGGTTCCTCCACACCAGGTCTGAATGGCAGAGCCATATCCATACAGCTTCCCTAGTACCTGAAGTATTTCTTCTACAGTTAAATAAACAGCTGCTGGAATGGTGACGTGCACGAAAGAACTGTAAGCTCTGACAAATCCTTCTGGCTTTGCAGCCTGTACTTTGGGACTGGGATGCTTCTATACCACCAATACTTTTCTAGAGCAATGAAGGGGATTAGTACCTTTTCCGTTGCCAGAAGGGTCTCCCAAACAGCTGATTAAGATGTCACCACTGCCCAGACAGTGAGAGGTGTGAGGATTAGCCGCGTTACCCTTCCAGAACAACTCCACCGGCTCGACAATCTAAAATAAGCGTACACATAGTCACAGTCAGCTTCCCTGAGATGGCTGCAGAATACCAGCTCCACTCCTAAGAGTGAAGGGTTCAAAGCCTGAGGAAGGAGTGGGAATGGCGTATGTGTGGGGGATTGTTTCTGCTGCTACTTTGTTTTTCCAGCACCTGCCACCTCCCGCTTTCTACTCTGCCCAGTAATACTCCATGACATTTATTTGTTCTTCTCAAAAATATAAACACCCAGAGTGGAATTCCTGCACCAGTGAGGCACTGACAGCTGCGTTTGTTTTAATTAGTATCAGTGGCAGAAACACCACTTGTGTGCATTCAGACATCGGCTCTCACTGGAGTACCAACAGTTCAGAGGGGAAAAAAAAATCTTTGAGGCTTGCCAGAGACTCAGTTTGAAACCAAATTCACTGTACAAGAAGAGACCTTTGGGGGGTTTATTCCACTGCATTGACAGTTAAAGGCTGGCAGGGCCCTACAGAACTCCCAACTGAAAGACTCTGAATGAGAGTATTGGCAGGCAGGTGGGGTGGGACAAAAGCCCACTTAAAAGTTTCCTTACATTCCACAGTGTGACCTGTCTCCAAAATATGGTTTTGATCACTAAATTTGTCTCTGCCAAACCTGGAACTTTGTACTGAAGTTTCACACCTGACAGTGCATATATTTACATCTAAGCTAATCCTCTGTGCTTACTCTGTAGCCAGCGAAAAGGAACAAACACCCTTAAGACACAGTTCCTTTACCCTAAAACACTTTTCTGAACTAGGTTAGACAAATCCAACTCCAGCAATGCCTTTTTTTTTTTCTTCACTGACTGTAAAGAGAATCTAAACAGTTAGACATGAAAAAGTGTAAGTGTGTATCTGCACCTATATGCCAGTATCTGAATCTCTGCCAAATGAATTCTATTTGCAGTGGGAAAAATTCAGTTGTTTCCATGACCAAGACATTACAAAAATGTTCATTTCCCCATATTCCCCATATTAAAACATCTTCTTCAAATTTTCTTTTAAAAAAATCTACATATCCCATGTTTAGGAACCAAGGATTACAAATCAAGGAGGAGGTGTCCTTTACAGAACAGATCTGGTTTTGCTCAGCAAAAATCCAATCAAATTTGAACTCATCTCTGAAAAACACACAATCTACGTATGTTCACTGAAGGTGTCAGGTAGGTCCTGTACTCAAAACTAACAATGCACTGTGCAACTACTTCGACTGAAATGCATATTGCAGAGGCAGGCGGAATTCAGGAACTGCCTAATTTTTCAGTGTTTGACACTGCATTTACTCGTATTTCTTCAGTGTGAGATTTTTGTGTGTACTTTATCAATGAACTGGAGGAGTTTCAAAACTCCCACAAGTTCCTACTATTTGACAAAAGCTTCCATAACTGTTCCAACTCTCCTTTTCTCATTTGAAGTTGGAATCCACAAAATCACTGTCTCTTGGTCAAAATATAAGAAATAAAACCCCAGCTTAAAGTCATCTAAATATACCTTATGGATTCTAGGAGCTCGCATGTCTGTTCCCACATCCACCACATAAATGCGAGAAGAGATGAGACTTGGTAGAATCAGACGGTTTCTTCTCTTTGTGGCATCCCCAAAGCAGCTGCTACAGGCGTTCCACCCTGAATGATGGAGCTCATCCTTAAGATTCGGCATGGGCAGGCGATGGATCACCTACAAAGTCAGAGACAGACTTAAGATTCAGTCTGGCATAGTTTTTCCCCTAGGCAAAGAAATAGGTCTTTATGTCAAAGCATAAATTAATAAAGAGCAGAAGGAACCTGCTATTTGTTATTCAGGAGGCAGATTCAGACCAAGATACGCAGAGCTGAAGCTGTAAAGTGGGAGAAGAAAGTTGGACATCATGATTGCCCAACATCTGTTAAATGCTGTATGCTATTAAATTCCTCCAAATCTTTAAAAGACTCTCTCTAATTAAGGAGATGTGGAACAATGATATGGAAAACAGCAAACCCATCACTTGTCCATTTGCTGCAAGTCTCCAATTGCAACTGGGGCTGACTGTAGCAAACAGACATGTTAATTTACACTCTTGCCTCTGATTTTCACTTTTCCACTGTATCACTAAGAAAAGCTGAAAGATTACAGCCAAGTTTTGTCAAAGGTTTAGATTTGCTTCCTCCACTCCTCTGCAATAAAACCCTAAGCAGTAGCTATAAAAAAAAGAAGAAATTATGAAAACCTTTGTTGTCAAACCAGATTCACTGCTCCCTAAACACATGGAGATCAGAGTCCAAAGTATCTTCCACAATTTGAGTCGTACAGCACTGTGTGTTTAAATGCATTTAAATGTACACTATCTGCAGTAACAAACTCAGCAGCTTCAGGACAGTCTTACCAGTATTTTGGATCTGGTATATTGGTAG
Organism: Aramus guarauna; assembly: GCA_013400195.1. Classification (NCBI taxonomy): domain Eukaryota; kingdom Metazoa; phylum Chordata; class Aves; order Gruiformes; family Aramidae; genus Aramus; species Aramus guarauna. Next base: position 122,459 of record VXBL01003512.1, on the reverse strand, counting down.
CTACCTACCCACAGCTTTCAATCTATGAAGTAAATGGATGGGATTTATAATATTGGTAATGCCTACTGTGTAGAATTTCCCAGGGTATCGGACATCCTACATTATAAACTCTGTCCATACCACTGACACACCCCAAGGAAATATCACCTTCTAGGGCTTAATACTCGTGCTCTGTATAAATCAGTAAGTGTTACAAAAGGAACTATTAAAATCCCAAGCACAAAAATGCTCTGAAAGCATCTTGAGACTAACAAGATAAATGTTAGCTTTGAGTAACCTAGTAAGAAGAACAGCAGAGGATTTGATTTGTTCTCAACACAAATATCTACTTGAACAGGACTACGAGAAAAGAAAAAGAAACATGAAGTCAGACACAGAGCAGGGGACAAAAGGTTGCACAAGACCCAACCTTCATGAGGGTCACGAACCAGGTGAGAAGTTAGAAACGGAGACTGTGAACCCAAATATTCACCACCCCAGAAAAAGGAGCACCAGAGCTGTTCTACGCATGGGTACCTGACTGTAGTGTGGAGATTGGGGGTCAACATCCACAGTGGCCAGGTAGTCAGGCTTCTCTACCCCGGTGTTCCTGTAGATACAGGGCAGGTACACAATCTCCTCCCGGGGACCTTTCAAGGCAGAAGTCTTGTTTAATGTGTCGAAAGAAACCATTTTTACAAAAAGCTGTGCTTAACTTTCAGAGACTCTTCTCTGGATTTAATGTCTCTGTTGTAAATGGTGATTCTTCCTAGGAAGCTGGACCTCAGCATTTCCACTGTGTGGAGAAATACTGGCAGTATATATTTTGGGCAGCCAAAAATGGCCAGGAGAAAGCACTTGTTCAGCTGTGGGGCCTTTCCACTCCCTTGCCCTCCAATGCAAGAGGCCCTGGGGATGCCATTCTTCTGAAAAAGGGCAGTGCTGGAGACCACCTTCCCACTGGCAAGGCCGTGTCAAGCCTCTCCTTCCCCCAGTTACACAAGTGACGACTCCCACTGCCAGGGCCCAGCCTTCAGTCTACCTGTGCCAAAAGCCTGCTTATCGCAATCTATAAAATTGAGGCTTCTAAAATACTTCAAAGGACTCAAGGCGAAGTTCTGACACTGTTAAAAGCTACAACAAATAGTGGGCTTCAGGATGTAGCCGGACACCACTGGGAAGAACAGACCACAACTTTTGTCCAGCTACAAGTGGATGAGAAGCTTGCCGTTGAAGTGTCACATGGATTACCCTACAGTCCTCTCTCCTATCTCCCCTTCTTCTGTCCTTGACAATCACTTGTGTTTATGACAGAGTCTGAGGGCAGTCTGTAAAGGTCACCATCCAAAACCACCAAGGAAGCATTTTTTATTTTAGGTTAAACACTTGCCCCCAATATTCTTAAAGCAAAGCTCTATTTTGCAGCATAGTAAAGCAGGAGAGTTTGCTGAGTGTTAGCATCCTAGAGCTGTGCATACATCCGCCTTTGGTTCGGTGCTATGATTAGTGAACTCATGGTAACAGAGCTTGTGTGCTTTGCCCAGAGTTGGGCGCAAAATGAAATAAAACCTCTCCCGATATTTAAAGTCTCCTTAGCCTTGCTAATTAATGAGCCAACGTCCTAGTCTTCACCTAATTTGAAAACAATCCCTTTTCTGACAGCCTGGATTTAGAAAAGATGTTATGGTACTTGCCTTTCATGGCATCCAGAGGGGTTGCATATCCTGGACCACATGCTCCGCATTTTGCTGATTGGAGGAAAAAAAAAAGAAGTTATTTTCATCTCCAAATTATTCCAAAGCATATCTCTAAGAGGACAATGGCTTTGCATTCAGAGGTTGACAAATCTTAGATCCAATTCTTACATTGCCAAACACCTGTCAGTCATGCTGACCCCAGGCAGTGCTGAGGTTACTCGAGTTTCTGAAAATGTACACAATATGACACCCCACGCCGAAAAATAATGGGAAGTTTGGGCCTTCATTTCAAGGAGTTCAGCCTCACAATTTTAAAGCAGATTCATATATGACAAGGGTCTGGGATTTAAGAAAATTGTTTTAAATGTTTTAGAGCGAGCTGCTGAATCACTGCCAGATGAGTAAGTAGACAGATTGCCCAATTTGAACAGTCCATTTTATTATTACTGGAAAGCCTCCAGCCTTTCTCAGCATACAGCTGCTGAAAAAGTGGTTATTGTCAAGGATTTACGGCCTGGGTAAGAGGTGATACTGCAGGTATCACCAGCCAGGACAAGAGGAAGGGGAATTACCAACCATTCCACCTTCTCTCCACAAAAACTCAGCTCCCCACCTCCGCTGTCACGCCACCATTACAGTAACACTTCTTGAACCGGCATTCCTCATTCTCCACTCTCAGCACAGCAACTGCATCACTCATCAGACATTTGAGTGGTTTTAGGAAGATAGAAAGGGAATCTAAACGTCCTCTGGAGAAGGGAACCCAAAAAAAGCAGAAGAAAAGATCCTGTCTGGTAGAACGCTGGGTTCTGCGCCAGGAGAAATGTGTCATTTCATAGCAGAGAAGACTGAGAAGCAAAGGTCTTCTGTGCTGAGAGTCAAAACCGACCAATGCATCCGAGTGCATCCATGTGCCAAACCTCAAAATGTCGGTGGGGAGTGGGAACTGCAGCAGTTGTGATCTACAGCTTCTCCATCTGGAAAGTGTGTGTTCCCTTCGAAAAAGATGGGACTCCTCTATTAGGATTTTCCAGAATTAAGAGCTGGATCCTCAGCAAGCTTAAAGCACTGCTCATCACGAACGTGTAATACTTCACCAGCATTTCAGCTTAGTCCTAAGAAGTTTCTTAGCTCCCTCTGCATCAGTTTGGATCCTAATAACATCTAAGCAGAAAGTGCATTAAAACAGCCTTGTACGCAGCCATTCCTACTCTAACAGTCACAGAAGGTACACGCTCAGGATTGCATCAATAAACTGTTGCCTAGAATTAAGACAAAATTACCCTGAAATATTGCTTTAAGGTGCGGTTACAACATGTTGGAAGTTTATAGGCTTAACTGACACGCATAAATCTCTACTGTTCAAGAGTCAGGGAGCTGCAGCCCTGCTGAACCCACTCCATGATGCAGGAAGCTTCTGCTCCGTTCCGAAATGGAACCAGTATACAATCAACTGTTTACAACGCAAACATAGACAAGTGCTGTGCAGCAGGATGCCAGCAAAGTTTGTCATAGTGAAATACACGTTGACAGAAGCAAACCCATAAGAGAGGTGCCTCCCTCCGTACCTCAAGTACTTGGACTAAAAATAAGCAAACCAGCTAATTATTTGCCATTCTCTGATATTTGAAAAGAGAGGTTTATAGGAAGAGTTCCTTTCAGAATGCCACAGCTGTAAGATTTCAGACCCAGAGGCAGTGACAGGGCCAGTGCCCAGTTAATGCCGGAGCCTTTCTTGAAGGCAAACTGCTCCCAGCAGTCTGCTCACAGGACTTTAAAAACTTTAAAAAACTGGATCTTCTCAAAAAGAGTAATTTAGTACATTAGGTTTAATTTCACATCCTTTGTGGAATATTTTTATCTGGAAACACAAAATATAAAGTTTGCTTTGTTCCATTTATGTCTAAGCCGTAATTTAAACCTTATTCCAATTTTCTCAATCACCTAAATTAGCAGGAACTCAGTACGCATTAGACCGCCGCTCAATTAGCATTGCAAATGCAGTTTTCCACAGATTTCTTTGAGAAAGAGATCATTTGTGCCAAATTGTTTTCCAGAGAAAACACACAGCAAGATGATGAACGTTTTCTCTTCCTTCTTCTCATACACATTTTTTCCTCCTTTCCCTCTGATCTTGTTCAAACACTCTTTTATTCTGAACCATTGTATCTAACTGCCTGAAGATATCCGCGGGTGATGCAAGCCTTTCCGTGTTACACGATGCCAAGCACATTTGTGAATACAAAATAAGGTTTTTGTCATGAAACTGTGATTTGTACCATCTTGTAGCAACATGTTAACAATAATATTTACATTGCTATGTTAATAATCCATGGTTAAACATGTTAATATTGCTTATTTCCTTCCAGATCCCCCATTAATCTGGCAGCTGGCCGAGTGTTTCCAGCACCGGGAAGTGGGACACTACATCCCATACATGCGGTTGGCAAACTCCAGTGAGGACAAGTGTCGGGATTTTGTTTTTGCAGTATGTCTTACACCTTTATAGGCAAATTCCCTTATGGGTAGCTTTCCATCCACAAAGTCCACCTTCCTTGTCTTTCTAAATTGAAGAACGTTCCTCTGCCGCCAATGGCTCACGTGTTAATTTAAGGGGAAGAGCAAATACATTTAGCTTTAAGTGTTCATTGTACAATTTTCCATTTTTCACAAATGAAGCCTGATTCCTCCTTACTCCTATGCTCTGGGGTACATATACACCCAGAGCTGATAAAAACCTTACTGCTCCTTTTGTTACCATTGTCTACAGCAGTTCTCTCCTGGGGAGAGCAAAGGGAATTGAGGAACTCAGTCTAGTTTCCTTTCGCTTTGTATTTTTTCATGTCTCTCCATCTGTTCCATTCCTTGTTTTGGAGACGAGGAGGGACAGTAAACCAAAGGCAAGTGTCTAGTCCTTCATGAGCCACCACCAGTGATTCACAGGCCACTCCAGAAAACTCCATACAAATCAACAACAAGGTTTGGGGATATTTCACTATGCTTACAACAGCTGAAAATATGTAAGCCATAATTTCCCACATAAAGCATAACGAGGGACTCCCTGCAGCTTGCCATCCACTCAGCAAGTTTTAGACAAAAAGGAGGCAAAATGTCATAAATGTTCAAAGAGCTTCTCTGATGGCGGCCAAGACACCGTGCTCTTTCAGGGGGCAGTGAAGAACAAAACGTTTCATTCCCCTTGGTTTTTGGGCACCAAGCTGTACCACTGTGCCAGGCAGTATCACAGACAGCGCAAGGTCTGAGGATGACAACTGGATGCCTCAGTCTAGCACTCACAGCATGGAGGAATGGTCCTGATACCTCTGGGTTCACTCGTCCCTGCTACTGGGTGAGCCAAGATGCTGTGTTGCTTTGCACCTCCGAGTACAACCGCTTCCCTGGTCAGGCAGGTGATACAGATGCCTCTCAGCCTTTTCAAGGGCTGTGAAGTCTTCAGAAATGCTGAGCTCCCCAGGCCAAAGAAATATTGGGAAGTACAGATCATCCCAAAAGACAACAAATACCACAAAACATCATACAAGCAAGATTTAGGAGATTGTTTTATGAAAAACTTCTGAACTAGCTAATTTTTTAGAAAATGAAAAGCCAATCCATTTATACTTACTTAATCAGTGGGTTAGAAGTTTTGAAGCGATATGCAAAGCCTCTGAGGAAGCTGCAGCACAAGCAAACTAGACTCAGATGAACCTGGAGTCACTAGTAGCCTGGATAATGAGGTTTATAGATTTACAACAACGGGCAATAGCATTGTAAAAAAATATCCCACCTGATAACGCACAGTTGCATAGTAAATTCAGTAACTATTAACACAAAGAGGCATTTGAGTTTAACAGCGTGAAATAAAAGAAAGGAGCAGGAAAGACTGTCTCTTTATATGCACTGCTTTATGGCAGCAGAGTTCTTCAGCTCACTTAAGACAACCTGTGAAGGTGCCTAAGCCTCTTCATAGAGGAAGCTTAGGAGAAATGTGGCAATAAATTAGGCACCTCTGTTGAGAGCTTAAAGTTAGGTGGAATAAATCTGGGCCAGACCAGGCTTTTTGCAGAGCCTGAGTAAATAGAAAGTCCTCTGAAGTTAAGGTGTATGTGTGGGTTAAACACTGACATGATAAAAAATGAAGGCAGGCAAATCTGGTTTATAGTATGATTGTGCTAAACTGCTGAAATACACACACAAATGGGAAAAAAGAAATTGGTATATCAGCTGTACTATATCCATGACAAGACACAGGCCTTCCAGAACAGCAGAGACAAAAGCAGCACATTCTTTCTGGAACCCAAGTAACAAATTATGCAAGCAGACTTTAACGATCTGTTAAATTTTTGAAGAGCAGTCCAAGACTTGATCTCCGATGCTGCCAAGAGCATACTTTTCCAAACCTTGTGAGCAATCAACCACCTTCATGCTACTTTAGGCTTTAAGGTGCAGTATTTAACTTACTCTTTACACACTGCCTAGCGACTTCCTACAGACTGCCACAAAACTGTTATTATCACAGGTTAAACACTGAAACATACCGTTGGTTGGAAAGCAAAGCAAGACAAATATAATTGCACTATGAGTATTTCCAGCAGCACAAAAAGATAACCATTCCCCCCATGGCAGATAAACCAGACCAGACACTTCTGCTGAGTCAGAATCATTGTTTTTGTCTGTGTAATAATGGCTTTTTTTGACTAAGATCTACAATCTTACCTTGTTTTGTGAAATGACAATGTAACAGCGTCCCCCTTGCAAATTACACAATAATATATTCACAGGCAAAAAACCTTCCATCTGTTTTAGTCCCCTCCCTCCATTTCCTGTTCAGGTATTCAAAAATGAAAGTCCATACAAATTATAAGGTCTATCAGAAAAATATAAGCAAAGAGTTAAATTCTGGTCCTCACTTTCCTGACAACCTTCCTAAGAGCCGTTCACATCCACAGTGAACAGAGTGGTGAGTCCGAATGCTTATTACAGTTTCTAAATGCTGAGGTATTGAGAGAGACATTTAATGGTAACATAAAGGCATTTACTGATAGCATTAAAGCTACTTATTTAAAACCACAGGGGGGTTCAATAAAGAAGTAAACCTTTCAATAGTCGGAGGAAATGCTGAACTTCAGCCCCACGTCTCTCCTCACCAGCCCACCACGCTAACAAACCCAACGCCCCCCTCTTACAAGTGTCACAGTGCAGAGCCGGAGCCAACGGCAGCAGATCCCAGCTGGATCCACAGGCTGGATCTCTTACCCATGTCGGATCGGACGCTCAGGGCTGCTGGGTGTGCGCAGGAGGGAGTACGGCTGCCCGGACTGGATTTTTGTGGAGCAAAAGCTGCTGGGAGAGGGTCATATATACAAGAGTGAAGGGGCGGGCAGGACTGTGGAGGGAAACTGCCAAGGGGAGGATCCAGCGCAGCTGGGAGTGCAGGAGGATGGGGACAGAAATTCAGCTTCTGCTTCCTGGGAAAGAGTGGAGGAAACTTGAGAGCTCTGTGCGAGCCCCCGTCCTCTGCTGCACCTGGCCCTGACGTTGCTGCACCTTCCACCTCCTCCTGTTTAAATTCCAGATCTGGGTATTTTGTACCCAAGTAACAGCCCTGATGCAGAGAGAGCCTGCAAGCTTTCTAACAGCAGAGGGGGAAACAGTTGTGCTTAAAAACTCTCCATTTTGGGCAACGTTTCAAGTCCTCCAGGAGTCAACGCATGCCAAACTGGATCACAGCTCTCGATTGTGTCTGGAATGGCAGGCAGCAATGTTTTTAACATTTCACGGCCCGTCAGTCCCCTAAACAAGGCAGCTACAAAAGGACAACTTGCCTGCTGAAAACTTCCCTGAATTACTTCTGAAAGCAGATCCTTTCAAGATTGACAGCTGCCCTGGAGTATTGGAAAATCGGGATTTTGCTCTTCATTCCATCTCAGATTCTGCTAAACTCTCCCTAATCAGAATTAGTCTATTATTTCCCATTGATTTTTTTCAAGGATAGCACTTTTTCCCTGGTAACATGACCTCCATCATCTCCAAAACATTCTCAAGAGAGGATACTGCATTTTACAGCCCTGTCCCACTTCACCTCTGCCTTTCACTTAAGCCACCAGTAACAGCAGAAAAACAAAACGATGCTGAAACACCAGAACTGCTGAAGCAATTCCCTCCGTGAAGGCAAGGGAATGTCAGGGAGTGCTGATAAATAACCTAGAACTATCCATTTACTTAGATTTATTTGCTGAACTGAGCCCTTGTTTTCCTGATCACAAATCAGACAAATGCAGTCTGTTCACCTGTTTACCGCTTCAGACTGCTAGCTAAATATTTTGTGCAAACAAATTATTGCTCAGAAAATGCTTTTCTCTAAATTTTGTTCTCAATACTCCAAGCTGTAGTCAGGTATTTGAACTGTGTGATGGGCCATCCAAGTCATGGCTCTGTCATCTCATTTGATGAGTTTACTTCTGCTAGCTGATTCAAAAAGATAATATTTGGGGAAAAAAGGGTATTTTTATTACTTTTGTCCACAAATCCTAAGTGTCCCTTGGACTGTCCATCTTTCATTAAGAGTTCCTTGCATTTCTATCACTCTTTCTGATCTTTTCCTCCTCAGATACAGCCTTGTCTATCCAACAGTTCCTTCCCTCCTTAACTTTTTGTTTTACAAAACTTTACTACACATAAGCTTGATTCGGGGGGGGTTTCAAGCCGCTGTTAAAAATTGTGAGTAATTGATTTCATAAACTCAAGAGACTGTGTTCTCAGAAGATGCCATGAAACGCTAACTGAGCCACCTCGAGGAATCAGACCTGTCTGTTCAGAGCAAGCGTGCTCCTGAAGAACCCCACTAACAGGACTCCACGGAGAGACAGTTCACAACATCACTTCCATTCCAAGATTGATGACCTGAATTTTAGGCAGTGGGTGGGAATTCAGCCATTTGCAGCAATGACCTACTGCTTCCGTCAAAATAACCAGGAGTTCTCACTCTCAAGGTCAGCAGGAGCACAGCCAGGCCAGTCCACACATCCATTGAAGTCCTGTACCGCTGAGGAGAAGGGAAGCCCATAATACAAACCCCACAAACCTCTGCCAATTGATCAGGCAATAGTTTACTTCTCTTTAAACTACCTGACCCAACAAGGAATGCATTATTGCTCAGGATGAAAATCTCATTATATTAAATCATTATTTCTCTTGGCTCACATCTCGCACCACTGCGGAGGCAGTGGGATCCACCACACATCTTGGGATGTGTCTAGCACAAACACAAAACCAGAGAAAGGCCAAGATGAGTTTGTGCACACCCAGAGGCTTGGCAACAGCCTCAGAGGCAGCCTGAAGCAGGGAAGTTGCAGAAGAGACGTTAGAGATTGGAAGCATGTGCCAAAGGGGGCGGTTGGGAACAGCCTGGTGAAAACAAACAGCTCGTGAGATAAACCCCATTGAGTGAAATAGGACTGTGTTAAAAAAAAAACACACTAGTAGCCGCAAATGCTTTCATCTAGCCCTTCGCAGGCCAACCTACGCTGCCCCTCCGCTCTCCAGTTTCTATACAGCTCTTACTACTGTGACGCCCAGTGTCGCAGCTCAGACTCCTGCAACGCTTTTGGCAAGTGCGCGCCTGATTTTTGTATCCTGCATCTCGAAATTAATCTCGTTGCAGCATCATCACTGAGATTTGCAAACATACTTTGATAAAGTAGAACACTTTAATCAACACATCAGCCTTGTCTTGAGAGATGGCTATAATATATCGTTCTATTTATAGCAGCACAAATAGAATGTGCAAGTAAAGCCAAAGAACTGGTTTCTAGCCCACACCTCTTCCTGGCATCCAAACTCCAAATTATGCTTGAGGAAAATTCCGATTCGGTTCAAACCAATCTGACTAGATGGTTTATCTAGTCCGGAGCTTCACATGCCAAAGATTCCCCGAAAGCCCCACTCCCCTGTTCTGCGTGCCATTCGTTAAGTGCTACACGCACAGAGAACTTGGTTTTCTTCTCAAAGCAAGCCTGGAAACAGGGGACTGCACAATACCTGTCCCACCCCGACGTTTCCTTACGTTTTCATTACATTTCGTGAGCAATATGGAATGAGTCCAGATCGTAAGGCGAGGATTGCGCATGCTCTCACTGTTATTCTTCTTTGTGAGACTTGTATGGTTCATTCTCAGCCAATACAGCATGGTGCATGCCCTCACATTTTGATACACTGGTTTTCTGATGTTTGATTCAGATTCTTCCAAGGTGGACAGAATGTGAAAATTCTTTATTTTCAGTCTCTAGATTCTACCCGCGACCTACCAACATTTATGCCAATTCTTTCAATTACAAAGAGAATGGAAAAATAAACTGTAAGCTCTCTAGTTCAACGGATGTGCTGTGTATCATATGTGCATAGCATGTGGGATATTGGGCCCCTCATCTTTTATGGAGAGTCCTTGTATAAAAGCACCATAAAAAAATTATAATTATTAACCATTATAAACTGGATCGAGTATATATCAAAAAGTTCATATAAAATGAGGTGAAATAGCTACGTTCTGAGTTAGAAATTATTTTTTTTCTTCACTGCTCTGGACAAGTTTCAAACTGGCCATCCGTCAACCTTTCTACCTTACCAGCAACGACTTTTTGAACTCAGCAACGTGTTTACAGAATTAAGCAACCAGGAGTTACATGTTTGGTTTGTATCATTTGCTCTGCAATCCTACAAAGTGCAAAACCTCTTCAGGAGTAGGATCAGGACCTTTATATTGCACTCATATTTTCATTCTAGTCATATAACTAATACAAATAACATGTCTTCTCCCTCTCCAAACATCTCAATCCTCTCTCCAAAACAAGAATATGGGAACAAAAATCTAAATGTCATTGTCAAAGAGTAGAGCAACTAAGAATTCCCTGTTGTGCGTTTGGCTTAGTAGACAGTTTAATGCCAAGGTTTCATCCTTTTAATGTTTATGAAAACATCGTGGCAATTTAAATGAATCTTCACAAAACAGGCAAAATCTTGCAAACCTCAGGCAAAAACCTCATAGAGAATGGTGCTTGAGTAAAGACTATTGCACTGAGATGAGCAATGTTATTTCTTTCTTCTCTTGGTTGTGCAGAAAGTATTAAAGCAAAGGAAAAAAAGAAAAGAAATCCAAACAAACGCAACACAAAAGTAAACCTCCCAAACAAAAAGCCCAGCAAAACAGAGCAATCCACTGGAGACAGATTCATTCACCTCTAAAGAGGATGGGAAAAGAGAAAAACCCACCATGACAAACAAGAGTCTGATGGACAGCTGGAAAAACCTTCAGCCACCCCAGAGGTGTGGGCAGAACAGGGCCTGGTAAAGAATTACCATCAGGAAAAATATGACGAGCCCATTGTGTTTCAAAGTCAAACATTCATTAATGAAAGCTCTGGTTAACGGTGTCAATATAAATGAAATTCAATCCTCTTTTATGCTGATACAAATTAAATTCAGTTGCCTTTTAAATGTGCATTGTAAACTGTACATTGTGAAATAACTCACCATTATTTTTTCAAAAGATACACACCCAATTCAATTCATCGAGTAGCTAAAACATTTTTAACCATTAACTTTTAATGCATAACCCCAAGCTTAGCAAAAAAAACCTCAGCACTTTCCAACCAAGCACAAAGTGCAATTTTTAACTCCTATTTATGAACCTTGCCATATGAGTATTCTATAAACACTATTAAATTTAGCTGCGCAATACCCACTACGGTAGGTGGCATCGTTTAGTTCACCTGACAATTGCAGACTTGAGAGAGAGGAGAATTATAACTCCATTGACCAAAACCAATTACTAAATTTCAATGCCCACTTTAGAAAAAGCACGAGCATTTAGCTTATTTATAACGACAGAGAGAGCTCACTTCTCCCTTCTGCAAATCTGGCTGCAGATGTTTTATGCTGAGCACCCAAAACTGAAAACTACCCAATTACTGGCCCAATTTGTAGTTTAAGCGACTCATCAGAATTTACTTCTGAGAATTAGTAGAGGATAAATCAGGTTGCAGAAGACAAAAAAGAGTCAGTTGCAGCCTACCTTCAAAAGAAGAAACCGGGAAACAGACACCATTCATCTTCACTTTGCTCCCTGGAAAATTGTTCAACAATTTGTTAGAACCTTAAAATAACTTGGAGAGAACTAGCCTGTAGTTATCCAGAACAAATCACAGCACACCAATTTCTTTCTAGGATAAGAGAAGACTTTGAGCAAAAGGGGAGAAGTAGAAGAGAACATATATTTTGGTTAGAGTGACAAGTCTGATGTTTTGCCTCACAACTTCCTCCTAACTAAACATATAAAGCAACTTACATAAAACAACTGCAAGTTTGGTGTAAAAATACCCACAAAACTATAAAAACCCAGCTGTGTGATGATTCAAATGGGAAGGGTGTTTCCCCTGTAGCTCTGGACCCACATTAACAAGTAATGTCAGTACTGTATCGCATGTGAAATGGAGAATAGGCACATTAAATCTACAAAGAGTAGCAAAGAGGAGTATCAAGTATTATGGAATTATGAAAAAATGGAGAAATTTGGAAGTGGAGGGGTGTTTTTCCTGAAATAATACCATTGTTAACAGAATTAGCCTGGAAGCTGGAAATGCCTAACGGATTTTAAACAAAGTTTTCAGGATTCCTTTCTCAGTTTATTTATCTGGATATTTGTTCCTAACCTTGCGTGGAACCAGAGGCAGGCTGAAAAGCATTAGTGTGGATTTCTCTTAAAATGGCACGGAAGCGGTTCCGGATGTGTTAATTGATGTCAAGTTGGGAAAATGAGTGTCTGCTTCACAAACATTGACAGCCTTCTTGGAATTTCACTGATATGTGCCAACCACATAATTGTTCTGTAATTGTTACATAAAATGCTACATCTATACGGCAAGTCCATTGGCAACCAGAATTAAATAGCTACACGTGGAATAATAAATGATGCTTTTGACAACTTTCAAATTTTATCACAAATCTTACAATAGAGATTTCTGTTAAATCCCCCAGTCATGCTATCTGAAAGAATCACAGTTTTTCTTTTTAAGAGGCAATATGCTAAGCCTCATGTTTATGGAGAGCTCACAGCTTGATGCTGAAACAAGTACAAAATCCCACACATTTATTATTTTAATAATTTCATAATGTTTAAAGAAATGGCGTAATCTTGGAGAGCCCTATCTTTTCCTTCAAGGTTGATAATAACAAAATGACAACAACCAGATGTTTAGAGAAACTGCAAAGGAAAATCTCAGCTGGGATGTGACAAGACAAACAAAGCCAGTGATTAAAAAGACAGACATTTTTATAGCCACAACAGCTTCCTGCAGAGAAATATCTTGATCCTGGGCCAAATCCCAGAGTCCTATAGGCTACAGACCTCTAACTCTATTTTTATTAAGACCTCCCTTGAGTAGGTTTCTTCTGCGGCAGTAGGTTATTTGCCTAAGTAATTAGCTCATAGCTAGTAGATAATATTGTCATTCTTTCAGGACTAGTGTTGTTAGCTGTCAGTAAAAAATTGCATGTCTTAGCAGCTTTTTAAGGCAAGGAATCCCATTCTACCTTTGTTGCTCAATTAGGCTCTCTCAGGAATAAAGGAGACGCCTGTATTAGCTGACGAGCTGGACCACGATGCGCTTTAGCATCCCTTCAGGTGTTTGGTGTCCTTCAAAATGAAAGGTTTAGGTTTGATCTACCTCAGCATTTACCCCTATTACACAAACGTGCATTCAAAGAACAGCTTCTAATTGTGATATACATTCTTGGCCAAATGGATCCCAAACTTCAGTATTAACCAACAGGATATCCTTTGTTCAGAGGATCGTTTGTTTTCCAGAGGGAGTCCTTCATAAACATAACTCTGAGCGCATGCCTCCAAGAGTTAATCAGGTCCCCTCAGACCTCATACCGTAATAGCTCATTTAAGTAAAAAAGTTTTTTTTTTAAAAAAGACTCAGAGACCAAACAAAAGGACAATGTACTCCTTCCCTCTCTGCAACATGCTGAAACAGTTCGGCAGATTTCTACCCTAAAAATAGAAATGTAAGAGCTTTTAATGATTTTTAGCAATCTTTTCAAAGACACAGGTGATGACTGCAGCTTACGCATTTGGTAGCTAGGTGGTTTAAGACAGCTGAAGTAACTCCCGGCCACCCATTCCTGCCCTGACACTATCCACTGGGTTGTACAGAAACAGCGGGGGATAGGGGAAGACATCTCCTACGCATTTAGTTATTGCAGAGAAATTTTGGAGAAAAGGGAGAAATTTCTAGCTATAAACTAATAAAAATTCATGCTCTGTGTTACACCTTGTAAACATAAATGAGTTGCAAAGTATTTGAGAATTAAATTGAGCATGGAACCAATTAATAAGCATCCTCAGGCATCACAGTGACCCATTTGTGCAAAGTATTAAGGAAAAACACTTAATGGAGGATTCCCCAAATCCAGTCTTCTGAGGTAAAACAACATATTTGACTTCTGCATCACGAGAAGGATTCGAAAAGCATTTTAGGAAGAGTTTTGTTTCAATGTTTGTTTGAAAAAATTAAAAACAAAATTCAAAACTTTATATGTAAGTTAAAATATAGAACATGTGGGTGTTTTAAACATTCAGACCTAAAGAATACCAGTTAATGTTAAAATTCTCACAAACAATATAAACTGAACCTCAGTGTTAATTCAATGGGAAAAATGAAATGGAGAGACAGTTCTACAGTCAAAAGAAAACAGGGAATGTCCTGTACTTAAAGCGACAAATGAATATAATAAAAAACTGAAAAAAACAGGGAAAACATCACTTAACTGTAGTGATTTGGGTATTCTGGGCAGCCAGCATGCCTTGCTGCGTAAGCGCCTGTCTACCTTGATGTACCTGACTCAGCCAATCTGCCACAGGAAAAAAAAGTTACATATATCATTTCATTTTCAAATCGTTAGTGGCATTCTCAAAGCTTATTTCTTTCAAACATATCCCAGTGGAAATTTCTGCTCCCTTAAAATCTTTACTTGTTTTTCTGGCCAGCCCCACGCTATTGTTTGAATACCCTGCACAACTGGGAAAAGCCTACTACACCTTGTTCCACTTTCAGAGCTGAAGTACATCCCTCTAAGGAGTTGCTCAGTTATTCTATGAAATAGGAATTTTCTTTTTGGAGCAAGAATATCAAACTCCTGTCTTGCTGCCCTCGTGAATGTAGACAGTTCAATAAACACTAAAAAATGCCCATTCTCTTGCACTCGCCAAACAGAGGGCTTTCCTGCTCTTCCAGCTGGGCATGGCAGAAATGAACAATAACTCGCCAATGGCGACATGATTTCAACCAGCTGCATTCTTCCTGGCATTAATTTCATTTGAACTCAGTATCTGCAGAACATACACTGGATAAAGACAAAACCATCCTGGTGAATCTTTATGGCTTGTTTCTAAAACTTTGATTTTTACCTCAGGTCTAAGAAACATTGCATTTACAAGGAAGGAAGAAATCAAGTTTGGGATTAGCAGATGATAATTTTTTTCAGCGGTAAACACAACCATTAGTCATCAGTCAGGAATACAGAACTTCGTTGGTAAATCCTTGCTGCTACCGACATCTGAATTCCATTTACAAACTTAATTTTTCCCATCCCTAGCAATTCCAGTCCGGCTGGCTGTTCTCCCCTTCATTTATTCATAGCTTCTGCTTCCAGATTATCTTTTTTTGAAAAAGCAAGTGAAAATAGCTGTTATTGCATTAAATAATTAAATAAGACTTCATCTAAGGCAGAGGTTGCGAAGCACAACCAGGAATACAAGTGCGTAACTTGCAATAATGATGTTTGTTATTATTATCAGTGGCGTAACCACAGAACAGAATGCAGCCCTTTCTGTTGCGTATGTATATGATTTATAGGTGACAGGCAGTTAAAGAAAAACACTTCCCTCCAGCATGAGGTGAAGTAGCCTGGTGCATTGTGTAAACCAGGAAGAATGCCTGGTAACTCGTGAAGACCATCAGAAGAAAATTAATGTGCTTGTTTAATGAACCGCAGAATCATAAATCACATTGTAGCAACACATGGGTATCACAGCAAGGGGGTCCATTTGGGAAGCACACCGCTTCCCAAATTCATAGGAGTGTTTAAAGAGTAAATAAAATAACATTTCAAAGTATGCTGGAGATATAAACGTTAACAGAGTTATAAAATGTATCCTTATATTTTTGTTACATGTTAACTGTTAATGAAAAACATGCACTAGCCTTTTTAACCATACCGTCTTCAGCATTCAGCCTGTACGGTACGCAGTTAAAAGCTGTATGTCTCTCATTCCTAAATTATTCACAATACGAAGTTCATTATTAAAGGTACAATCACAATACTAAGTTCATTATTAAAGATCTACACCATTTGAATTTATGCTAGGGAGAAATGTGGTCACCGATGACACATTGGCTTGACAGATGGCAGCGATCCAGCAATGTACTTAAGCAAAGGAACCATTTCAAGCATTTCTATAGTTGCTTTGATTGTATGTGGATCTTTTACATATACATAAAGTTAGGTACAGGCTTGAGTATCCGTTCTAGCAAAGCCCGCACGCCCGGGTGGACAGCTCCTGACGCCGTGCTGTGTCCGCCCACCGCCCTCCCGACTTCCAGGAAACCTCCACGGACGCTGTGGAGACGTTCAATGCGATGTCATCCTCAGCCTCCCCTGGAAGCCATCCCCAGGGGATGAAACCTGGGCCAGCGCTTGATGGGAGTCTCACAGAAGCGACATAAACTGTAGAGATAAGGAATAGTTTCATCAGAAAGGCCTCTAACCATTTTTGCAAGTCCCTTTCACCGCTAAATGTATCGTTTGGAGGCGCAGCCATCAAAACCCATTTGAATGTCACTGTTGAACGTGTTACTGTTTACGGATGATGGGGTCCTGTAACCGCACCAGCGGTTCTCATCACCTTCCCCAAGAAAACCAAAGGCTACTAGGCCAAGGTGGCAGGCCTGACTCCCGACAACGCCACTAGCCACCGAAAGAATCTTGCAGTTAGGACATCAAGACCTAATTACATCAATAACGTGATTATCCCTACACCTAGGGATGGCAGCATTGAGTGCTCGCCATACTGCCAACCTGGCAGGTCTAAGACGCAACAAACGCCACCAAAGGCGGCAAATTCCAAAGCCACAGGTAAAGCCAAAGCCGCTGCCGGCTGCAGGTGGGCGACTTTGGCTGGAGAGCAGCTACGCCGCGGCCAGCCCCGGCTGGGTACCCGCAGGCGGGCTGGGCTCCTCTCCAGCAGCCCCGGGGGCCCTCGCCGCGGGCCAGCCCTGACAGGAGGCGGCGAGGCGGACGCCCCCCTCCCCGCGCCCACCTGAGGAGATGGCGGCCAGGCGCCGCGGGGCCTTGAGGCAGCGCTAGGCCTCGAGCGGGGCCTGGGCGGGCCCGGCCTTGGGGCGCCCCTCCCGCCGCCACCTCCCCCCCGCGGCCGAGGCCGGGGCC
>VXBL01003512.1:87751-104630 GCA_013400195.1 Aramus guarauna | reverse complement strand
CCCCCCCGCCGCTGTCGCCGCCGGGGACGCCGCACAAAACACCCCGGCGCCGAGCGGGGCCTCCCCCCCGCCGCTCGAGGGTCGCCATCCCCCGGGGAAGGGGGCGGCCGCCTCCTCCCGGTCCTGCCTCCCCCTCCTCCTTTTGCCGTGGCTGGGGCTGGGTGGGCGGCCATGTTGGGCACGGGGATTATTTTTCTGTCTCTTTCTTAGCTGCCACAATACGCTGGGGGTGGGTTTTGCCTCACTTCTCTGGAGAAACGTCCTTTCTGCTCCTTTTTAAGGGAAGTTAACGGTGGGGGGAGTCTCTGCCCACCTTCTCCGAGGGTGAGAGCCCCCCTTGGCCTGTGTGTTCTCCACCTTTGCAGAGCGGTTCCCTCTCTCTGCTGCCTTCTTGCTGAAGCCGAGGGGAGGGGGCTTGCCAGCCTACCCCTCTCCTCAGCGTCCCTCGGTGGTGGGTCCGCTGGCCCTGCTGCTCGCTTCTCCCTCCTGTGTCATCCTCTGGTGACAAGAGAAGTCTCAGCACCAGGCTCCCTGCCCGTGGGCTGGGTAGAAGAGGCCCTTCCCAAGCACATCTGAGTAGGGGGAGAGGGGAAACTCTTTTCATCTGTTCCCCTGAGCTTGCAGGCCCTCTCCCTGTGTTTCCTCGCCTGCCCTGTCCCCTTATACTGACAAATATTGGATTGCTCGCTGCCCTTGGTCAGCGCTTTCCCTGGGTAAGCGGTGTGCCCCGACACAACCTGCTGGCCTGCCCCATTGCTGGGTCAGAATTCAGCTCAGCAGGTTCTTGTGGAGAAGGACTGGGCCCGCCGAAAGACTCGTGCAGAATACCCCAGGGCTGATTCTTCGGGCTACAGGTACTAAAAATTAGCTCTTTGGTATCATGAAGGCATTTGCCTTGCTGTGGTCCCACTCCTCTGAGTATCTGGGTAACCTGGGCTGCTGCATTAGGGCATCCTTGCTCTCTGCTTCTTCCCTTGGCTGGGATGCAACATAAAGCGTGTGTAGAGATGGAGGAGAGGCATGAAGCCTGCTGCCCAACACCCTTGCAGAAAACATGCAACACATGACAACACACACAGCTTTATTTTTATTAACTTGGCAGCAGTTGCTGCTGTCGCCAAGACATACCAAATGGGGCAGGAGTGAGTGATCGGAAGTGGGGGTAGAGGATTGGGGGGGGGATCTGTTGCTCCTTTTAGGAAATACTTTGCAAAGCTAGACAAATTATGCATCTTCCCTACTCTGGTTCCTGCTGTATACTGTCTTAGAGCTTCAGGTTGCTGCAGTTGTTAATTTTTATTCTTGAATGTGAAGCCAAGCTTACTGCATGCACGTATTTTTCTTAATCATATAATTATTATACAAATAAGACTGTCCTACAGGGCTGCCCACCCAGAGAGCTGCCTCTCCATTACTGCTTTAAGGTCTGTCTGGGTGCAGGGTTCTGCGAATGTTTAATTAGAATTGGTCTTGTGCTCGTGGATATTTACGGTTATGTTGTTTGTGTGCACCATCCCCACAGCTGCTAACATACTGTCAGAGAACCTCCAACCGTCTTCATGCGAGTAGACCTGCATCCACGCTGCCGTGAGCGGAGTGCTCCATACTGTCTCCTCACAAAAGAGCCCCTTGCAGAAACGTAGCTACAGACACGCTCTTGGCCTCTAGAAGCTTCAGGGTAGTCCCATGCTCACAAAGTGTGCCAAAAATCAGAAAGCGGTTTGTTTTCATCACTCTGCAGTTCAAACTTTAAGGTAGATAACAATCATTATAATTGAGTGTGTAATAATACATTTTAATTAGTCAGCATCACACACTTCAAAGCCTTTAATAAAACATATAGGACTTTAAATGATAGCATTCATAGGAAATGTAATATGCCTTTTGAAATTATTTCAGTACCCAGCAAAGTCAAGTCCACCACATCAGTCAACGGAAAGTAAACATACCTTGGCCCGAAGGATGTAACTGTTGAACTCCAGTGTTCAACTTGCACATTGCCTTTCACCTCCCCTCTTCTTTCAGAGGTGTTGTTCATGATGAATAGCCGTATGAACAGTAATGAAAACATCATCCAATATGTATTTTCATCACTTAGATTATATCAGGTTTAGGCTGTGCCAGTTAGTCATTAAAAGCCACTGAAGAGCATTATCTTTTTTTCAGGGCAGGGATTGCAGCATGTCTTGACAGCAGAAGCCTTTATTGTAGGATTCATTTGCATTTAATGTAACCTCATCGGGTTTCTAGGTTCTTAAAAAGTTAAGATACGTTCCTGGCTGTTAAGTACGCATCATGGGAAGTAAGTGAGAAAATAAGTAACAAGACAGCAATTCTGTGGAGGCTGCGTGTTCAGCCAGGGAAGTCATAATGGAGAGATGTGGCCATTCAGAAGGAGAACTTGGTCAAGAGCGGTTGACTTGTGCCTTAATTCCTGTCCTAAAGCGTGCATTGGATCGTCTCTGCAAGCTTATTTGTAGGTCTCTTAGACAGACCTTCAATCTTATATTTTAGATTTTCTTTTCTGGCCTGTCAAGAGGGGAGGAGGTTGTTTTATAACAAGTGGTGAAGAGAATGTAAGGGTCAATGAATTATTAACATGTATTTTCGGAAAGGATTGGGGTATTGATAGCATTATAACCATGCCACAATTAAATCTAGAATGGCAAGTCTAGACTGGCGTAAAACCTGCCAGACCTCTGGCAAGAAGGGTGAAGAAAGTTTATATGCTTGGTGCTAAAAGTGTCACCTGGGGTGTAGTCTGTGCATAGCCCACCTCTGCTTGCGTCCCTGGTTTCAGTGGAGTCGGTAGGATGTGGTTTGCCCTGGGTGTATTTCCTCCTTCCCCGCAAGCCTGTTCCCTGGCCCAGGCTGTCTCTTCTCTGGGAGCTGTTGCAGAGATTCCCTGTGCAGCCATGCCACAGGGACTTGCTCTTCGTGCCAGCTCTGTCCCCGGCTGCCGTGCTGCCAGGTGTAGCCTCAGTGAATGAGGGGGAGCTCTGTGCGAGGACCTGCAGGAGCCACCTTTGTGCTGAAGTCTGTTAGTCGTAGGCTTTGGGAAGATGCAAGGCCCATCTTTACAGTTCAGCAACTATTTCCTCCTCGTTTGCTCAGCTTTCGTGCAGTCCTTCATCACTAATGGTCAACTGTGAGCGTGGGCTCCCCATGGGAGTCAGATAGGACTTTTTTAAAGGAAAAAAAAAAAAAAATACTAGTGTGTTAATGCTATGTGCTGATACTTGAATTGATTCTCACTGCATATTGACTTGGGTTTTTACATTGTAAATTCACACAAAGATGCATATTCTCTTTTGAAAACGTGAATAAAGCTTTACGTTAGGACCTGTGGAGGCTTGGTGATATCTTTTAAGCTTAGGACATGTCATTTAAAATGAGTGAATTTGCTACCCATTTTGTGATGGTCGGAGCGTAAACGTGTTTGCACCTGGAGCTCACTCCTAGCCGGAGAAAGGCAGTACAAGCAGCTCCAGGAGTCAGAGGTGGGAGTGGACATTCCTGGGTCCCTCACTGCTCTGTGAAAACTTCCCCGTTGGAGCCGCATGAGGCTGATGAATTCTTCCGTGTTTCTCCATCAGTAAAGTACACGGCTCTATTCGTACCTTTGTCGGTGCCGTCGTGTTGGAGGGAGGATGTTGTGAGATTCTGGGTCCGTGGTCTCTGTCTCTCCTCGTTGTTCAGTCTTTGAACAAAACTCAGCTTTTTGCTTTACCAAGTCACCTGTATTGTGGAGTACGTATTTATTTCTGACCTGCTAGTATGCCCTTAAGACTGATTGTGTTGCAGATGATTTCGCCCAGTAGGCAGAAATTGGGCCACCAGCAGGGCCCTGACAAGTACTGATGTATTTATACTTTTTTTTTTTTTTTAATTAAAAGCCTTAGAAAGTAAAGCTTACATAGCAAGAGTAGCACATCCCATCATGTGGATTTTGAAGAACACTGTGAACGAGTCATTAATTTGAAGCCCTTTTTAAAAGAGGGGTGTGTGTATACAGCATATGTATGTCATAACTTGTTTGCTTTGTGTCAAATAATATCAAGCTGTGAATGAAACTGTAAATATATAACCACAGTTCTTTTGGAGATCACTTCAGTGAGACACAGCTGCCTTGTTCCGCAGCTGTCATGTAAAACCTGCTATCCACAGGTGCTCGGAGAGGAGAAAACACTTGGGACCCAATTCTCTCCCTTGCGTCACCGCGTCGGTGAATTGGCTGAGTTAAAACTTGCATCGTGGTAGCAGAGTCCTTTGTTTGCTGCCTCATCTAGGTGGAGGGGCTGGGCTAAGTGTTTATTTTGTTTATTGAGATGGTTTTGAAGATTGAAAGTGCCAGCGATGGTTTAAACCAGACTACAGTCTTTTGTCCTTTCTACCTGCTCAGTCATTTTCTCTTGAGAAAATAATGACAGCCTGTAGGGGTTAATCTGATATCTTTCTAACTACGTGAAAGTGGTTCATTGATAAATAAATGCGATTGGATCTTGGATTCTAAATTTCAGTTGAAATTACAAGAGAGAATTTTTATTTATTTATTTATTGCAATGAGGCATAGGAGAAAAGGAGAAATCCTTTTCTCATGACATGGTAATCTGTCAGGTTGCATGCAAATAAAACATCTTTATCGTTGGATTTCCCCTGGTAATGGTGATCGTATTGCTCAGAATGTAATCAGGTGGCTAGCCTTTTAATACAAGAGTTTAATGGCTGTTGGCTTTTTTCTACTGTAGGGCAACAATGAGTACGAACCACATCAGCTGACAAAAAATAAAGGGTCTGTGTCTTGCAGTCACGCCAGTTATTTGTGTAAGGGTAATATACATTGGCTCTTCCCCGAAGGTCTTCTCCCATTTTCCAACTAAAGGGAAGAGAAAATACCTTTCAGTCTGAAAAGCTTTATTTCTTCCAGTGTGTCTAGAACACTTTGTGATATTATTTTTTTGTAATTTTTTTGGCATCCATATTTTTCAACCAAGCATCTGCCAACTATGTGCTGAAAAGCTAAATGTAGAGTATTTATCATTGGGATTAATCATTTTATTGAGCAAAGGCTCCTTACATACAAAAATATTCAAGATCAAAGCTTTGAAAAACAAAGCTGTTACATTATAGAAGAGAGGAGACATTTTCTTAGTTCAGTTGATATGAACAGATGAAATACTATGCGCATAATGTAAGTTAGTGTCAAAAGAAGCTTGTAACTACAGTCTCTTTAGCATTTTGTCTTTGCATCTTTTGAATAATTATGAAGTGTTGAACAATTTTTTTTTAATTTTTTTTTTTTTTTTGCACAATGTGTGTGAAGACTTCCTCTGTAATTCTAACCTTCCTGGGTAGATACATGTGCATGCTTTAATTAATAGAGCAGGTTATTTATCCTGACTATTTATAGACTGCCCATCACTATAGCATTAAGGCACTGTTACTTGTCTGGCGCGGAGTAATATGATTCCAGACAAATAGTTACTGTTGTAAGCGTCACCGGTTTTGCCAGCGAAGAGAAGCTTTGTCCTAGAAGCTTCACAGAGGATTTTTTCTAGATGTTTCTGTGAAGGATGAATATTGAAAATCATAAATATGTAGGTATTGATCGGTCACAATGGTTATCCACTCAAGATCCTAGTGCATGTCTCATATGAGATTTTGCTTGGTTTTACTAAGATCTTGTAATTATAAAAAAGTTCATGTTAACAGGCAGAGAAAATAATATTTAAGACTGAGTCTTGCTTTCCTCTGCTAACCATACCTCTATCATAAACCTATACTAAAGTGCTTCACTTCTTGGGATCTGTTTTCTTACCATTTGTCATTCAGAAATGATTTTTTGTCATGGTTTTGGAGGTGGTGGTGGTGGTTTTGTTTTGTTTTGGGTTTTGTTTTTGTTTTGTTTTGTTTTTTTACATAACAGGAAGAAGTTTGTGCTCAGTGAACGAGGGCTGGGCATCTTCAGTTTTATTTCTGACTGAGCCTCTTGTTGCTAGTAGAATCTTTGGCAAGCCACTTAATTTCACTGAACTCTGTTTCCCACCTTTGAGATAAGGTTAATAAAATTTTTTACACACTGCAGGTTTTATGTAAATGAAGAAGCTGGTAATGTCTGTGAAGCATGCAGGTAATGGGTGCTATGGAGAATGTCAGCTTTTTCATGCTTAATGTAATACACTTGGTTAATTGTATATTATTACTTGACTCTTTGATTATCTTTTTTTAAATATAGTAATGTAATTGTGTTTGACGAGTAAGAGACTTGGGTTTGTGTTGGGGTTTTTTAGTCAGCTATTTTTTTCTCATTGATTACAAGGTATTTTACTGATCAGACTAGTTTTAGGCATATGTTTCTGTGAAAAGTTCAATGGGCACATTTAAACAGCTACTGCTTTATGCAGTGTTTATGAGCAGGAATTTGGATGTGTTAAGTTGGGGTAATTTGGTTTGTGCTGTATTTATTAGTAATGTTTTGTGTATTCAGTGAGATGAAGAGAGTTAACTGTTACAAGCGTATTTAATTACTTCCTATAGCAAAAGCCTCATTGTCAACAACTAAAGTATACTTGTGGTTTGGTAATATTGTTTAGTTCATGAATTACACTATACCGTCACAAAACGGAGCCTCAAATGTCCCTGCAGGACATTTAACCCGCCTTGCCTCCCTTATACTATACATACCATCTCTTGCTCCCCTGTCTGTTCCCGGGGCATCCAGAACTGGACGTGTCATGAGTTCCCTGGGCAGCCTGTTCCAGTGCTTCATCTTTATTCCTAGAAGGTTTTTTGGTGTCTAAGTTGGAATCTCCTGTTGTTCAGTTTAAGCCCTTCATTTCTTGTTTGCATCACTGATAAAGAGACCACTTCCTTCCACTTTGCAATAGCCTTTTATGTCTCTGAAGATTATTGTGCTTCAGTAACCTCCTCTCTAGATCGAACAACTCCAGATCATTCCTTCTTTTCTTGAAGACCACTCTTTCTAGCTCTCTTCTGGACTCTAGTTGGTTTAAGTCTATCTGTGTTATGCTCCAGGCAGCGTTAGAGCATGCAAAGCACGGGCTTGTCTTTTTGCATGAGAAACCATTAAATGTCCCTTTGCTTGCTGATAACTCGCTAGTGGATCCACTGGCAAGCCTAAGCTGTTACTGGATTTTCTCATCTCAAAATGCATGCTGGGAAGGTGTGATAAGAGTGAGGAGAAAACAGCTATGGAGATGTGCTTGTATCTCCGGACAGAATACCAGAGCAGAGCGCTTTGGGGACAGCTGGAAGAGACAAGGTCACTTCAAGTTCCTGAGAGTGCTTTTTAGGTTAAAAGTTGACTGAAAATGACTTGAAACAGTGAGAAAAGAAATGATCTCTTATTCTGCCTGTGTTCAGAGAAACAGGATTCTTGGTACTTTCTTTGTAAAATCACAATACTAGATAATAGTTCTCTACCAAGAGTGTTTCCTGACAGCTGAACGAGCCCACAAACAGCCTCCATTTGAGCAATCTATTTATCCCCCCCGACCCCCAGTCCCCTAAAAGAGGCACTCTTGGTAGGAGTAAGTTACTTATGAGCTGGGTTGGACTTGGGGGCTTTTGGTCGTCTTTTAAAGGCCTTCATAAAGGAAGGGCAAATCCAATTTCATGGAGCTCAAAAGTGAAATTATCAAGAAATGTTTTCATTTACTGTATTATTTAAGATTCTGCCCTGTAAATACACAAAATTGTGTATTTTGTGGATGGGGATATGGGGATAATGGGGATAGCTATATTAAATATTTCAGAGTGGCAGTATGTGTGAACAGGCATAAACTCATTCAATTAAAAGTGCTCCTGCTCTGTATCCTCACAGAAGTGGTGGCAGGACTAGTCCTTCAGAGTTGTGTGCAGGATAAGGTAGTGACTTTTGCTCTTTTATCCATATGAGTGTTGAGGAAGTGGGGAACAAAAGACCAGCCACTGAACACGAGTGGTGCAATGGGCTTCCTTTAAATATTCTTTATCTTATTCTTAAAATGAATATTGCTGTGCTTCAAAAGCATAATTGGGAAGTGAGAATTACTTGTATTAGTATAACCAAGCATAAAACTGAAATGAATATTTCTTAGTAAAACACTGTCGTGTGATGACAGCGTCACGGTATAAACTCTGTGAGTGGTTTTTAGACAAATAAAATGCAGAAAAATGAGAGTCTGAGAGGCTGCCTTTCTGTCTAGGGGAAAACATCAGTATGTGTTGCTTAAAAAAAGTGCTGGCAATTTGAATTTGGCAAACATTAACAAGTTTTTAGGATTTTTTTTTTTTCTTTTTGAGCCTTACCTGATTAAGATGCTTACTTCAGCATTTGTTGAAGTTTTGTTTTGACTTCATGTTGCGTTGCAGGAAATTCCTGATAATCATGCTTTTGCATTTTACAGCCAGTGTGGCACAACGCAAATAAAAATTAAAAGATTGCGTTTGCACAAAGTGACCGCACCCACGGTCTGTAGTCTTACTCTTGTAAATCCTAGCTTTAGACTGATTTGCAAACTGAAGCTCAAAGCAGGTTGACCATTTGTTTGGCCAAAATTATGACTGTTGGGATAAGAATGGTAGACACTGCTCAATGATACAAGACTTATAGTTTAATTGCTCTGTGGTTATTTAATCCATCTTATATTTTAAAGCTATATCTCTCCTGGTTTTTCAACAGTGAGCTAATAAATGTTAGTCTGTGTTTAAGCCTTCTGGTCATCACCGTCTTTGTCCTCTATTAGAAGCAGTTTCTTTTGGCCAGTTTGTCTCAGAAGATTTCTCATCAGATTCTTATGGCCATCAAATGGTAGTAGAGATGACAAAATGCAATCATAACAGTCTCTTTTCCCACCAAAATGTAATCAAGAAGAGCAAAATCCCTCCTAGCCAGCTTGATTCCCATTCATTTACAGTACAGAACTGCCACTTGTTCTGCTCACCATCCTTTCTGGTGGTTGATAGTAGAGGGAAAGAATTGATTTTTTTTTTTTTTTTTACTATAACTCAGGTGGGAAATTAGGAAATTCAGGTTTTGTGCTGCCTTGTTTCCTGTAGTAATCCTTATTTCCTTTAAAAATGCAATTGAGTTTCAAGTGAAGTTTAGAAACGGCCAAATCCTGAAACAATGCAAAGCTAGGTCTGGGAGAAACTCCTTTCAGCAGCTCGGTTGAATGGCTCGTCAGTTGTCAAAGTGTGGTTGGCAATGCATGTGGTGAGTCCCCCTCAGTAATACTAGTGAAAATCAGCTTTTTGGAGACCTCTGGGGACAACTCTGCCACCTGCTGAGAAGAGATCTCCTGTAGGACACTGGAGACTCTTGGTCATTGTGAATCATCTTGGGTTTAATTCTGGCTGGTCTGAATGTTTAATTGGACTCTAAACACATCCAGATTTATATACATCATTGAGGTTTAGATTGAATGCAGTCCCAGGAGAACATACTTGAATTTCACTGTGGGCAGATCCATAAAAGCTTGTGTTCTGTGTGCAGTGGTGCTCAGGCAAGCAAGCAAAGTGAGAAGATATGTAAATAGTGGAGCAAAAAGTAACACTGCGAATCATAATGTTATAATGTCATCGTATTAGCAGCGATACACCCTCTGCTTATGTAATTGCCTTTGCGAGACAGGGAAGCAGAAACAAAGATATAGCCAAAAGAGAAGTTTTTGAGATTGGTGGCAAGAACAAGAGAGACTTATTCATGAGGAGAGACGAAACGGTCTGGAACTGTCTGTTGTGTCTTTCCTCTAAATAAATATGGTAATGGTTATACGAGTTGTGCGGAAAAGGTAAATTGGGTACTTTACTCTGGAGATGAAGAGAATATTCATTTGAACTGAAAGACCATAACTGTGGATCTAATTGTAGAAAATCCCTTTACTTTTTTTTTTTCTTTGAACTAGTTCATAATTGCCTGTCATATTCCCTGCTACGAGGAAGATTAGGAGACAGGACTGTGGGAGCGTGCAGGGGTTTGGGTACATGCGGGTTTGACTGGAGGGGCCGGCTGAGGTTAGCTGAGGACTGTTCGCACATTTGTGCACACTTTTTTTTTTACTCATTTGAGCTTGGATATTCAATCTCTGTCATGTGTGTTGGCAGTAATCCTAGAATATTCAAAACCACAAACAGAACAAAAAACATGACTCTTCCTTCTTTCACAGTTATTTATTTAAAGGTGCTGGAGTTTTGGGGCAGTGACTTCTGATTTCAGAGCTGTTAGGTTGGCTTTCTTATGCGGGAGAGGCAAACATACTACAATTTTAGGTCAAAACCAGGGGTTTTCAGCACCAGCTTCACAGATTTATCTGAAAAGGAAACACAACCTATTAAAGTAGGATGCGGAGTCAGCTCTATAACCAGAGAAATAAATAAGAACCTGAAAATACTCAAATTTTTTTTTTCCTTTGGAATACTGGGAAATAAAAACATTGTTCATACTTCTGGCATTAGGATTTTTCTTATAACAAGACTTTTGCTGCCCAACAAAACAGTTTTCCAATAAAGGTTTCTCTTCTCCCTTTGCAGGATGGCGGACACAGACCTTTTTATGGAATGTGAGGAGGAGGAGCTGGAGCCATGGCAGAAAATCAGCGATGTGATTGAAGATTCTGTTGTTGAGGATTATAATTCAGTTGATAAAACTGCTACGGGTAATTAACTATTTTAGTCTGGAATTATTCCCATTATTGGTGTTAAAATTTAAAGGGAAATGTCAGTGATTGGTTATGTCCTATCCAGTAAGTAGTCTTATTTGATAGCTAAAAACTCTGCTAACGAGTCATGTAATGAATTTCAGTTTCTCTAGTTGTGAATGGAGCTTTTGGGTGCAGGGTAGAGCTGCCACAATGGTGGTCGTACACAAGGCCAGGTGTCCTGCGAACGAGGAGTTCAGGAGGCAGGAAACAGCTTTTCCTCTGCGCAAGAGAAGTAAGGTTTTTGCAGGTGTTGGAATGGGTGGCCTGCTTCAAAAATTAGAAGGAGAATTTGGTGAAGTTCTTCATGTTCCACAGCCAAGGTAGTGGTTTCTCACAAGTAGAGAATTGAAAATTGACATAGCTGATGCTTTTTTCCTCTACAAAGTGCTTGAGTATGTATCAGCATTCAGTGGCGAGTAACTCTTGATCAGTTTTGAAATGAGTGAGGAAGTCAGGTATTCCCTTGGTGAATTGTGGTCCCTGTGACTTAACATCCATAGTCAAATGAGTGAGATTAAAGCTAGTTCATTACTTATTTAACCCATGATTTGATATAATCAGTTTCAGTTGGTTTGTTTTTGTTGCCTGTTTTCTGCAAATTAAATGGAAAGGCACTTAACTTTGTTCAGAGTTTGCTTTTAATGTGCAGGTCAGTCTGTTGTTATCCCCTGGTTGTCTCAAATAAGGAGAAATTTGGACTCGTAAAAAGCAATAATTGCCAGATGGGAGGCTTTATGTTTTTTCAGATGCTGTATAATCATTCTGTTTGTAACGGAACCCTAACTAGGTAAAGATACAAAAATGGTACTTTGTTGATTTCTGTTGGTATCAACACAGTGAGTTGGGCCATTGTGCATATACCTGTCTTATACAGTTTAAACCTTGGTGATGAGCATTTCACAATTTGGGAGTAAATTAAACATGACTATAATAAGAAAAACTTTTATTCACCGTCCCTTTGGTTCTTGCAACACACTTGAGTCTGGTGCGTGGAAAAAAGAATTTTTACCCCAGTTCTGTGTGTGGGTGAAGTAGACTGGCATGTTTAATAAGTTAGGCTTTTGTTCAGCCCTTTCAGTTATCTTTTCCTTGGTCAAGATCAAGCAGAGCATCAGCTTAACGTCTGGAATAGAGATGGGCCTGTGTCTTGTTGTAGGCCAGGGATAACTAACGATGGTGATTCAACACGTCTCGCATTTCTGGCTGCTGCGATCCTAAACTCTGATCCTCGTGTGAAGTCCTGTGGGAGCGTTCTTGGTAGTCAGAGCTGCTAACTCCTTGGCAGCAGCTGTTCCACCCAACTCGTGGCTAACACAGGCTGTTTGTGGAAGTACGCTCGGGGCTCTGGAAGGCTTGTTGCTAGCTGGAGGTGAGTAGAATGAGGGGGTTCCTGCTTAGGGAAGGGTATGCTTCTACTGCTGCTTACTCTCCCCTACTTCCTCTGGCCTTCCTGCTGGGGAGGATTTAGAAGGAGCTTACTTTGAGCAGTGTTTAGAGATGTCAGTGTAGGAGGGTGTTTGGAAGGAAAGAGATTCAACCATAAGTGGGTTGGAATGGACATAAAACTAAGCATAGTCTTGAGTAAGTTGAATTTCCCTTGCTTGTGCTGTTTGGTAGGAAATACAGAGCTAAAGAAGCTGGATGAGAGTATGGACTATTGTATGAAGCTAAACATGTGACATAGCGTGATAGTATGGCAGTACAGCCGAGCAGCGTGCTAGTGTGGTGTCGCTACAAATTGTGGTGTCTCTATCTTTTCTAAATACAATTATACCATTCCTTTCTAGCAGTTTCAGTGAGTCTGCAGCCTGTTTTCTGCCCCTCTGCCAGCTGTTGCCCATGCATCCATAGGTGCAAATCTCTCTGCAGCCACGTCAGTCAGTAGCAGTGGGGCTCAGAATAGTGACAGTGCTAAGAAGACGCTAGTGACAATATTTGTGAACAACAATGGTAAGGAGAAATCCCTTCAGTATTTAGAATGGTTTGGGGCACAGAGGGGAAACACAAGGCTTGCTTGCAGTCGGTGTCGTGTGCCGTGAGCACGAGAGATGTCGCAGGCTGAGCAGGGAGGTGTCAGGGCAGTCTGGGAGTTGTGCTAAGGCTTGCAGGGACTACAGGGAGTAGCACCTGATTTTTTCGATCCAAGAGTGAATCCAGTATCCTTCCACGGTAGTGGAAATTACCATTGGTAGTATTACCCTCTAGGTAAGATATAAAATGAAGGTCTTGACTACTCAGGGTTGCTCTGGTGCACCACAATGCATTTTGCAGGAGTAGGTATGTTAAATTGATGTCTTGGCCAAATTCCAAGGTGAATAATTTGGGGGGGGGGGGGTGCTATTAAGGGGTAGTTGTGTTTCCTTTCAGAGACAGCTTAAGCAATCTTTCTGTGTAACTTAATATACTGAAATATAAAGTGGGTTTAGGATTCTTTGGGATTAAGGAGCTGTAAAAATATGTTGTTGAACTCGCCTAAAGTCATTGCATTGTTTTTAGTAAAATTTGATCGGACACACAAGTAACGAGGAAGATTCTGTATGTTATTTGAAGCTGATATCTTTGAGAGTCTTAAAAGTATCTTGAGCTCCAAATGTATTAGATATCACTACATAATACACTTGTGATGAATATTTCATAGCTTTACTAATAAAAGTAATTTGAGACAGATGTTCTAAATCAATTACAAGAAATTAATAAAGGCTTGGTGATACCATTGTACTATAATTAGTTTAACGGTTAAAGAAAAAGGAGTGTGGCTACTAAAAAAATAATCTGCTAATAGCAATATATTTATCAGTAAATTATTTGAATTTGTCAGATGAGTATACAAATATGCTCCCATAGGATCTGCTCTCCAGGTCATTCCCAGATCCCATTAAAACTGGTGGGATTTTACAGGAATCTAAATTGGAGAGGCCTCTGTCACATTTTAAATTGGAAGGGATTGTGCAGAATTGCAACAGTCTGAGAGACTTTCTCCTTTGTTCCTTTACTTTATTGTTTATTTGTTTGTCTCAAAAATAAGAGCCATGGTAGCTCTGGAAACTAATCCAGAGCTCCATCATCTGACTTGAAAATGTAGTGAGGAAGGTTGGAAAAGAAGCAAAGGAATTGTGATGGTTTTGTCCTTTCTCAGTCCCTTGCTGCATAGTCTGATCATGCTCGGCATTCTCTGAGTGTCGAGAGCGTTAGAGATTTGGGAGGATTGCTGCGTACTGCTGCTGTAGGCTAGCTAGAAATAGATGTATTTTTTCTTAGTGATGTGGTACAGTTCAGAGGGACACGGAACGGTTTTCCTGATGACTTAGTTCCTTGCAGCCTTTGGAGCACCCTTTCCCTGAAAAGCTGGTATTAAGTTTCTAGACATTAATCACTCTAATCTGTGCTAGAGGAATGAAATCATAGGCATAGCTACCTATGAGTGGTGTCTTTTATGTGCTGCTGCTTTTATTCTGGTTCGCAAACAGAATTATGGGTAGCTATTGGGGAACTAATACCTTTGGATTTTACTCCATAGGTAAAAAATGAAGTCAGGTAGGGACGTTACTCGCTGTAACTTCGTCTGTCACTTCCCATAGTCCTTCTCCTTCTATGTATCTCATGATAAATTACCACTGTGGGAGTGACTTGAGCAGTGAGTGTGGTTTGCTGGGCTGCCTGCTCGCGCAGGAATTGCCCCACTGGATGTGCCCTTGGCATCTCATATCGCTGCAGGAACCGCGCTGGATTTGCCCTCTTCTCATGCTGCAGTATTGTATGTTGGCATCTCCTTCTGCCCCACTGTGCAGGTCTGCATGTTGAGGAGGGCTTGTGGAATTTCTTAAGTACTGTTTGATTGGAGAACTGTTCTTAGACTGCTGAAAAAATCTGGAAGTCTCAGAGGTGTGTGTTGGTCTGCTGCGGAAGAGAGGAGGGAGGGAAATGGCCTTTACAGCTGCAAGACATGGTTACTTTCCAAATAGGCCAAGTTTACAACTTGGCAGCTTGGTCAGCTCTGTTAGCATTGTTGAAGGAAGCATTCAACATCAAAGTATTCAATATCAGGCTTAGGGCTGTGTGGTTCAGGGTAGGCTTGGGGATGTGGGTGATATTTCTGGGTTTTGGTCTGCTGGAATGAAATAAACTCTATCTGGGCATGAGGAACATGCCAGTGGTAGTGCTGTGTGCTCCTTGTTGCTGTCACGTGCCTTTCTCTGTCATTGAGCAGTAAGCTTTTAAATGCTTTGGATGGATGCTGTTAGGTGGAAAAAATATGGAAGCATGCTTGGTTTTGCATATCTCTGGAGCACTTCAGTTTTTATGGTGGAGTAAATTCTCGATTGCATTGACACAGCAGAGGATAGCTCGGCCCATTAACTTCAGGACCAACGCAAACAAAATTCTTCAGCCTACAGTATGGCCTTTTCCTTCCCGAGTATTGTATTCATCGAGTCGCTACCAGCTCGTGTGACATGACTTTGACTTGCAGGGGAATCCTTTTTTGGCTTGACGCCAGTGAGGATTTTGAGTGGCAAAGTGCCACAGGGACATCTGTCACCTCTTCAGTCCCTGCAGTCTCTGCTGGCCCAGTAACTGAGGGTCACATCCCAGTTTAAGTTGTGACTGTGTGGAACGCTCACGAAATGAGCCATGTCTGGAGTCATCCCAGCTTTCAGCAATCTGTTTTTTACGCTCATGGCTGTCGTCTTGCGTTTTGTTTTACATTAATTAAAAAGACTTACAAGCCAGGGCTGAAAAAGACCCATTAAATCTATCCGTTCTCCCAGTGTAAGGTTTTGTTGGATTTTGGTTTGGTTTTTTTCCTTCTAGGATGAAATTCACTTATGAGCAAATCTGGAGACCTAAAATTTATCCTTTTCTTAAATAACAGCATCCATGTTGGTAAATGTCTAACTGGCAAGATCATACGTTAACAAACGTGCTTAAAGTTCTTGTGAGGTATATTGTACTTGTTAACACCGATGTACACAAACCACCAGTTCTCCTTTGAATGAGTCGAGACTCTGGACAGAAGTGACCCCATGTCCAAAAATCAAGAACTGGGATTTCCAAACTAAAGACAGAAATATCTTTTATCTTACCCTCTTCCATTTTTTGCTGGATCCAAATTTTTCCCTGCAGATCATTTTTAAAATGTCTCAAATTACTGGGACACAAAAGGAAAAATTACTGAAAGCTAAATATATTTGAAGTGATGCTTGGCCTAATTTTTTCTTTCCTTAATTTCCTTTGATTGCTTTTAGCTATACCTGTATCCCACTCAAACCAGATCTATCTTATATTGCATATACATGCATAGCTGGCTGGTATAGTGTATATGTCCGTCTGTTTCCACAGAGTCCGTAAAAGCAGTGTTGTTGTTGATGAGAAAATGAGATGGGTGCCATGCAGCACATCAGCCTGACAGCTTGACTCCTTTTTAATAATTCCACTGCCAAGAATTCCTATAATTCTTCTCACCACAAGGATTGCAAAGTGCTCTTTGTCCTGAAAATATAGAAACTATAGAAGAAAATACTGCACTTAGATTTAATAGGCAGCAAATGCATAACAGTATGTGGTTAAGTCAGGTTAGGATGGGAGTGAGAAAACTTAGTCCGGTTCAAATTACTGCCTGCATCAGTGTGACAGACACTTGCAGTGCATGCTAACTCTGCGTGCTGCCCTGGGATCCCTCTCTCCCCTAAACTGTATGTAATATTTAGTGTAATTTTTTCTCTGACACTTGTTGACAAAAATGATATGTTTGTTTACATCAAGCTCAGCTAGCCTGTCATCCAGGGAGCGGTGGCATGACAGGAGCTTCTCTTAGCTTCCCGTGTCTTGAAGGATATGTCTTGGAGCAGTGCTCAACCTGCTGTACTTCTGGAAATGGATTGGGAGTGCACAGGAGCCTTCTCAAGTTGCATCTAAGAATGACAGAAGGCTCCTCAGATACCCACAAGTGTCTGTCCCCAGGCCCCAGTAGTCCCTTACTTCTCAGGGGGTGCCCTAGTGAGCTGACTCCACTTGATGCCCAAATCACCTACCACTAAAGCCTTAATGTCCCTACACGGTCCCTGTGATGCTGCTTTTGACTCCCTCAGCTATCGGTGCTGGCTGCTGAGCGCCATTCATCAGTGTGTTGGGTTTGTATGGCAAGGTTTTGGTAGCGGGGGGGGGGGGGGGGGGGGAGG
>VXBL01003512.1:64138-87497 GCA_013400195.1 Aramus guarauna | reverse complement strand
TAACGCCCATTCCCCGTCCCCCTGTGCCACTGGGGGGGAGGAGGTTTGAAGCTGGGACTGAAGTTGAGCCTGGGAAGATGGGAGGGGTGGGGGGAGGTGTTTTAAGATTTGATTTTATTTCTCATTCTTCTACTCTGTTCTGTTTGGGAATAAATTAGATTAATTTCCTCTCTCGAAGTTCAGTCTGTTTTGCTCGTGATGATAATAAGTGAGTGATCTCTCCCTGTCCTTATCTCGACCCACAAAGCTTTTCATTATACTTTTTCTCCCATCTAGTGAACACAGGGAGCGATAGAGTGGCTCTGGTGGACCTGGCCCCAGCCAGGGTCAACCCACCACAATCAGAAAACAAAGTAATCAAGGAATTGAGTCATCCCAGGTTATTAGTCTCACCTTCATAAGCCCAAGAGGACCTTTATTGATGCCCAAGTGTTGAATTCAAAGTCTACGTGTATGGTAACCTCTAAATCATGACATGCTGGCACCAGTCCTAGCCATTTATCGCTGGTTTTGATGCAGATCACATTAGTGGTGGGAGCCTCGGCCTCCTTAGCAATGGTGTGGCATGCTCTACCCTTGGGGTCCCTATCTCAGCACCCGAGTTTGCAGTGCAAAGCAATTTATTGATGGGCTCAGCACTAGCGTTCTCCTCTTGGAAGGTTATGCTGTTGTAAAGTGCAGATCGTCCGTATGGGGGTTTCTGGACTGTCAGCTCAAAGAGGCTTTGTCAGTCCAACTTCTCCTGTGAACAGGCAGGGCACATCTGACAAGAGTGGCCTCTCCTTTAGAGGAGAGTGTTTCTGCTGTGCTTAGTTGAGAGAGAGAATAAAGAAACTCCTCTTCTACATGTCTATGTTCTGCCTTCCTGGTAGCATACTGGGAGTCAAGGAGGAGTTCAAGAAGCGTAGGAAGAGGCCTAGGATTCACAAGGATCACTGCACTGAATGGGCTGTTCAGGAGGCTTGCTTCATCAACTGGCATTAGGTCTAAATCACCCTCCTCCAAGAAGCCAGTTAAGCTGTTTCCAGCAAGCTACTTGGAAAATCGTACATTTGAGAGGCAGGAGGAGAAGAGAGAAGAACGTAACTTGTTCTTTCCCAGCAGCTGATTTCTGCCATGGTCTCCTCATTCTCCCTAGATGAAGTAGTGAATCAATGCACATCTGTCTTTGCTGGTGAGTTCAGAGTGCTCCAGGACCTGCGGAAACCTTACACACCTCCTTGGCAACAATCTAAGAGAAGTCCTGCACGCTCTTGGACATGCTGCTCCAGAAGGCTTGTCATTCTCACTAATGAAAGTCTACCAAAGCCTGGGGGGAAAAAAAAAAAAGAGAAAAAAAATTGGGCATACAGCTATGTCCACCCTGGGCACATTGAAAAGACCCTGCGGTTTCTGGTAAGGAATTGGAGTATTTATATATGCTTCTGCTATTGTTTTGTCTCCTAATGATAGTGTTTCAGGAGAGAGCAACATGGCAGGGACCTGCCAAGTCCACACTGAGAGAAGAGAGTCAAAAATCCTTGGCATGATTTGACCAGAAGATCTTTGTCAGCTGGTCTCTGCTTTAAAGTGGACTTAAACCCAAAGTCATCTTTTGTTTGTTAAACTAGTACAAGTCTTCCCAGATATTTGTAAACTCCCAAGGAGTGCCAGAAGGAGTTGGGAACCTGTCGCTCTCCACTTGAGGTTGCACAGTGGCCTTTGTGCTAACCACGAGGTCGTCAT
This sequence comes from Aramus guarauna, assembly GCA_013400195.1. Taxonomy (NCBI): domain Eukaryota; kingdom Metazoa; phylum Chordata; class Aves; order Gruiformes; family Aramidae; genus Aramus; species Aramus guarauna. The sequence goes on along the minus strand of VXBL01003512.1, from coordinate 85,772 downwards.
AGCTCCAGTCTCCAGGATTCCTCATGGAAGTTCCAGTGGCAATGTAAGACTTCTCACTTGCAGTCGCAGACTTTCAGCGTTTGGCAAGGTCTGCATTCCTTGAAAGATTTGGGGGTGACTGTCTGCTCCTTCTTAGCCAGGTAAGATCCTTGAGACACTGAGGAGGAGAAAATGATCTGCTGATGCCCTGGATTTGGGCCCTCATCAGATATGAGGTGGAATGTAAATCTTAGAATCTGGTAGAACTATCCAAAGATTATTTTTTTTTTCTAAAATTTATTTTTTCTCAACTTCTCTGTCTCTTCTTTGATAATCACCTTCATATTGTGAAGGGATTACCTCTGAATTTTTTTAAGGACTGTAAATCCAGGCTATTGGTCTCTAGTTTTCATTCACTCCTTCCATCTTTTTTCCTATCCCTCTTTGGAGACCTTGCTTTTTAAAACAGCAAAGGCTAGAAACATGCCCTCTTCATTTGGGACTGGAGGCAGCATGCACAAAGCTCAGACAGAGGTGGCTTCATGCTCATTCTTTTTTATCCTGAAGAAGCAAATGGTCAAAGATAGGCTGCTAGCCTTCATGACATCTCAGCATCTCCATCCTCTGCCTTGATTTGAGGTTATGCTTGCTGATTGATGCATTTTTGCGGGGTTTTGGGGTGGGTTTTGTTTTTTTTTTTTTATGCTCTGGAAGTGGGAGCTGGTGTCTCTTTCCAGCAGTCGCCCCCCACTGTCTAAGGCTTGAAAAAGTGAGGCAAGATGTGGTGTGGGCAGGCAGCTGTGTGGCTTGGATCTGAACCCTCTGATGGTGTCTTCCATCACCCAACTGTGTCTGCCGAGCAGAATCTTCATGAAAACATTTGGATCCTGTACCCCGAGGGTTGCCAGCCAGGCAGCAGCCAGACTGTTAGTGTAAAGCATCTCCCATTAGAAGAAGCTGTTCTGGCTGTGGGTCAGAACATTTTGGCATGCAGCAGGTCTTTTCCTGGATTTACAGAGTTACGTGGGAAACACTTGCTATTCCGGTATGGCAACCCTTTCCTCTGACATCAGCAGTTTGGAGAATCCAAACCTGGAGAATTTGTCAGTCTTGTGTCTTACTGTGCTGCAAATCTACGGTGGGAAGGTTCCTGTGGGCTTCCTGCATCACACCTTCCTCTGCCCATCCGGGAGCCCTTTGTCCTCAAGACGTGGATTGTAGTAACATGGGATTGAGTAGTGCATGAACACAAATACCCAAGTGAGCTAAACTTTGTGAGGAAGAATGGTGTAGAGGAAGGAGGAGTTGAAGCCTAAATAAGTATCCTGCTCATTTCTTGGAGTTGAGTTGGAAATATTTGTGGCCGGATCTATATATTTTTTAAAATGTTTTCCCTTCCTCATGATATTTGGAAAAAATAATGCATTTTATATGTGCAGATCACTTGCTCTTGGCAGCTCCCTGCTGTCTTTAGACCTGGCCACATGCCACCTGTAATAGGCATTTGGGAGATGAAGATATAGCGATCACCAGAGGAAAAAGTAATTTTATTTTTTTTTCCCTAAACTGCTTAATAGGATAAGATCTATTTTTTTCCAGATGATAGTCAATAACCGTAGGTACCAAAACACCCCTCTCTTCCATGGTCCCTTGCTCCCATCATATTTCCATCCCTTACAGTACAAGAGGCAGGTGTGTGCAGACATCTCATTCCTGCATAGCTTTGGTTTGTTGCCTGACCATCGTCCAGGCTGTGCGCGAAGTGAGGCGGATCTCTGGGAAAAGACAACGTCTGCCCGTGAGTTAAAGCTTGCGTTGTGAGAGGGTTTACGAAGATTATAGTAGCTGACCTTTGTGGTTACTTCTTAGCTGGATTCACGGCACGGGCTTGAGCTGACGTAGTGTGTGGGAACAGAGAATTGTGTCTGTCCTCCAGCAGCAGACTGGCTGCTGAAGGGGAACAACATCAGAAGCGTTCTGCTGAGCATTGTTAGTGTTTGTCAGTAGCAAAGGTTTGTTCTCTGTTCCCTGAACCGGTACCTTGGTGGTTATAGACAGTTTCATCCCACCTTTCACTAGCACGTTTCTTCACAGCCTCCTCCCTCATCCTCTCTTCCGTTCCTTTTAATTCCTTCCCCATCTCAGGTGCCAGTGAACATTGGCAGTAGATGGGAGACTCTTCTGATCTTTGTTTTGGTGTGACATTGGCCACTAAGTTGCCAGAAGCAACTGGGCAATGTTCCTGGCTTTGTATTTTCTCGTTCAGTGCAAATATTGCAAGTCTGCCCTGGTTGGCAAGTGAGAGCTTGTGGAACTGAGTACATGTGGGAGAAATAGGATCTTGCCTGAAGGCCACAGCCAGCAGGTGGGAAGTGGCTGCTGGGCTGGTGCAAGCCAAGATGGCCAGAAGCTGATGGATGCTCCCTACCCCTGTGGATTTTCCTGGGGGTAGGTGGGGATCACGGATAGCCCTTGGGTGGCTGTGCAGAGGAAAACGTTGGAAGAAAAAAAGGCACCAGAAGAAATAAAATTTGCTTTTCTTTAATGGTGGAACAATTCTACTTGTTGCAGCCTACCACCAAAAAAAAAAAAAAACAAACCCACACCATTGAGGCAGCCCTCTGCCTTGATCCGCACAGTTAGCGGCTCACAAAGCAATGGGATCCCTTTTCATCTGCAGGTAATGGAAAGCATTAGGTAACTCTGGGATGTTGGCAGTCATGAGGTGATGCGCACTGAAGGACCAAACCTCATGGCAGAGTTACTATGCAGCTGTGTCTGCAGGCAGCAAGTGCGTAGTAGATCGATACAGTGAAAATCCATCAGGGAAATCCCTCTGGGTGTGATGGTGGGTCCTGACAGGTACATCAGCACAGTTGCGAGGAATCAAGTTGCCACTCCTTAGCATAAAGCACAAGTTATTGTCAAACAAGCAATTACTAAATAAAAAAACACAGTGAGTAGTTCTACTTCCAAAAGGAGGAGCCACCCGCACAGACAGCGGGTCTCGGCCGACATGTGGTATCTTGTGAAGCTGCGGTAACCTGGTTGGTTGTAATTATGTGAACACACTGTCAGACCAAAGAACTGCTTCATGTACTGTGTGATATTAAGGATGTTGAGTTTAGCGGCTAAAACTGCTGTCTCTTCCCCATCTTAACTTTGTTTCAAGTAGAATGTTTCACTCTTGAATCAAGAGAATAAGCACTTTGAACCATTATAAGATATTCTTATGACACAGGCTGTGTGCACATTGTGATTTCAATGTGATCCAGATGTTTTCAATGTTTTGGGTTTGGTTGGGTTTTTTTCCTTCTTTTGTGAAAGTTGAAGCTTGTCTGCCACTATGTGAAGACTTAGTCCTATAGTCCTCTTTCTACCTTGTAACTTCAGGTTACTTCAGAACTCTTGTGACCTCCTGGTCCCAGCTAGTTGAAGCCCTCTGCAGACTCTGGTGTCCCCAATGGCCTGTGATTGTTGATGCTGTTCAGAAACTCAGTGTAGCTTTTCCTCTTGTCCGCCTCCTGTGCCAGGGGTTGTAGTGGTTCAGCATGAGTTTTCCCAGTATCTGCTAGTAGGTGAATTTTTACTTGATAGTTAATGAGACTAGAAAAAATATTTTCTTTAGCTGCTGTGTCTGTGTTCAAAGGGCACACAGGAGCCAGAACAATCAAATCCCTTAGCCTTGAGCAACCACAGAGACTGAACACCTAGTTCCTAGGCAGCTTGAAAAATCCTAGCCTAAATAGGAATATTAAAACAATATATAAAAGGGTTGGATAGGTTCACAAGTTTACTTTTAAAGCAGGCTCTGGAAAACTTATTCAAATTCGAAGGCTAAAATTGCCAGCTGAGTGTGTGCGAGAAGCAGCAGCCTTTTTACCTGACAAATGTGACTTTTGCTGTGTTTCTGTTTTTCTTCCAGCTGGCAATCCTCTTGTTCAGCAAAGTGGACAGCCGCTAATCCTTACCCAGAACCCGACCTCGGGTCTGGGCACAATGGTGACTCAGCCAGTATTACGACCTGTACAGATCATGCAGAATGCCAATCATGTCACAAATTCTCCAGTGACCAGCCAGCCCATCTTCATAACGACCCAGGTGAGTGTCCTTCCAGCCAGGGTGGCCAAGGCAGAAGATCTGGTGCACTTGTCCTTGGAAGACTTTTCTCTGTTAAGAAAGAATCGGATGCCTGTTTCAGTTTTTCTTGTGTGCTTCAGTGGATGTTACACTTGAGCAGAAAATCTGTTGGGGTTTTGTGTTTTAATTGATGTAGAAGTAGAAATAGCTTTGTCTGGAAATGGCATGTGTTCCTAGTCATTTTGCAGTTGGATCTCACGTGGGAAAATTGGCCCCGTTCCACACCTCAGCAGGGCCTGCGGAGCCAGCACAGGTCTGATGGGGCTTCACGCTGGCTCTCACTTGTAGCCTTACCAGTAGGGCCTACCTCCCTGCTGTAGGCTCTGTCCCCTCTGCGTGAATCTGACCTTGCTGAATACTTAACTCCTTTGGGTTATTTTCTTGGGAAATGTGCAGGTAATTTTTAAATGTCCTCTGGCTTTTCTTTAAGCATTTGCCCGGGGAAGCGCTCCTACAAAATGAGTGCCCATGTTTACTGGAGCTTCTGCTTTTATTAAAAAAAAGAAAAAAAAATTGTCTTTGAATGTTGCAGCTTTTTCCATCTCAGGAACCTACCTCTGCTTCCAGAGCTTTCTAAATTGTTTAAGACTGGGGAGAAGATTTCTGTAGGTACTTCAGGAAGGAGACATTGAGAGCGGAGGCTGTATATCAGAATGTCATAGACTATAAGGAAGGGGCTGTACTGCTGGCTGAGGACAGTATGGCCTCATAGTTCAATTGATCTGTTGATGGTAGTGCTGGGGGGGGCGGGTTTAGCTTGTTTATTTGTCTTTTTAGGGTGGAAAGCTCAGACTAAAAGTGCTTGAAATATGCTCAGTATGTTAATGGTAACAGTGCTGTTTGACTGCAGGGATTTCCCGTGAGGAATGTGCGGCCTGTACAAAATACAATGAACCAAGTTGGAATTGTTCTGAATGTACAGCAAGGTCAGACAGTTAGGCCCATCACCCTTGTCCCAGGTAAGGACTGAAACAAGCCAAAGCCGCTGTCGTATTCCTTTTTAGAGTACCATGGATTAAAAAGAAATATATTTGAAATCTGTGTTTCACCTGCATCTCTAGTAGCTCTAAAGAAGGGGATTCTTTTAGTTATGTAGCAGGTGAGATTTGTCTATATTTGTGGCTCCAGTTCTGCTAGTTGTTTTACAGTGGAGCGTAGACCCACCGGTCGTAGTAACAAACAACTTTGCAGAGCAGGGGACTTCCAGCTGGAAGGACAATCTGCCTCTCAGAGCTCCACACAGTCCAGCCTCTTCAAAAAGCCTCCTCAGCTAACTGAATTCCAAGGTCCCAGCCCATGACCACCCCTCTTCCTTCCTTCCAAAATCTCTCCGTGCCATGCCAGTGCTTCCTGACTGCCTGGAAGTCCAGCTGCAGTCTGAGGACGATTTCTGCTACCTGATCAGAAAGACTAAGAACTCTCCAAAACGTCGTATCGCAAACTAATTTGCAGCTGTAGGATCACCCTTGTCCTGCCATAAGAAACCTTCCCTGAGTTTCTGTTGGGCCTAGTGATTAGGACTGTCAGCCCCGCAAAAGTCAGCAGGATTTATGCTTGTAAGCTGCTTGGGCCTTTTGGAAAGCTCCACCTAAAAAAAATTGTAAATTCAATCTTTGCTCTGTCTGCATCCACATTCAGTTTTAGTCTGTTTGGGAAGTGAAATGAAGGTACTGAACTATTTAAAACTTCTGCTGAATTTGCTGGGAATTTTGGCAGCTCAGTGGTGTTGGAAAATAGGTTGCGCTCAGGTATTACTGCATGAGGAATGGAGTTCGATTACTTGATCTACCTTGTTTGTTCGTTTTTTTTAAGCCCCAGGTACGCAGTTTGTTAAACCAACAGTTGGCGTTCCTCAGGTGTTCTCTCAAATGGCCCAGGTGAGACCAGGTACACCCATGCCGGTCCGACCCACCACCAACACTTTCACTACGGTCATTCCGGCCACGCTCACCATCAGGAGCACTGTACCACAGTCCCAGGCACAACAGCAAAGTAAGTCCACTCCCAGCACCTCCACAACTCCTACTGCAACGCAGCCACCAACACTTGGACAGTTAACTGTGCAGCAGCCAGGGCAGTCCAGTCAAGCTACTAACCCCAAATTAGGTAAGACTTGCCATGGAAAAGCAAGGGGACTCGAGTGTATAACACTGTCTATAATTGATCGTCAGACATACGCTGTACCAGCTAAAAGGCAGAAGTTGAGTCAGAGCTCCTGGGTTCTATTTTTGCCTGTCACTGACTCAATGCTTCATCTCTCTTCCCAACCTGGAAAATGAGGATAATCTTGCCATTGTGTCCAGTTTGGTTTGAGAAGTAGTTAAATCTTGTTTTGTAGAATGTTCTGAGACCATCAATTAGAAGTCCCCAATTAGAAGTCCCCAAAAGTGAAAAACACTTTGTTAATCACTTGTATTTTTTTGAAAGGTGAAGTTAAATAGATGATGAACACAAGCAGAAACTAACCGTGTTGCCTTCCCCACCGACTGTTGGCTGAATTCACGAGTGAAAATGGTTGCTCAAGAATAGTGACAAACAACTTAAAAAGGGGAAAAAAAAATCCTCCACACAGCAAGGAGTCAGGTTATTTTTAGCTTTAAGTGGCCAGAATGATATACAGCTGCCTTTAGAAAAGAAATACAAATAATTTTTGTGACCATCAGTATCCTGGTTCATACCTGGGAGCGTGGTCTGGACGGTTAGGGAAATTACTTTCCCAGTCTTGCCAGCCTTTGCATTACCGGAAGGATATTTGATGGCTTAAGTCATCTTTGGTGAAGACTCAAGGTAGAAGAGCAAGAGACAAGTCATGCTAAATGGGGTGGGATTCACCCAGTGGGTCGGATCTTACCGATTCTTCATGAGTGTTCTCGCACTACCCGTTCCCTTGGCAGTGAGTATTGCGAGCTTCGTGACTGTGAAGAGACCCGGAGTGACTGGGGAGAACAGCAACGAGGTGGCTAAGCTAGTGAATACCCTGAACACCATTCCTTCGTTAGGGCAAAGCCCTGGCCCACTGGTGGTTTCCAACAGCAGCCCTGTGCATGGTTCCCAGAGATCTAGTGTTTCGGAGTCGTCGTCATCATCATCATCGTTAAAAGGTATGGGCTGTGGCAGCTCTCCTAGCTTGATGGATTCTGCTGAGAATCCAAAAGTTTATTCTCTGGAGTAAAAAAAAAAGCTAACCTGTAACAACTGAGATGTCATAACAGGGGCAAACGCTTGAAAAGCTTTGCTATTAATTGCTTCATCTTTATCTGTGCCTCTTTATCCAGTGACTATTTTGTTTATGGAGATTTGCTTGCATACACTATTGTGCATTCAGAGTTATTGGTGGGCGTGCTGCCAGCTCGGAAATACACACACCTGAAATACTCCACACAGAGGCAAAAGGATGCAATCTTTGCTTCTCTTCCCCCAAAGAAAGCACCTTGTTAAAGTGTTGCCTCTTTCAGTCTAGTTAGTAGTTAGCAGCTAGTAGTTAATAGTTCGTAGTGCAGCTCTTGAAAGGAAAGTGTTTCAGCATGCCAAAAAGATTGCCTAGACTTAAGATGAAGTGCAAGGATTCTAATCTTTTTGTGGTTTTCCTGTTACAGTCAGTTCATCTCCTATTCCCACGTTTGATTTGCAAGATGGTGGCAGGAAGGTCTGCCCAAGGTGTGACGCTCAGTTTCGAGTCACCGAAGCTTTAAGAGGACATATGTGTGTAAGTAACCATTCTAAGGTGGACATTTAATGGATAATTGCTCACCATTGTGGAGTACAAAGAGTAGTTCTCCCTAGATGAGGGACTTGGGTGAGAAGGAGGAATATGATGAGGAGAAAGGGAAGACATTCTGCTACATCCCTCGCTTGGAAGTAGGCGGGTCCTCAGTTTTATGTCCTGTTGGTGCCAGGAGATGCATTTATTTTCTGATCTTACTTAGCAGTAAACAATCAAAACAGAAAATTGGGTATTGGATCTGCATTGCTCTTTACTAGAGTTCCTCCGTCTTTTCTTAGTGCTGGTTAGTCTTTGTTTAACAGCATATATAGTTCTTCCTAGATACATTGTAATGTGGGGGGCTTGTGGTTTTTTTCCTTTTAGTACTGCTGCCCTGAAATGGTTGAATTCCTCAAGAAAAGAAAATCTCTAGAATCTGAACCAAATATTCAATCTGCAAAGCCTCCATCTCCAGAAAAAACTGCAGCTGTTGCTTCACCACCTTCTTCTACCCCTATCCCTGCACTATCCCCACCTGCTAAAGCTCCAGAGCCAAGTGAAAATGTAGTTGACTCATCCCAAAGTAAGCTCATTATGTTAGTAGACGATTTCTACTACGGCAGAGATGGTGGCAAAGTGAGCCAGCTACTGAACTTCCCCAAGGTTCCAACTTCCTTCAGGTGTCCGCACTGTACCAAGAGGCTAAAGAACAACATTCGGTAAGACGAAGGCAATGTGCCACAATAACAGTGTACGGTCTTCTGAATGCCTCTGATCTGCAGAAGGAAAAACAAGTTGTAAGCGTCAGTCTGTCAGGCCCTGCAGCTCTCCCATATTGTAGCTAAAGACCAGAACTGAAGGACAAAAGGGAGAGATTTGCCCATCGTCACACAGCTTGGTCAGGGCAAAAGTTGGGAGAAGATGGAGTCGTTAAGAATATAAATGCAATTATCCTCAGCAGAGAAGTCTCATTTGTTCATCCCTAGTCTTACTAGATAATAGGAAATAATTCTGCTTGAAAAACTGCACCTCTCATCTTTATTCAGTGCTTTTTCAACAGAGGGAGAAAATATTTTTATGAAATAATATATTCATCTGAGCCAGCTGCTATGTTGTTCTGCTGTGCTCAGTTGAAGTGTTTGTCATCATCAGCGGAATGCCTGGTTGGGGTCAGAGGTGCTCAGAAGCAAGTAGTGCAGCCTCTGTTCTGCAACATCTGTTCTCTTGCTTCCCCCAGCCTTAGGGAGCGGGAGGTTGCTGGGTAGGAGAGACTTTGCTCGCTTTTGATGGGAAGAGCGAGAAGGAAGCACCTAAAGCTGCTAAAAAACCTCCCGGTGTAGCGTTCATCAGGCTTGCAGGGTTACAGGTGCAAAACGTTGGGGTTTCTGTTCATGTGCTCTCCCTTCACCTCCATCAGGTTTATGAATCACATGAAGCACCACGTTGAACTGGATCAGCAGAACGGAGAGGTAGATGTCCACACCATCTGTCAGCATTGCTACAGGCAGTTCTCCACTCCGTTTCAGCTACAGTGTCACTTAGAGAATGTCCACAGTCCCTATGAGTCAACAAGTGAGTAGATTTTGCTGTTGTCCTTTGGTTAGGTTTAAGGGGATTTCTGTCTTGGGTTCAATGCAGATCTGTTGAGGAAGGAGTGTCTGTTCTGCCTTGGCCCGTGGTGCACTGGTTTTCTTAGGCCAGCAGAAAAATCCATCTAAACTGCGTTTCTCCAAACTTAGTCAGGAGTTTTTTAAAGATTGAGTTCAATAATAATGTCATGGTGGACTTTAATTATTTACCAGTAGGTCGACATCGGATTTAAAATTGCTTGCAGTTTCCTTGTTAGGATATCTTCCTGCTTGTGGTACCCACTGTTTTGTTTAAGAGAATTTCTGCTGCCTTTTGGAAGCCTCTCAGAATATGTTCTCTTGTCTACCCAATTCAAAGAGTTGAGAGCTAGGTTTTGGGTCGTTGGTTTTTCTTGTTTTAAGTTGTTACGCTACCAGTTGCAAGTTACTTAGTACATTTTAACAGGATTTCATTGTCCCCCAGCTTTACCTGCTTTTCCTTTCTTTTGCAGCAAAGTGTAAGATTTGTGAGTGGGCATTCGAGAGTGAGCCGATGTTCCTACAGCACATGAAGGACACTCACAAGCCTGGGGAGATGCCCTATGTTTGTCAGGTATTGAGAGTGGTTTAGGGGCTGGACTCCATAAATGCATGCTGGAGAATAAGAGGAAATTGGTGGTTTTCAGCAAAGTGTGTGGGGCCTAAAACAGGCTTGGGCCACGGAACAGGGCTGTGGAGCCTGTTGCGTTCTTTCCAGGCGTGGACTTCTTGAAGTCCAGTGGCTGCTAGGGCAGCTCGAGCAGCTGAAGGTTTGCACCAATTCCCAGCACTCTGATACTGCATCGGCTTGACGGACATTTGTTTAATCCCAGTGGCATTCAGGGCCCAATTTTTCTTTTCCTGCCAGAGCCTGCAGGCAAATTGCTGTGCCATAAAGAGAAGTTGTCGCTCTGGAGCAGATGAAATGATGTTGTTTGTGTGATACCTTTTCTTGACACCCTGTTGCCGTGACATTTGTGCTTGCATCAATTCTGAATGTGTTGTCTCCACCCAGAGGTCCTAACACTGTCCATCCAGAAAGAAAAAACAGAAGAAACTTCTAATATATCTTACATTAAAACAGATTATGTTCCGAACTGTGCATTTTACATAGACCCTGAAGAAATTGCTCTTTAATATATTCCCACTGCTTTGTATTGACTGTCTCTTTGTTTGTTTGTTGGTTTTTTCTTTTTTTTTCTTGGGTCTGGAGCTTCGATTGTCATTACTTTCTTTTTATACAAGTAACTTGTTTCTCCAAGCTACTCTGAACATACACTGCTTGATTTAGTATCTTACAGTTGGAATAAGCCAGCAGGTTCTTTAGGACCTGGTTCCTAAACTCTGTGGATAAGTATCTTTGAGGATCTGGGCATTGCTGTTAAGATCTCCATCTTGCAGTGGTGGATGTGAGACAGATTCCCGTGTTACTTCACTGTTAACTGCTTCCGTCCATTCCTGTAGGTGTGTCAGTATCGTTCATCGCTCTATTCTGAAGTGGATAGCCATTTCCGAATGATCCATGAAGACACACGGCACCTGCTCTGTCCGTACTGCCTCAAAGTCTTTAAGAACGGCAATGCGTTCCAACAGCACTTCATGAGGCATCAGGTACTATGTCCAGCCCATACCTCCTCTCTTTTAAAGGGGTTCCCTCTGCCCAGAGATTCAGTGGATAGTGAGCACGTGATTAGTTGAGCATTTGCTTGGAATAAAAGCAGAAAGAAAGAAAGAAAACTTGGTTCAAAGAGGGGTTTTGGTAGGTGCTGTATTTTCTCCGTAACAAATGCAATTTGCATGCTGTCATTCCAGACCTTTCATAGGGATTGTGCTGAAGAGAAGAGGTATTGCTCCTTTGGGAGCAGCACAGAGTGTTGTTACTTAGCAGAAAAAAGCATGTTTTGCTGGACTGTGTTTGCTTCACTGCTGGTTAATCATCACATGGGCTCTATGTTCATTTGGGTTTTAAATTTTTTTTATCTCCAGGCAATAAATAAGTAATACTGTATACGCACAAATGAATGTAATTTTTGTAGCTCGGTGTTCTGTCTCCATATACGTTGGCTATATTGACAACATATTTTATGTGGGTGTAGCTGAAGTGTACTTTCAGAATATAGAAATGTAGCTCTCTTACCAAGTGCCTGAACTGATCTGCCCTACATCCTTCGCTGGCTCCCATAAGAGGCAGAGGCAAGGCAGCTTCTGAGGGCCTGTTGCCCCACGCGCTGCCCCGCTGGCATGCCTTACTTTGGCTTAAACAAACCGAGTAGGACTTGTTCCCTGGCTCTTCCAGGTCTGAGGTCTCTGCAGAGCCTGATGATTTTCATTAAGAAACCAAACCAAACAAATCTTAAACCAGAACACCCAAGATATGGGGCTTGGTAGGGAGGGACTTCCAGATGCTAAAGAAAAATGGGGCTGCCTTTGGTTTTAAAGGAGGGAAAAGTATTTTTTTGCTTTTTCTTTTTTTTTTAACAAAAAACGCTGCTGTGTTGTGACTTCTGTTTCTCTAAAATGAAATATATGCCATTTGCATTTGCTTTAGAAGAAGAGTGTTTATCATTGCAACAAGTGTAGACTCCAGTTCCTATTTGCCAAGGATAAAATTGAACACAAGCTGCAGCACCACAAAACTTTCCGAAAACCCAAACAATTAGAAGGATTGAAACCTGGAACCAAGGTAAGAAATCCAAGTTAACAGCAGACCTGTTTCCTCAGGAAGCACCCGTAGCGTCTGTATCGGTGTGTATTTATGAAGTGCTGCAAAACTGATGTTTGCATCATCTGCATCACTTAAACCACACTTGCTGGGACAGAAAACCACTTCGTATTCTGTCTGTGCTGTGTGTGCTTAGTTAATTGGATACCTCATAGAAACAGTGGGTAAGAGCGGAGCTGAAAGCAACACACCAGAGGTTAAACTCTCCTAACTCCGGTGCCTGGATGCCCGCCGTAGTCGTCTGGGACAAACAGGCACTTCTGGGGCTCCAGTCGCGTGTCCTCTTTTAGGCTACTGCTGCCCTGGGTGGGAGGAATTGTGTCCTAGGAGCGCCTCTTTCTTCTCTGCTAAGAGTCTGAAAGGCTGCTCCGACAGAGGAATCTGACTTGGAATAGATGACTCCTGCCCTTGTGTTTAGGAGGAACGGGTGTATCTGTTTTCTGCAGGTTACAATCAGGGCGTCTAGAGGACAGCCACGGACAGTACCAATATCTTCAAATGACATGTCGCAGGGCGCTGGACAGGAAACCACTCCGCTGTCGTCTTCTGCTGATCCCCAGCCCATCTTCCTGTACCCACCTGTCCAGAGGAACGTCCAGAAGAGAGCAGTCAAAAAAATGTCAGAACATTTTGCTAAATTTCAAATTTGAAAAGTTTGTTTTGTTTTGTTTTTTAAAAGGAAATGTAGTTAGTTTTTAATGCCACAGTGACGGGTAATATGATCTTTGGTGCTGGACAGCTCTGTCTTACCAGTTGCCAAGGGAACTTTATGCCAGGAGAATCTAGCTTCCCATAAAACCAGGATTAAGTCATGTTATGAAAGCCCTTAAGGTGAAACTGCGAAATACAGGGTTAGGTGGGCGCTTTTATAGAAACAAGGGAATTTCATCAGTGTAAGTGCTTTCTGCCCATCTGCTGTCTTGCTGCCTTGTCTTTTGTATTTTTTTTTTTTATTATTTATTAACCACTCTTCAATGGTATACTCCCAACTACAGCAAGTGGGAAATGCCTAGCCTGGCTCCAAGGCACCCTAGGAAGCTGAGGTGCAAGATGAGACTTGTTTGAGTGCAGACTTCTGAAAGTTCTCATGTCACTTTCTTCTCCCTCCTGGTGATTGTTACAGCTCCAAAGATCCCTGTTCAAATGCTAACGAAAACATCCCTCTTCTCTTTAGGAGCGTCCTGGGGAGGCAGACTTGTCTGGAGTGCAGCTTCGAAATCCCCGACTTCCCAAACCACTTTCCCACCTACGTGCACTGTTCGCTATGTCGCTACAGCACTTGCTGCTCCAGAGCTTACGCCAACCACATGATCAAGTATGTGTGATGCTCTGAACGCCACAGTAGAAATTCCTTCTGCCTGAATGCAGTAGCACCCCTGTCCCTGTACCGTAAGACAGGGCTATTGGGAAATTCCAGTTCGCTGCCATGGTTTGTAAGACTCCAGACGTGTGTTCGGTATCAGCACAGACATGGGTGAGGTCTTTCAAATGAGAAAACTGAGCGTAGGAGCTGAAAGAATCATTCCAAACTGTCAGCATCGTAGCTAGCGATGTGTGTACTGCATGCTGCTGCAGAAAACTGGCACTTTTCAGTGCTCCTGGGACGACTTCTAAAATTCTCATCTTAGATTTAATAATTTAAAAAAGGAAGGGGAGGGGGGGGAAGTCCTGCCATGCTTCAAGCGTGTGGTCTGTACAGGCCCATGGAGAGGCCACAGAGCAGGGCAGCAGAACAGTTACTCCACAATCTGGGCACTTTTAAGCAATAGTGTACAGTTGGGGGGGTTTATTTAGGTGTAGAATTTTAATTTTCTTGAATACAAGACTGGCAGACAAAACATTGTTAAACCAGAATTGGGTTTGTCTTTAAACGTGCTGTATTTTGCATGGGTTTGTAGCTCTTTAAATATCCGGAATAATTCTGACGTTTAATAAACTCTTTTGTCTTGCAGCAACCATGTTCCTCGGAAGAGCCCAAAATACTTGGCTTTGTTTAAAAACTATACTGCCTGGTAATGGAAAACTTGTCATCTTGTTTTAATCACCTGGGAATCTACTATGCATTCGCTTTCTGCTTTTTCCAGTTCTGTTCTTTCCTTTCATGATCTGCTTCTGAAGAAGCTCTGCTTATTTTTTTTGCCACAGAGGAAAAATATATTGAATTAAGGCAATATGTTGCCTGAGATTCCCATTGCCTTCCAGTGGGAGTTAATGTTTTGGGGTGGGGACACTGCCTGTTCTGTTAGTGAGGGGATGTACATATTTTCATACCTGATACTAACACTAAGCTCATGTCTCTTTTTTTTTTTTCTTTTTTTTTTTTTTTTAATTTATTTTTCCCCCTTCCAGCGGTGTAAAGCTGTCGTGTTCCTCTTGTCTCTTCGTAACATCTGAGGGCGATGCAATGGCCAAACATCTGGTCTTCAATCCATCACACGAGTTCAGTAACATTATTTTCCGAGGTAAGAGTTTGAAAAGGAGTGGGAAAGTTGGGGGGGGAATTGTATTAATGCAGGACATAACAGATAGGTTCATAGACTCCAGGTTAAATGCTGAGCGCTCTGAGTCCCAAGTTCTAATAAACCATGGTGTGACTGCCTGAAAGAGCCTCCTTTGTTATGGAGATGGGAGAGTTAAGCTTTGCTCTGCCTGGAGCTCAGCTGTGCCACTGTTCTCTTGAGACCCTCCCAGGGAGAGACAATGCCCGAGCTTGGGAGCTCCTCTGAGCCACCATTGTGTCTGGGTGATGCTGGGAGGCCTGGAGCAGCTGCCGGTGCTGGGGTTTGAATAGGGCCCCAACTGCTGTTCCAGCCACTCACCATGGATCGCTCCCGCTTGTAATGGGCGTCCCCAAAGCTGAGCTTTCCCAGCCAAAGCCCTCGCCTTATTTCAGATGGGCCTGGGAGGTTTGCCCCTTGTCTCTAAGGGTTGTGCTGCCCCATCAAGCAGTCTTCATGTGTCGGTTGGATGGGATTTGGGTGCAGGAGGAGGTTGGGGTTCCAACAGAGGGACGTTAGCTGTTCCTATAGCATGTGGGGGTGCTCAGGAGTAACGGACAGCGCAGGGACGCTGACCCTCCTCTCTGTAGGAGAACTGCCTTGTTTGCACTGACTTAGTGTTTGTTTGCAAAGCTACAAATGTCGTTTTGTTTTTCTCAACAGGGCCTACTTGGATGTCACATTCCAGGTAAACTGTAAACTCTTACTCACCATCGCCTGTTTCAGTTTGTG
This sequence comes from Aramus guarauna, assembly GCA_013400195.1. Lineage (NCBI taxonomy): Eukaryota > Metazoa > Chordata > Aves > Gruiformes > Aramidae > Aramus > Aramus guarauna. The sequence continues at coordinate 70,391 of VXBL01003512.1, read as the reverse complement.
GGGTTGGGTTTTGGTTTTCTGTTCCTTTGCTTTCCCTCAACGGCTTTCTTTTCTGGGTTTTAAGAAGGTCCTGTGTTCTCTCCCTTCAAGGCACATTCAGCCCCAGGACAAAAGCCTGAAGAATCCATGCCCTGCCTATTCCCCAAGTAAAGCTGCTACTGTGAAAGCCAAGTCGGTGTTACCTGCGAAAGACGACCTGGAGCCAGAGCTGGCCCTAGCAGCCTACAACAGACCTCTGCTCTGCCAGGAAGACGAGTGCTTAAATATTGATGCTCGAGAAGACGAGCAGCCAACGAAGGAGCCGGAACCTGCAAGCAAAAAGGAGCAGCTGTCGGTAAAAAAGCTGCGAGTCGTACTGTTTGCTTTGTGCTGCAACACCGAACAGGCTGCGGAGCACTTCCGAAATCCTCCGAGGCGGATCAAGCGCTGGCTACGAAGGTTTCAAGCTTTCCAAGAAGAGAACTTGGCGTCTCTGTCAGAAGGCAAGTACCTCAGCTTGGAGGCTGAAGAGAAGCTAGCGGAATGGGTCCTCACGCAGAGGGAGCAGCAGCTGCCCGTGAACGAGGAGACTCTCTTCCAGAAAGCCACCAAGATTGGCCGATCCCTCGAAGGTGGCTTCAAGATCTCCTACGAGTGGGCAGTGAGGTTCATGCTACGGCACAACCTCAGCACACATACGCGAAGGGCGGTGGCTCACCCTCTCCCCAAAGATGTTGAGGACAACGCCAGTTGCTTCATCGAGTTCGTGCAGCGCCAAATCCACACTCAAGACCTGCCTCTCTCCATGATCGCCGCCATCGACGAAATCTCTCTCTTCCTCGACGTGGAGGTGCTGAGCAGCGATGACCGCAAGGAGAACGCTTTGCAGACGGTGGGAACTGGGGAGCCCTGGTGCGACGTCGTTCTCACCATCCTCGCCGACGGAAGCGTTCTTCCAACGCTGGTCTTCTACAGGGGTCACGTACAGCAGCCCGCCAACGTGCCAGAATCTATCATGTTGGAAGCGAAGGAGAACGGATACAGCGATGACGAAGTCATGGAGTTGTGGTCGTCCCGAGTGTGGCAGAAGCACACGGAGTGCCAGAACAGCAAGGGCATGCTCGTGCTGGATTGCCACCGAACGCACCTCTCGGAAGAAGTACTTTCCTTGCTGAGCGCGTCCAGCACTCTGCCGGCTGTTGTCCCTGCTGGCTGCAGCTCCAAAATCCAACCTCTAGATGTTTGTATAAAAAGGACTGTGAAAAATTTCTTGCATAAAAAGTGGAAAGAGCAAGCCAAGGAAATGGCGGACTCCACGTGCGACTCGGACATTCTTCTCCAGCTGGTTTTGTGCTGGCTGGCAGAGGTGCTGGAGGTCATCAGTGACTCTCCTGAACTCGTGCAGCAGTCCTTCCTGGTGGCCAGCGTGCTGCCCGGCCCGGACGGCACGGCCAACTCGCCCACGCGCAACGCCGACATGCAGGAGGAGCTGATCGCCTCCCTGGAGGAGCAGCTGAAGCTGAACGACGAGCAGCTGGAGGCCGTGGCGGCAGCGGCCGAGGGCCAGGATCGGACCCAGGCCGAGGAGTCTGCAGACCCAGAAATCCTCCATCAGCTCTTCGAAGGGGAGAGCGAGACTGAGTCGTTTTATGGCTTTGAAGACGCTGACTTGGATCTGATGGAAATCTGAGCACTGATCTGCAAACCGTGATCCAGAAAGGGTTATTTTTTAAATAAATGTTGGATGAGACCATTACACTTCCCTGTGGATTTGTGGGTTTAGGAAATTCGTAGGCGATCACTCAGATAAATAGCCATTTATGCTGTTCATTTATAAGTTTTGTGCTTTTTTAAAAGAAAAATCACTGTGTTGGTATTTTCTGAAAATATATTGTGGGTGAATATTTTTGCGTTTTCTTTACCTCACTGTATCATAGTTTTCTGTTTTTATTGTGCAGAAATGTTTTGAATTATACATTGTCAATGTGACCATTTCTAAAGAAAGGAAAAAATATGTAGCTAATGAACCAGTATATAAATCTTTTGTTGTCTTAACACAGATTTTTTTTTTTTTAATTTTTTTAACACTTGACCCAGAGATTTAGGTTTCTGTGGAAAACTTAGATATGAGTTACTGCTTTAACGTGTGAACCTTCTATAATTGGCCACTAAGATTTGGGTTTGGTTTGGGTTGTTTGGTTTGGCTTGGTTTTTTGGGTGGGTTTTTTTTGTTTGTTTTTTTGGTTGGTTGGTTTTTTTTGGTTTTTTTGTTTTTTGTTTTCTTTTTTTAAAGAGGAGTAATTATTTTGCTTGTGAATTGGGAGGCGGGGTGAAAACACAAGCAAAAGCATTTTGCCTGTTCAATGCCAGCAACGCTTCTCGAACGCCGCAGCCGGGCTCAGGTCACCGTCCCCGAGCCCTCGGTCCCCCGCGGGGTGCGGTGGTTCCTCTCCTCCCCCCGGCCCCCGCCTCGCTCCGCAGAGCTGCTGAGCGCGGGTGCGTGGGGAGGAGGAAGGCTGAGGCTGTCCTGATCTTCCTGGGCCCTAGGTGGGAGCCGAGACCGAACGGACCATTAAACGTTGACCTTGAACTACTTGTAGTTGATAAACCTGCTTTAACCAGTGGCATCAGACACTACGTTCCTTAGAATTAGAAATCCGATTTAATGCAACAAACTGTGATGTGCACAAAAAGAAGACGTTTGTTTTTATTTTTCACTGCCAGCTTAAATTTTTCTACAATTTGCATGTTTGAGGGTTTTTTAATTGTATGTATTATGGTATAAACGGAAAGCATTTTGACATACAGAATTCGAAGCACCTGCACCTTTCTGTTTCCATAGAGGTTTTGTGAACCTGCCCTATTACCGAAGGAAAGCAGGAGGCAGCATGTGCAGACCTGTAAATGGTTCATCTTTAAAATGTACATAAGTGGAACATTTAATAAAACCAGGGAAATGGATTTATAAACATGTGTTTTTATTACAAAGAACTATTTAACTCCTGTGCTATCATAATGCTTAATATAAAGTGCATCACGGATCCCTCCGTGCCCGAGCCAGCCTGAGGCGAGCTGGGGCTGGGTGTCCCCAGGGCGGCACCCGGAGGCGTTGAGCATGGCCAGAGCTGGGGCAGTAATTAATTGTGTTTACATGTCGTTAACCCCCGGGGCAGAGTTCTGTCCCATCTGCAGCCCTGACGCACCGGGGGCTGTGGAACAACCTGCTCTCCCCAGTGAGATTTGATTTTTTTTTTTTTTAAATAAAAGCCTGAAAAATCATGAATAAAATACTCTCCTGAATAAATATTCTCACTGTTGTTTATTTTGGGTAGCAGTAATACAATTTACACATTTGTTCCCTGGCAGGCTCAGAAAGGCCCCCATCAGCAGTACGTGTGACGCCGGTTTGTCACTCCTGCCTGCAGCCAGAGGCTCCTCTTTGATTTTTGGAGCCCCTTCAGTACATCAGTGGATGCAGGAATGCAAACAGGGAGATCTTCCTTATTCTAATCGCCATTAGGAACTAAAGGAATTAATCAACCGCCCCTTCCCTTCTCCCCTCTGTGTTTCAGCCAGAGCATTAAACAGGCAGCGCGATCCGCAGGAGCAGCAGAACGGGGACGTTTGTCGGAACGTGTAAATACGGGGTGACACCGTGTCTGTCCGGGCGCCTGGGCCCAGGAATCTCCCCCTGGAAAAGCCACTTTGCCTCCTGCTTCCCCTGCAGCTCCAGCACCGTGCTGCTCCCCACCACCCACCCTGCTCCACTGGAGGAGGAGACCCCGTCCCATTTTTCCATTGCTCTGTTGGCAAATACATCTTTACAGGTGCGTTTTCCTTCTGTCCGCAGGTGCCTTTTAGAGGTTGACTGGGGCTTTTTTTTACCTGCCTGGATCAGAATTGGTGGTTGTCTGGAGTACAAGCGCCTGCAGGAGGAGTGTGGTGCGTGCTGCACGTACATCCAGGTTGCCAAAACACCCCCAGACGTTACGCTGCGGTTCAGCAGATTTTTTCCTTTGTTGGGGCAAATTTTATGACTTGACCCAGCTCATCTCTGTCTGACTGCCAGGTTACGTGCCCCAGCCAAGAAAACAATTTTTTTTTTCCCCCCTGCTCTTTTCCAGCAAAACTAAGGACCTGCAGCTACTGGGTACCATCACTGAAAGCAGTTCTGGGGCATCCCAACCCAAGCGCACACACACACACAGGCTTGTCTTAACAGGTTTATTTCCTTACCAAAACAAGTTGTATCAGGGCTTCAAAAGGAGTAACAGATTTACAGCACATATAAAGGGTGATGACGCTGATACAAGGGCCTGGGGCAGCTCTTCAGGATCACTCAAAGCCACTGCAAGAAGATGTTTTGATAAGGTCAGGACAACACGCAACTTCTGCACTAAAATTGGCATTTTTCACTTCATCAGGTGCTGCCTGTCAGTGACATCGGTCCCGAGGAAGCACCAAGGCATCAAAGCAGACGGGACATCACCAGCAGTAATGCCGTCAGGCTGCGTGGCAGCCGGCGCTTCCTCCCCTGGCCGCCGCCACTCCCCCAGCTTCAAGAGTTTGGCTGTGGGGGGGCCTTTTCCTGCATCAGCTGCGTGTCACCCAGCCCTCACTATCGCCTCGATTCCCACCTTCGGGTTCTGCCCAGCAGCCAACGTGCAGAGCAGGTGAAATCCACGGCGTTACCTGACAAGGTGCGCTATGTCCCAGTTGGCTTCCAGCGTCAGGGGCCCTTCCACCTCCACACCTTTCTCCGTTGCAATCGCTACTTCGTACTGAGGAGAGAAAACACCGGCGGCTCTCAGTAAAGCCCAGTCCTGGGAAAGCTCTTATCAGGAAGAGCCAGTAATAAGTTCTTCTCAAAATGAGTTTGTTTTAACGTGGCTTTGCATCAGGAACGTTTGACTGTTTCCCCGGTGGGCAGATCACAAGACAGTGGTTGTAAATAGAACCACTTGCAAAGCGAAAAGGCTGCAGCCTCTGGCTGCCGGTAGCGCGGGGAGGGGAGGAGGATCCTCGGATCTAAGGAAACCTCAGAGACGAGCAGCGCTGTGACTCCAGCAGCTCTCCTGGGGCTGCCGCACGCAAGGGGAGGCCAGAGGGCAGCTGTGCCAAAGGATCTCAAACACAGACCAGCCGCCAGCTCGGAGGTACCACCAGGTTTCCCCAGGTCAGCAAGAGCAGATGAGCCGGGACGTCGCCAGAGCCAGACACTTACCCTGTTGAACGACCGAGCATCTCTGTAATACAAAATCTTCATGCACCGCTCAATCAAGTCACGGGCCTCCTCCTTCGTCAGGCTGGGTTTCTTCTCCAAGACTTCTCTCATCAGCGGCTGGGGAGAAAAATAAAATCCAACAGCTCGATGGCTCGGTCACCCAGTGCTGAGGTCGTTCAGCAGCTGAGCAAGAGCATACTCTACCTGAGCCAGGTACGCTCCGTAACCCGTAGCGAGCGTAGGGGCTTCGTAGGCCACGCCGAGCATGTCCACGTATCCTAGGAAGCTGAAGGGACAGATCTGTGAGCACGGCAGGGAGGGACTTGGCTTTGGTGCAGCTACACCCAGCCAGAGACCTCTCCGAATCCCACACTGCAAGCGGTAACCATCGCACGCTCCACGTTGCTCATCCTCGCTCACCTCTCGCCATTGTAGTAGCCACCGATGACGATGGTGTTCCAGAGCGGGTTTATCTTGGACCTCCGGTTGTACATGACTCGCGTCAGCCAGGAGTGGATGGCTTTCGGGCTGTAACTGTGACCGTCTCCCAGCAGCTCCTCGTCGATTCTAATTTAGACAGAAATTTCACCCAACTAAGAAAAGCTGGAAACCACTCAGAGGGAGGAGAGAGCAGCAGCTGCACAGCCAGCAGGACAGAGCACCCTCCCGCAAATCCTCACGGGCCGTTATCAAACGAAGCCTTACAAGCGGCGAAACAGAATAACTGAAACCAGTTCTGTCAGGGAACAAGGAGGGGGTTGTCCCTGCCCAGCGGACGCGCACCATCACGTCTCGAGCAGCGCGGTGACGGACGCAGCCGCGGCAGCCCGGGACAGGGGGAACTTACACCATCTGGTCGATGATCTGCTTGAGGTACTGGAAGTCGGCGTAGTCGCCGGACGCCCCCAGCATGGTGGTGTCGTTCACCTTCAGGAGCCTGGAGATGCTGCGGAAGCGGGCGAGGGAGCCGTAGGAGCCCATCATGTCCGCGGCGATGATCACCCCCCCGTCGAACTTCACCCCCAGCACCGAGGTGCCGGTCACCATCGG
>VXBL01003512.1:1780-58759 GCA_013400195.1 Aramus guarauna | reverse complement strand
CCCCCCCAGGACCGCGGTGCTGAGCCCCACGGATGGAGTGGCCGGCGAGCGCGGCGATGGCGGAGAAGCAGAGCCCCGTGGACTACGGCGTCCAGATCCGCTTCATCAACGACCTGCAGGAGCCCCGGAGACCCCCCAAGGCGCGGGGCAAGCCCGGCTCCTACGGGGTGGCCGTGCGGGTGCAGGGCATCGCCGGGCAGCCCTTCGTCGTCCTCAACAGCGGCGAGAAGGGCGGCGACTCCTTCGGGGTGCAGATCAAGAGTGAGGGCTCCTACCCGAACCCCCACACCGGCTCCCAGCCCTCCGGCTCCGTCAGCTCCGACTCGGACCTGCCGGAAAACCCCTATGCGGGGCGGCAGCCCCGGCACGGCTCGTCCTACAGCACCTCAGACGAGGAGGCGAGCGGCGTCTCCCGGCACGAGCCCAAACCTCCGCCGGGCAAGTGGCCGCTCGGCGAGGAGCTGCGGAGGACGCAGTCCCACGGGGATCTGCTCGGTGCTGCCGCGGAGGAGCCCTTTGCCGTCAGCGCTCCCCGGGCCGGCGGCAGCCGGCACCACCGGGCTCTGGCCGATGGCAAAAGCAGCAGCATGTTGAACATCGCGCCCGAGCGGAGCAAAGCCTCCGGCTCAGAGGCCGTGGCCAAGGACCCCTCCTTGGGCACGGAGGCTGCGGTGGCCGCCGGCGGCAGCGACGTGGACACCAAACCCCTCTGCTCGGTGGATTCGCTCATCAGCAAATTCGACGGGAAGGTGCAGCAGCGAGGCCGGACGGCCCGGAGGGGCCGGATCCCCTCAGAGGAGAGGAAACGCTCGCAGAGCCTGGACAGCCGCGTCTCCCACCGCGACGTGCCGGATGCCAGGGAGCTGAGCGGTGCCCAGCGCCAGGCCGGTGCTGTTCACCTCCAGCCCTCGGTGCCCACTGGCAGCCTGAGCCGGCCGAGTGTGGCCGGAGGGACGGAGGTCGGGGGGACAAGGGGCCAGCGGGTGAACCGGGGTGCGGAGGAGCCCACGACCGAGCGGCTGCAGAGCAAATCCCGGGCAGAGCTGCAGGTACCGGGGGGCCGGATCCTGCTGGGGTCACCAGCTCCTGAACCGAGGGGGGAACCAGCACCCAGGCGAGCGCCAGCGTCCTCCGGAGCGGCGGGGTTTGGGGGGCGGTGGGGGGGGACTCGTGTCCTTGCTGGAGCTGAGATTTTTTTGTCCCTCACGGCAGCTCAAATCCACCCCGGACCTGCTGCGGGACCAGCGGGAGGGCGCCCAGCCCGGCAGCAGGGAGCANTGGCCAAGGACCCCTCCTTGGGCACGGAGGCTGCGGTGGCCGCCGGCGGCAGCGACGTGGACACCAAACCCCTCTGCTCGGTGGATTCGCTCATCAGCAAATTCGACGGGAAGGTGCAGCAGCGAGGCCGGACGGCCCGGAGGGGCCGGATCCCCTCAGAGGAGAGGAAACGCTCGCAGAGCCTGGACAGCCGCGTCTCCCACCGCGACGTGCCGGATGCCAGGGAGCTGAGCGGTGCCCAGCGCCAGGCCGGTGCTGTTCACCTCCAGCCCTCGGTGCCCACTGGCAGCCTGAGCCGGCCGAGTGTGGCCGGAGGGACGGAGGTCGGGGGGACAAGGGGCCAGCGGGTGAACCGGGGTGCGGAGGAGCCCACCACCGAGCGGCTGCAGAGCAAATCCCGGGCAGAGCTGCAGGTACCGGGGGGCCGGATCCTGCTGGGGTCACCAGCTCCTGAACCGAGGGGGGAACCAGCACCCAGGCGAGCGCCAGCGTCCTCCGGAGCGGCGGGGTTTGGGGGGCGGTGGGGGGGGACTCGTGTCCTTGCTGGAGCTGAGATTTTTTTGTCCCTCACGGCAGCTCAAATCCACCCCGGACCTGCTGCGGGACCAGCGGGAGGTCGCCCAGCCCGGCAGCAGTGAGCACCCCAAGGAGCTCATTTACGGCATCCTGAAGGAGGGGTGAGCCCCCCAAAGTCCCCCCCTCCGGATGCCCCCACCGCTCCCTGCCCCTTCCCAAAGCCCCACGGGGCTGGGATGCTGCGGGGCGCTTTGGGAGCGGGGGTGCCCCTGTAACTGGCTGGTGCTCAGGATTTTTGGGGGGAATGAGCGATGAAGCACTGGGGGTGTTCCCGCACCCCGGGCTCAGCCCTCGCCCCCTCGTACCCAAACACTTCCCCCCGCTCTGACGCCCGCAGGAGCAGCGAGAGCGAAATCTCCCTGAGGAGGAAATCTGCCCGGCTGCTGGAGAAGATGCAGGAGCTGGCGGTGAGTCAGGGCCGTCCCGGTGCTGCTCCCCGCTGCGGGGGTGACCGGTCCCGAGCCCCCCGCGGACTCTGCCTGCCTGGCGCCGTATCCCGGCGTGCCGGGGACGGGACCCGGTGGGGAACGGCTGACAGGGGCTTCGTGGAGCCCCGAGCCCACCCAGCGAGCCCGGGGGGGGTCTTCCCAGGGTCCCGCCAAGGACGCGGCGTGTCCCCAGCCCCAGCACAGGGAGCTGGCCAGGAAGGTGGAGGAGCTGCAGGAGAAGCTCGACGAGGAGACCAAGGCGAGGCCAGGCAGAAGGCTGGGGGGCCGGGGGGGCCGGGGGATGGCGGTTTATATCCCTGGGGAGGGGGGGAAGCGCGATGGATCCCTGTGCTGAGCCCCTTTCACTTGGGCACCCAGACAAGACCAAATTTTCTCCCGGTCTGTTTTACGCCCCGCTGGGGTGTCTCGGGGATGCCGGGGGTGCAGGCGTCTTTCCCGTCCCCACCGGAGCTGGGGTGGTGGAGGGGGGGATGCTGGGGAGGGGTCCGGGGCCGCTCTATCCCCAGGAGGGGACGTAACCGGTGTCTCCCCTCCCGCAGCTCCGCCAGAAGCTGGAGCTGAGCAGGGAGCCGGGCAGGAGCAGCTCCGCTCGGGCCGTGGAAGCCCGGCTGCGGGAGGCCGAAGGGGAGAGCCAGCGACTGCGGGGAGCCCTGGAGAAGAAAACCCAGGAGCTGCAGAGGAGTTTGCAAGAGTAGGAGCCGCCCCCGGGGGCTGCGGCCGCGCTGCCCAACGCGCCAGGGCTGGGGACGCCGAGGGGGCCGAGGGCTGGGGGAGCGGGCGGCTGTCACCCCCGCTGTCCCCGTCCCCTTTGCCGCCCGCTGGTGTGGCTGCTCGTGGGTGGGTGCAGATGTGGCCGGGGTCTCGAGGCGGAGGGGTCTGAGGGCCCCCGCGCTCCCCGCCAGGCTGCGCGAGGTGAAAACGGCCAAGGAGCAGGCGGAGACCCGGCTGCGCGACCGCGAGGAGCAGCTGCTGGCGACGCACCGAGAGCTCGACCGCCTGCGCGAGGGCTCCGGCACGTCCCCGGATGGCGAAGCCTTGTACAAGGTATGGTGAGGGTCGCACCGGGGCGCGAGCATCCCCCTCCGTCGCCTCTCTGCCACCGAGCCCGGCTGTCCCCTTTGCCCAGGAGCTGCTGGAGACCCGGGAGGAGCTGGAGGAGGTGCTGAGCTCCAAACAGCGGCAGGAGGAGCAGCTGCGGCTGCGGGAGCGGGAGCTGACGGCGCTGAAGGGAGCCCTCAAGGAGGAGGTGGCCAGTCACGACAAGGAGCTCGACCGCGTCCGGCAGCAGTACCAGAGCGACGTGGAGCAGCTGCGGCGCAGCATGGAGGACGTCTCACAGGTCCGGCCCTGAGCGGGGCTGCTGGGGAGGGACGGGGTCTTGCTCAGAATTCCACCTTTAAATGGTCCTGAGCTGGAAATGGGGTTTGCGTCCTGTCCCAAGCTCACCCCGCCGGAGCATCCGTCCGCCCCGGCTCTCGCTGCCCCAGGACGGGGGTGCTGGGGGGGGAGAGCAGAGCCGGTTTGCGGAGGGGCGAGGGCTCCCCGGGGCCCTGCGTGGGTTCCCTGGGCTGGTTTGGGGGGGGCATTCACCGGGGCAGGACCTCGGCATCGTTGGAGCATCCCGTGAGGATGCCGCTCTGCAAGTGAGCGCTCAACGCTTCGCTCCAGGATCAGGCCAACCTGGAGTCGGAGAAGCAGAAGATCAACGCCGTGGTGAGGAACCTGCAGCGGGAGCTGGAGGAGAGCGCGGAGGAGACGGAGCACTGGCGGGACATGTTCCAGAAGAACAAGGATGAGCTCCGCACCACCAAGCAGGAGTGAGTGCCGGGGCTGAGCCAGAGGCACAAGCGGCTTTGGGGGAGGTCCAGCCGCTCGCGACCATCCAGCACCTCCAAACCCTGTTAAAACGGGTCAGAAGCTGGGATGGGGCTGGCCCTCCTCTTCCTCCCTTGGCCATGTGGGGAGGAAGGCGACGGCCGAGCCGGGTGCCGCTATCTGGGCACGCCAGGGCCTGGGAACGAGGGCGTGGGGCGCAAGGACGGGTTTGGGTGGCCTCATCCTGCCCCTCTCCAGGCTGCTGCAGGTGAAGATGGAGCGGGAGGAGTTTGAGGAGGAGCTGCGGGAGCTGCGTGAGCGTTTCGCGGCCGCCCGGGAGGAGGCAGACCAGGCGCGGAGCAGCACGGTGGACCCCGGCGAGCTGGAGGCGCTGAGGAAGGTGGGCGATGAGGCGCACGCAGCGCCGGGGACAACGTCCAGCACCAAGGGTCCCTGACTCCCCGTCCCCTCCATCCCAGGAGCTGCGGCAGGCGCGGGAGGCCCAGCGGGAGCTGTCGGCGGAGAAGCGGACGCAGGAGGAGCTGCTGCGGCAGCGGGAGCGGGAGCTGGCGGCGCTGAGGGGCACCATGCGGGAGGAGGCGTCCAGCCGCGATGGGGAGCTGGAGCGGTACCGCAGAGACCTGCAGCAGCTCCAGGACGAGCGGGATGAGGCCGCCAAGGTGAGCGTGGGGGACGGGGTTTGCCCCCCGCCAGCCGTCCCGAGGGCTGCAAGCCCAAACTGCCCCCCGAAGCCCCCCTCCCCCCGAAGGCTCAGCGGCTGGTCCCAGGTCCACCCCGCGCCGTGGCCGTGTTGCAGGCAAAGGCTTCCCTGGAGAGCGCGCGGGAGGCTTCGGAGCAGGCGAGGAAGACCCTTGAGTGCAGCCTGCAGGAGGTGCAGGAGCAGAACGACGACCTGAGGAGGAAGGTCCTGGGGATGGAGACGCAGCTGAAGGAGTACGAGCGCTTGGGCGAGAACTGGGAGGGCTCCCAGGCACGGCTCAAGGAGAAGGTCGCCAAACTGGAGGTACTGGGGCTGCAGCCGCTCCTGAGCTGCCCTGAGCTGTTCCCCAGCCACGGGAAGGAGTCTGAAGAGCCCCGTCCTCGCAGGCAGAGCGCAGGCAGATGGAGGAGTCGCTGGGCGAAGCCACGGAGCAGGAGCAGGAGCTGCTGATGGCCAAGCGGTCGCTGGAGACCCGCCTGGAGGAGGTGCAGCGGAGCCTGGCCCGGCTGACGCAGGAGCACCAGGAGCTGAGCGCGTCCTACCAGGACGAGCAGCGGCAGAAGGAGCAGCTCAAGCGCGCCAAGAGCGAGCTGGAGGAGCAGAAGCGCCTGCTCGACCGCACCACCGAGAAGCTGAACAAAGAGGTTGGGGCGCCCGCTCCCTCGGCACCCCCAGGACCCCCGTCCCATGGGGCATCCTGTGCCGCGACACCCGGTCTCTGTGCCGTGGGATGGAGATGTCCCCTCGCTGGGTTAGGGGAGGGATACGGGACATCGGGCACGGATCCGTTTTCCCTGCCAAGCCAGTTCCCTGGGCTGGTTTCCTGCTGTCCCGGGAGGCTCCGTGAACCCCCGCTGTTCCCAGGGATCAGTGTCCCGGGGCCGTGCTGTCCCCTGCCCTTCCCCAAGCGGCTCCGACAAGAGCCCGGTGCCTGCGCGGAGGCCAGGCTCATCCAGGCGGCTCTGGCAGGGCTTGCACCCCTCGCCGTGATGCTCCTGAGCCCACGGGGCAGAAATGTCCCCCCCAGCCCCACGGCCACGGGTATCTTCTCCCACCCCGAGCCCCGTCAGCTCAGGATGGGGTGCGTAGGCTGGTCCCCGGCTCCTGAGCCGTCCCCGCTCTGCCGCAGCTGGCGCAGATGACGGAGGAGTCGCACAGCTCGCTGGCCGTGCTGAAGTCGCAGCTGGAGGAGTTCAAGGAGAAGTCGCGGAAGGAGATCACGGACTCCCAAAAACAAGCCAAGGATCGGGGCGCCGAGGTGGAAAAGATGCAGTTCAGCGTGGGGCGGCTGCAGGACGAGGTACGGCGAGCGCTGGCGGGTTGTGGGTCCCCACGCCGTCCTCTCCGTCCCTCCGCGGGGAGCCTGGGGACGCGTCTCACGTGGGGGACGCCTCTTCCCTCCGCCGCAGGTCGCCCGGCTGAAGCAAGCGCTGCAGGACAGCCAGGCGGAGCGGGAGAGCGTGCTGCTGGATAAGGAGGTGCTGCTCCAGCGCCTGCACAACCTCGAGCAGGAGATGGAGACCAAGAAGCGCTCCCAGGACGATCGCTCACGGCACGCCAAGGCGCTGGAGGTGGGGAGCGCTGCGCGGCGCCCCAAAACCGCTCGCCCCGTTCCTGCAGTGCTGTGTGCTAACAGCAAGGGGCAGAGCTCGCCCAGCCGTCCTCCGTCCCGCAGCCAAAGAGGAGTTACGCAGTGCTGGGGGGGGGGGGGCTATTGCTAATATTAATATTTATTAATTGCCAGCGCAGCCGGCTTTGTTTCGGCTCTGTCCGGCATTGCGCGGCGGCTCGGCTTGCCGCAGGCTGTTGCTTTGCGGGTTATTCTCCCCCGACGGGGCAGGGGGTGCATGGGGGTCCGCGCAGCATCAACCTGCCGTGTCTCGTATCCGAGCCTCTCCCTTCTACCTCCCGGGCTGCATCGGAGCCTTCCGGACCGGTTGGGTGTTGCTGGGCTGGAAGCGCCGGAGCGAACCCCTCCCTGCAGCGTCCCAGCTCGCCGGCCCCGGCTGGCCCCAGCCCCTCCCGTCCCCCTGCCCGCGGGGACCCCCAGGCCCTTCTGACCCCCCTGGTCCCGTCTCCTTGCAGGAGAAGTCCAAGCGCCTGGAGGTGGAGCTGGATGAGGAGAGGACCACGGTGGAGCTGCTGACGGAGAGGGTCAACCGGAGCAGAGACCAGGTAGGGCAGGCGGTGCTGCCCCGAACCCGGCTGGTGCCGCGGCAGAGCCCCCAGGTCCAGCCAAATAGCGCTGGAAAACTGGGACCCTCGGAGTTAAAACCCCATTAATGAGTCGTTAGCGAGCAGCCCGGGAGCCCACCAGCACTCTACAATCGGGATGACAGCGTCTGAAAAGCTGGTTTGGGCGCGAATGGGAATTATACGAGCTTAGTGCAAAAAAACCCCCCAAACAAACCAAAACCAGCGACCCCCTGCCGTGACGGAGCGAGGTGTTTGTGCGGGCAGTTGGGGTTCAGTTACGCCGGGCTCCGGGCTCTCCCCTCCCTCCGCACCCGCATGCTTAGTCCCTGCAAAGCCGGAGCCGGTGTTGGAGCTCTGCGAGCGGGTGGCAGCTGCCTGCCGAGCCTCCCAGGATCCGGCGCCGCTGGGTTTTACCGGGACCGGCAGCTCCTCCGCTCAGAGCCCCTCTCCCTCCCGCCCCACCGGGATCCGGCCGCTTTTGATATCACCTCCCGTTTCCTTCGCTTTAAAAGCCGCACGTTCTGCCTCCGTCAACCTGAAAGAGGCCCCTGGGGCGGTTCTGGTTTTGCTCCGTCGGTGGATCAAACCCATTCCTGCCTCTGGCACGGCCACGCCGCCGTGCCCCGCGGTGCCAGGCAGAGCTGGGAGCGCAGCCGGGTCCCCAAATCCCAGTTCAACCAGTTTAAAACCTCCAGTGGAAAATTGCAGCCCTTGTCCCTGGGCCACTTGCCAGAATGGCGGTAACTAATTTAGGAAGGAACCAAAATCCTCTCGTCGGGGGGTTTTGGTGTCACCGATACCGGCTGTGTGCCGTGGGACGGCCACCACGCCGCTGTTGGGTGCACCGAGTCCACCCGTGCTCTGCGGCACCGGTGTCATGGGCAGAAATTGCGGTGGCCCCGATCTCTCGCCGAGCGAACGTTGCGGCGGAGAACGTGGTACAACCTACCAGTGCCGTGTCCTTGTCCCCAGATCGACCAGCTGCGGGCAGAGCTGCTGCAGGAACGCTCCTGCCGGCAGGACCTGGAGTGCGACAAGGTCTCGCTGGAGAGGCAGGTACGGCTGCACCGCGTCCAGCCCGCGGCCCTGCGCCCAGCCGGAGGGCAGCCGGACCCCTTGTGCCGTGAGCGATGCCGGGCAAAGCGTCGCGATGCGGCCCCGGGAGAGGGACCGTGCTCCCCAGGTGCTTTTCCTGCCGCAAAACCGTTCCTCCTCTTCCTCCCCGCGCTGGATCTGGCCCGTCCCAGCCGCCCCACGGCGCAGCCTTGGCTGGAGCATCCTTGGAGCCGCCTGGCATCTCCCCGGGGCGGCGTTCCCGCAGGATCCCCCCTGCCAGCCTGCCCGGGCTTGCGCGCTCCAAACCCTTCGTTACCTAACCCCGAGCTGGCTCTTAACGAGATGCTGGATGGGAACGAAGCTCCCCGAGCTGTTCTTGTTCCCGGTGCGGAATTGCCGCTGCCAAGAAAAACACGGGGCTCCTACTGCTGATGCCGCAGGGCCCAGCCCGGCGGCGGCCGCCATCGTTACCGCTGCTCGGTTGACGAAGGCAGGGTGATGCCGCCGCGCGGGACGGGGAGAGGAGCTGGGTTTGCGGTGCTTGGGGGAATTTTTTGGCCAACGAGGGTATTTAAGAGCAGCAAGTGGGGAGCCGGGGGATGACGGGCAGCATGGGGCCGGCGGGGGCTCTTGCACCTCGTGGTCCCCGGCACATCCCGGTCTCGCCTCGTGCTCCGGCTGGTGCCAGCACGGCTAATTGCCGTTATATAACTCGGCTCGTTACGTCTCCTCCTTGGGAAAGGCTTTCTGGGCCCTGACTCACCTCCGGGATTTACATAAGCGAGGCTGGGAGCCTTTCCCACCCGCTTTGGGAGCCCCGCGGGGGGTGACGGGGACGACTTTGGGGTTTTGTTGGTTTGGTTTGTTTTCTCCCCGCAGAACAAGGAGCTGAAGAGCCGCCTGGCCAGCTCGGAGGGGCTGCAGAAACCCAGCAGCAACGTCTCGCAGCTGGAGGCGCGGGTGGAGGAGCTGCAGGACAAGCTGCAGGCGGAGGAGAGGTACCGGCCGTGGAGACCCCCGCCTCGGGGGGTGCCGTCGCCCCTCGCCAGGTGCCGGCCCGGCTCGCCCACGAGCCCTTGGTTCGCCGTAGGGAGAAGAGCGTCCTGCAGTCCTCCAACCGCAAGCTGGAGAGGAAGGTGAAGGAGCTGACCATCCAGATCGACGATGAGCGGCAGCACGTCAGCGACCAGAAGGACCAGGTGGGTGGCGGACGGGAGCCCTCGGGGGGGTGCTGAGCACCATCGGGACCCACCTCGGGCACCCTTGGGTGCTTGCCCCGCGCCAGCCATCCTCACCCCGTGGGAACCGCCCCGTCTCCCCGCAGCTGAGCCTGCGGGTGAAGGCCCTGAAGCGTCAAGTGGACGAGGCGGAGGAGGAGATCGAGCGGCTGGAGGGCGCCCGCAAGAAGGCGCAGCGGGAGCTGGAGGAGCAGCACGAGCTCAACGAGCAGCTGCAGAACCGCATCAAGGCGCTGGAGAAGGAGGCTTGGTAGGGGCCGCCGGGCTGGCGGGGGGTCCCAGCCCCGTCCCTGAGCGAGGACTGACCCCGCTTCTCTCTCCGAAGGCGCAAAGCCGCCCGCTCGGCCGTCGATTCCTCCCTGCAAGACGACCAGCTCAGCTCGGACGAGGAGTTCGACAGCGCCTACGGGCCGTCCTCCATCGCCTCGCTGCTCAACGAGGCCAACCTGCAGACCAGCTCCTGCTGACGCCCGCCCCGAGCGGAGCCGTGTCCCGAGAGCCGGGCGAGGGACCAGCCGCTGCTGCTCGCTGCAAAAACTCTTCTACTACCACCGCCGGGAAGGAAGGTGCCGCCCAAAAGGCGGTGGGATGGGGAACCCCCCCGCCGGAGGTCTCCCCTCTGCGTCTTCATACGGGTCTCAGGGTGCGTTTGCACCGTGGCTTTTTGCCGGGGAGGGAGCTGCTCACCGCAGCCGGTGTCCCCGTGGTGACGGGGTCCTGCCGGGACCCCCTGCGCCTGGGGACAGGACACGGCCCCGGGGGCTCAGGCTCCCTTGGGGGCAGCCGGGGGGGTGCTGGGGGCACCCACGGCTCCGGTCACCCTGGTTTATTTTTATATGCAACTGCCCTTAACCCCCCCCACTGCCCTGTTCCTCTCCAAGTGCTAATTTAAATAAAAATGAGCATTTTAACGCCTGCGGCTCATCATCCATCCGGGGCACCGCACACACTCCGGCACATGGGGCTGCAGGGCACCGGGCTCCTGCCCGGCTTGGGGAACGCAGCTCCTGCCCCGCTCCGCTGGATCTGGCCTAGAGATAAATCCTTGTTATCGCTAATTAACGAGGATGGGAGCCTTGCCAACTGCTAATTAGCGCCGTGGCGTTGATTGGCAGGTAGTTACCACAGTTCCCCTCCGTGGCCTCGAGCGAGGCCAAGCTGGGTCCATCCTCGAGCCGGCGCGGGGCTGGGTCGGTCCCTGCTGCCTCAGTTTCCCCTCCCGTGCCCCTGTGCTGTTTAACCGGGATGGAGCCAGCGGGAACGGGTGTGGTGACGGCACCGGGGACGGCCCCGTCCCCTCTCCAGTCAGTAGTGGCTGTGTCCCCGCGTCACCGCCGCCCAGGGCCGTGCCAGGCTCAGCGTGCCCGGCACCTGGCCCCGCACCCACGGCGTCCCTGCTGTGGCTAAACCAGGCCGGCACAACCGGTTCTGCCCTCAGCTCCTCCCGGACACACGTGTCGGAGCCAAGGTCAACCACCGTCCCCACCCTGTGCCTCAGTTTCCCCAGTGGCTGCTTGGCCCGAGGAGGCAGCAGGGGCCCCGCTGTGCCTCAGTTTCCCCCATGGGCCCTGCAGCGGCTGCTGGGGGACTCAGGGGCCGTCGGGTGCCCAGGGGGAGGAGGAGGTGCCGGCCGCCACGGCTCAGCACGACCGAAGTTTGCTGGTCCCCGGCTGTGCCACCAGCAGCCGGCCCCGAGGGAGCGATGTCCTCCGGCCTGCAGAAAGTCCCGCTGCCCCAACACCCCCCGGGACGGGGTGTCCCCACCCCGGGGCTGGAGCGTGTCCCCGGCTCGGCCCCGGTGACCGCACAGGGCTGGAGCGTGTCCCCGGCCGGCAGGGCTGGGGCCTGTGGTGAACCTGAGGCCGGCTGAGCTCATCACACTGGTATGTGGCAATTAGCACCGGGCAGAGAGGAGGCGGCCGGCACACCCAGGCCGCCCGGCGCGGCACAGGGACACCCGCCCCGACGGTGCCCCAGCACGGGCGAGGGGCTGCGGCACCCGCCGCGCTTGACCCTGGTGCGCGGCCAGTGACCCCGCGGCTCTGGGTGGGGGCACCCCCGGCCCCTCCTGCCAGGCTGTGCCGATACCCCGCGCCCAAACATCCCCCAGGCGTGGGGGGGTCCGGCCCTGGCACGGTTTGGGGCACCACGGCACGATTCGGCACGGCAGCCCCCTGCTCGGTGCTGCTGGGTGGGCCTGGCTTGGTTTGCAGGGCTTGGCGAGGGGTTGGCCTGGGGGGCGGCTTGCAGGGCTTCTGTGGCTTGGCACGGCTGTAGGTGGGCTGTAGGTGGGCTGCTAGTTGGGCTGTCTGGCACGGTGTAGTTTGGCTGTAGTTTGGCTGTTAGTTGGGCTGTAGTTGGTCTGTAGTTGGGCTGTTAATCCGGCTGTAGTTGGGCTGTTAGTCGGGCTGTAGTCCGGCTGTTAGTCCAGCTGTAGTTGGGCTGTAGTCCGGCTGTAGTTGGTCTGTAGTTCCGCTGTAGTCGGGCTGTTAGTCCGTCTGTTAGTCCGGCTGTAGTTGGTCTGTAGTCGGGCTGTAGTTCCGCTGTAGTTGGTCTGTAGTTCCGCTGTAGTCCGGCTGTTAGTCCGGCTGTAGTTCCGCTGTAGTCCGGCTGTAGTCGGGCTGTAGTTCCGCTGNGTTGGTCTGTAGTTCGCTTTTGTTCCGGTTTTGTTTGGTTTTTAGTCGGGCTGTAGTTGGTCTGTAGTTCCGCTGTAGTCCGGCTGTTGGTCCGTCTCCGGTCCGGCGCAGCCCGCCAGGGCGCCGTGGGCGTGGCCGAAGCGGAGGGGCGTGGCCGCCGAGGGGGCGTGTCCCGCTGGCGGGGCGGGGCCCATAAAAGGGGCGGTGGCGGCGGCGCGCGCGGCGGTGGCGGCGGGGCCATGAACGGGCTGCGGGGCTGGTGCGCGGTGCTGGACGTGCGGCCCCACGGCGAGAGCCCGGTGAGCCGCGGCCCTGCGGGGCCCTCTGAGCCCCCCGCTCCGCGGGGCCGTCCCCTTCCTCCTCCCGGCGCNCGGGAGTGCACCGGGGGGTGCCCCGGGGTCAGCGCTGGGGTCCCACCGTGCCCGGTCGCGCTTACGGGGGGCTGGCAGGCCATCCAGCGCGGTGGTCGAGCCGTCCCTGAAGGATGGGGGGTTTGGGTAACGCACCCTCGAGCGGCTCCCAGGGCCGCAGAGTCGGGGCGCTGGGAGCGGCCGGCAGCGAGGCTGTTTGGGCGCTCGCCTCCCTCGGCTCAGCGTGGCCTGGCGTTTTTCCCTTCCTCCTTGTTTGGTTTTCCCCGTTGCCGTCAGTAGCCGAGCCATCGCCACAAGGACAGGCTCTGGGTGGGGCCGGCAGCACCCCAAAGCCGGCATGGCAGCCGGCACGGCGCCCCGATTTCCCCGCAAAGGGGCAAAGCTGCTGGCGGGGCTCAGCGATTCAGCTTTTTGCTCAGGTTTTGGCAACTGGAGGGATCCCCGAAGGCGCCGACGGCGGCAGAAGAACCGCGCCGGTGCTCGGCCGCCTTCCCCCGTGCCGCCGGCTGCCCGGCTCCCCGGCCCGAGCCCTGCCGGGTGACTCAGCTCTGAGTCTCCTTAGGAGAGTCCTAATTCCCTGCAGCTTTCCCGGCCTTATAAGGAGCGATTGCAGAGTTGGGCTCGTTTGGCTAATGGGTTATTACGGTGATAAGCGCCTCTGTAACGCCGGCGATTCCAAACAGTGGAGCTGTTTGCTGCTGATTTTGGTGATACCCTCTGGGTCAGGTCAGGCCTGTTCTTATTTAACAGTCGGGACAGGCAGACGGACAGAGCGCCTTCCCCGTGGTTGCAAAACACCGGCATCGGGATCGCTGGCTGCGGGTCCTCGGACGGTGCCGCCTCTCCTCCGCCCGGGATGTGGTGGGGATTTGTGTGGTTCCCAGGAGCGGAGTCGGTGCCTCTCCCTCCAGCCAGGCTTTTCCCAAGTGGGTTTTTTTGGGGCTGGAT
Organism: Aramus guarauna; assembly: GCA_013400195.1. NCBI lineage: Eukaryota > Metazoa > Chordata > Aves > Gruiformes > Aramidae > Aramus > Aramus guarauna. The sequence continues at coordinate 45,475 of VXBL01003512.1, read as the reverse complement.
GATGAAAAATAGACCAAAAGATTTAAAATCTGCTTCGGCATCCCCAACAGCCCATCCCTAGTCATCCTAGCTGATACCGCTCGCCGTCGTTTCCGGGGGACCTGGCTCTTGCCCGTGGTTGGACTCAAAGGGGCCGCTGGGATTTTGGGAACGCCTCCTCGAAGGGAGCTGGGTGGGAGCGTAGCCATCCTGCCAAAAAGCCTCCAACCACTGGAGCAGTCCCCAAACCTGGCCAAGCTCTCCCGATAGCAGTGAATTCCCGAGGCTGGTAGTAAATGCCATGAACGTGTGCTGCCGGGCTGTTGTAGCTCTTGGGGTACGCGGTTGGGGTGTTAAGGAAGCGTGTTCTGTACGAGGTGGGTTTTTTCCAAGCAGGAGACGAGTGTGAGGGGCTCCATCATCTTCCCAGTGCTGGCCACATTGCAAAACCCACCCACCTTCCCTGGAAAATAACGGAGGGGGCCCAAAACCCATTGCCCCCTCTTCTCCAGGGCTGTAAACAGGAGGCAGAGCGGATTTAACGCCAGCCAGGAGGTAAAGGAGTGGGGAAGGGGAGTTCCCACAGCTCGGCTCCTCCTGCCCCAGCCAAATTTGGCACCTCGACGGAGGAGGACAGCGTGTACCGGCTGCGGCGTCCCTCTGGGTTGCTCCGGCTTTGTGTCGGAGGAGCTGCTTCTCCTGGGAACCGCCCCGGCGCTGACAAGGGGCCAGTGAAGCTTTGACTGCGGGATGGTAAGAGCAAAACCCAAAAATAACCATGCAGGAGCATCACCGGGGACCGGCGGTGCATGAGATGAGAGCCACACACAGTGCCTCTTCTCTCCTCCGTCCCCTGGCCCCGACCGGGCGCAGCTCAGCGCAGCCGAGGTGCTGCAGACAAACAAGCCGGGCAGGGAGGGGTTTGCTTAAGCCCGGCTGCGCCTTCCGCCTCCTGTACCTGCCTCGGCCTCCTCAACAGCATTCGCCGCACCGAAAAAGCTGGTTTTCTCCCCCGGCGGTCCAGCGAGCCTCGCTCAGGCATCCATCTTGTGTTTCACCATCCCTCTGTCTCCTCTGTGCCTCCCCGGCGTGGAGGAGGATGGAGACGGTGGAGCCTTCCCCCGCCAGCATTTGCATGGGTGGTTTCCTGGTTGTTTGACCCGAGGTTTGGTAGCGCCGGTGCTGGTGGGGAAGGCACCAGCTGCTCTTCGCTTCCTGCCGCGGCCGGTTTGTGGCGGCTCGATGGCAGGTTGATCCAGGAGCGGGTTTTTTGGGGGTCTGCTGGGACAGAAAGCGCCCGCGTGCCGACTCTGGGTAGTTTTGGCTGCGGGGATGGAAATGGGCTGGTGCTTGTTTCTTATCGCACAAAATCTTCCCCGGGCGAGCGATTTCCCTGGCAGCGTCCCACCCTCGCCCGGGCTTGACAGGACGGGGATGGCGGATGTGAGATCCCGACGCTTGTAAACAAAGCTGCGAGTAAGGAGGCGTGAAGGGAGTGAGGTGCTGCCGTCGCCAGCTGCGTCGGGATCTCACCCCTGGCCTTTCCCTGTGTCCCGTTTGCTTTGGGCAGCACGAAGAGGATGGGTGACGCTTTGCGTGCAGGCGCTGCTGTGAGCCATTTTCCTTGCTGTAAAACCCCGACTGCTTCTTGCATCTTCTCCAAACCACGGGGCACGCTGCATCCGGCGGCTTTAATGGTTATGAAAACGTTCCCTGGAGTAAAAGTTGCAGACAAGTATCAGGTTAAATGATCAGTGGTGCCAAGTGCTAGCGGAGCCCCAGCGAAGTTTCTCTTGGATAATTGTCTCGGGGGGAGCGAAGGGGTCTGGCCGCGTGTTTGAGATCTGTGGGAGGGCTCCTCATTTCCCAGGGAGCCAGGGATTGTGTGAGCGGCATATACAAAATATTTTGGAAACAAACAGATGGCTTGTCGAGACTTGGATGGCGAGGAGAGCGCTTGGAAGCGGGGAGGCAAAAATACCTTGACGTTGGTTTTGGAGAGCAGGAAGCTGACGTGGCTGAGGTGTGGTGAGGGGCGGGTGCCTGGCACTGCGCGGGCACCTACCCCAGCTCTGCTGCCACCCGAGAGCCCGCTGCCGTGACTGTCACGCGCCGAGCAGCTCCCGCTTTCGGTGTCCTGTTTAAGAAGTTCCATGAGCTGTCCGGGTGCCGACGAGGTCTGTCTGGGACGGGGGGGCTGTGCCGTGGGGGTGCGGTGCTGGCATCAAGCTGTGGACAGAGAGCGGGCAACCCCGTGGAGTGTTTTGGGTGTCTGTGCGCTGCTTCAGGGCTGTTTATAGGCTCCGGGCATCTCCCCGAAAGCTTTGCACAGTGCTGGATGTGGCTGAACCGCCTCTTCAGCGGGTGGCACTGGTAGGAAGGCTTTGGGTGAGGAGTTAAGCCGTGCAGGCGAACCGGGTCCTGGCCAGAGCCTGTGTGGATGCTCGTGGCCGCGAGCCGGGGAGCGCCCTGCTGCTGGTCTCGCTGGCTGCTGCTGAAGTGGGCTCCGCTCGGCCGGGGCTGTGCTGAGCCATGGCTGTCGTGGCAGGGCAGGGAGAAGGGGGAATCTGGCAAGGTCCCGGCACACGAGCTGGTAAGCTCTGCCTTCCCCTTCTCCGGGGCTGCTGCCCAGCACTGTGCGTCGGCCCTGCCGTAGCCGGCTGCCGTGATGGATGGCGGCCGAGACTCCCAGCAGAGGAGGGCGCGCACGAAAACGAGCCCGGCGATTGCTTCTCCAGCCTGTCTGCGTTACCTCGCCTTGGCTGGGCCACGGCTCCTCCGAGCCCCGATGGATTTGATAAATGTAGCCATCGTGCGCTCGCTATTACTCGTTTTAATCCCAACGTTACTTCGCATGCTGCAGCTCAAACCGAGGGGGAAGGCAGCTTGTCACCACGTCTGCAGCGATGCCGACCCGGCTCTTGGCTCCTGCTGGATGTAAAAAGACTTTCAGTGAGTTCTGAAACTAAAACCTGCCTCTTGTTTTAGGAGAGTGTGAAGGTGCTGCGGCTTACTCTGCCGAATGACCTCCCGGGCGACAGGCGCGAGCAGGCGAAGCAGAAGGTGCGTCTCCCCCGCGGTTCAGTTTGGAGTTGAAAAGACAAATTTGTGAGTTAATTTAGGGAGGGGGGAACGGGCGTTTGGGGAGGATCGGTTGCTTTGTGCTTCATGAACTAGAAAATTCACCTCCTGGTCTGTTAGACACTTCAGTGCCAGTTCCTGAGGCTGTGCTCGGCGCTGCCTTCCTCTGTGAAAGTGCACAATGCTCATTTGACTGGAGCCGGGCAAACCGTTCCAGCCAGTCTCGCCTCTCTGAAAGCTCTGCCGCTTCTGTCTCTTGCAGCCGGTGGGAAAAGCCTTTGCCATGGTGGCCAACAGATCCAGCAACAGTCACTCCCTAGCCTCCGAATGCATCAAGTCCAACGACGGCGATGAGGAGATCATCAAGGTACAGCCCCTGGCTCCCTGGCTTTGTTGCAAAGTGATCTCGTTTAATAAGTGGGGCTGGAAAAAAGGTTTTATCTGAAGCTACGCCGGCAAAAAGCTCCCCGGTGTAGCTCCTGATGGTGCGGGCAGGAGGCTCGGTGCGGCGCTGCTGGCTGGCAGCACCAGCGCGGTGGGCTTCCCTGGTGTCGGGGGGATGCAGCGAAAACCTGGGGCAGCTGCAGTGGGTGGGGGTCACGCAGGAGGAGAAGCGGCTTTGGAAAAAAAAAAAGAAAAAAAAGCCGGGGAAGGTTAACCACAAAGGGGAAACCTGCGGGCACCGTGGCTCAGGAAGTGTGGTGTCCTGGTCCCTGCGGAGCTGGGCTGGCTGGAGTCGGGACAGCCTGACCTGCGGCCGTCTCTCCCGGGCAGGTTTACCTGAAGGCGCGGGCCGAGGGCAGCGTGAACCACGAGGAACACGTCAACCAGCTGAAAAGCGAAGTTCGTTACATTCAAGAGGTAGTTAACGTCTGCGAGGGGCTCTGGCTTGCGTGCCTCTGCCTGAGCGTGCGGGGGCTTGTGGCGAGGGGCCGGGGCACTCTGCTTCCCCCGGGGGGGTTCGCGCGAGCGGGCGCCGATGCCCGTGCCGGCTGTGGCACTCAAGCCCCGGCTGAGCCCCAACCACTCTGGCAAACTGGCAGCGGAGCTGAACTCTCCAGTTTGTTGACTTGCCTGTACAGGGCAGTAGTCTAATCAAGCGCCATAAATTAATTCAGCCTGACTAATTGCTCTGCTATATGGACTGAATTTGAAGAGAATTGCGTGATGACTTTCCCCCAAGGCTGTCCCCTGCATGCCTGGGTGCGGCACAACCGGAGCCTCTTGTTAAAAGGCAGTTTCTTTGGTATGTCTCATCTCCCAAAGTAAACTGGATGATGAGGCTCTCAGAAAATTAACCCTTCCCTCTGCTCCTGGTGGGGATGTTATTTCTGGAGAGCTGGTTGCAAGGCACGGAAGCGGTTGCGTGCATGTTCTGGTCTGGGCTGCTTGGCCTGAAAAAAAAAAAAAAAAAAGAGAAAAAANTTGGCCTGAAAAAAAAAAAAAAAAAAAAGAGATAAAAAGGAAAAAAACTAAATTTGGGTTTGCTTTCATGGGGGAGTTTGTGCTGGGTGCTGGCCTCGGGGAGCAGCGAGGGTCAGATCTGGTAGGGCGGCCTCCAGGTCTTTCATGTCATCCTTCTGATTCCTCTGCCAAAACACATGTTTTATCCCCCCACGAAAGAAAACAGCCTGCTCCCGCTGCCTCCTGCCTGCAACCCAGACCTGCCTGGCTCCTGCCTGCCCAGGGCTGCAGCGCTCCGAGGGTGTTGCTCACCCCAGACCTTCTCGCAGCCACCCGGATGCCGCAGTTTTTGTGCGTGATCCTTCCCACTCCTGGGGCTTTGACTTCAGCTCTTCTGATCTGAGCTTTTCCGTAGCTTCCCGCAGCTGGAGACAGGAGTCAGGTTTTAAAAGGGCCCCTTAGCAATAGTCAAGCGGGACTTAGACCTCGTCTGGCCGCAAAGGCTCTGCGTAGCCCTATCAGAATAGCTGAAGCAGCGTAACCATGCAGCACGACTTAATCCTGCATGTGAAAACTGGAGAATAAGCTAAACCAGTAAGTCACGGTGGTGGTACCAGTCTGTCTGCATCCAAGAGAAGTGCCCTGCGCTGGGTCCTGGTGTAAAAACCTCGGGGATGTCTTGATCCAGCTGGATCCAAGCCATGGATCGCTGTCCTTGGGATAAGAGCTTGGTCGCTGACCCAAGAGCCGCACGTTGTGCTCGCGCCTCGTTCCTTGTCCTGCCGCTGCCTGGTCTCCGCAAACTGCCTTGCCCCAGTCACCTCGGGCATCTAAAATCAAGGGGTAGGGATGAAGCCACGCTGTTAATGGTTTGAGAAAGCTTTTCTTTGAAAAGCGTTGGGGCAGCGTTTGCTGTAAAAGCCTATAAATCATTCCTCTGGCTCGCTCGCTCTGACTAATTCGAGTAGCTGCAAGTCAAGACTGTACTTGTCGGCGTCCTGCAGCACGGCAGAGAGGGAGCTGGGGAACAGCAAGGGTCTTCTCAGCACTTCAGAGGTGAACTCCGTGACTAATGCATGAAAAATCAGTGGCGTCTCCAGATTGTTGCTTTTTTTTCTTTTAATTTTTTTTTTTCTTCCCATGACCATCTGGGACAGCTGCCTCGCAAGAATCCCATCTGCCAGAGACGGTGCTGCTTGCAGGCAGGGCTGTAGTAAAGCCAGAGGGTCAGGCTGGCAAAGAAGCCATCGATTGCATATCGGCGCGGGGCATCGTAGCAGCCGCCGCGCCTTCGTTTGATTTCTGTTAGGCTGAGTGACACTGTCCATGCAGATCGAGCTAAATTGACTTGCCTTTGCCAGGCTAGAAGTTCTTTGAAGAAGCTGCGGGAAGACTTAAGTAGTAAACTTGAGAACAGACAAGGAGATAAACAGCATGCACAGGTAACGGGAGCATTTCTCGGGCGTTAAATGGCATTGATTAAAAAGATGTCATCTTCGGGTCCGGAAAATGATAGAAGGGGCCTTAAAGATTGAGGCACTTGTGGCAAATGAAAGCCACGTTGGCACCGTTTACAGGCAAAATTTGAAACTTTGCACAAGCACGTAACGAGGAGTCAGTAAGCAAAGCGCTTTGGCTGGCCAAATGCACTATTGCATGTTTGTGGGGAAAAACCCCTCGGTCTCGAGTGGCTGCGGTGCCCAGAGCTAGCTGTCTGCATGCGACTGCGCTCTCGCGTGAGCGGCCATGCCAGCCGGCATTGCATCCCTGTCTGTCTGTCCTTACGCAGGTCATGCTGGAAAAGCAGAACGGGAGCTGGCTGTACCCCGAGAGGCTGCGAGCTGATTCCTGGGAGGACCAGGTATGGGGATAAAGAGGGGGATTTCAGTGCTGTGGGAAGAAATGCCGGGTTTAGTTTGAGATTTTCCTGTTCAGTGCACAACTGGGCGCTCCTGCAGCAAACTCGATTCTTTTTATCAGGGTCAGATCAGAAATGGAGCACGGCTCTATTAGAGCAATAAAAACGTGCATAAAGGGCTCTAAAGCGCTGCACAGGAGAGGTTTTTAACAGGAGGGGTAACAGGCGTCTTCAGCTGGTAAATATTTCTCCAGCTTTTCATCTTTCCCCTGGCTGGGGCAGAGGCTCTGGGCTGGGCTTTCGGGCTGGGTTGCCGTGGACCTGGTTCATGTTGCGGGGTTTCAGGTTGCCCAAGCGTGGATGGGGATGGCACCTTGCAAACAGGGCTTGGAAGGCAACCAAAGGATACTGCACGCATTATCTGGAGGGCTGGAAGCTGCCGCTCCAGCGTGGGAGGTGAGGACAGGAGCACCTTTAGTTTTTTTCAAGCTGAGAAGTGATGTTACCAGGCTTTGTCACCAACAGCACTGCCCACGTTGGGGCGGAGGGCTCCTTTGATACCTCCCGACTGCTCATCCTGTCCTGTTACCTTCTCCGCAGGAGGAGGACTGCTCAGGTGAAGACGTAGAAAAGATCCGACAGACGGCAAAGAGGCTGTTCACGAAGCTGCAGGAGGCTGAAAAGCGCCATCAGTTGGAAAAGCAAGCCTTCGAGGTGACTACACTGCGCACTTCTCTGCTGGGAAAGCGTGGTTTTTATTTTATTTTGGGTTTGTTTTTTTTTCTTTTTGGAAGTCTGAGGAGCTGCATGGGCACATGAGTTTGGGCTGCCGGAGGTGTCTGGCTTCTTGCAGAGCAGCGGGCTCGGTGCATGGTTAAAATACACCGGGGAGTCCAGGCCTGGCCAAACCCCAGCAAACTGCCCCCCTGCTTGCCCAGACAAGTCTGAAGACCCGAACGCTTTCTCAGTTAAAAATCACACAAAACAAAAGAGTCAACCAGTTGGAAGGCAATCCCCCCCCCCGACGTCTGCCGAGCCTTTCCAACTGCAGCCAGTCTCACCCCAGGCGAGAGGGGTGTTTTGTGGGGTCCCCAGCCATGGTGCTGGGCTGCTGTGGCCGTGCTGGCTGGCGCAGTGTCTCTTGGAGCTCAGCCTCCTCGTCTGTGGGGGTGTTTGCTGAGAGAGGGGCGAGCCAAAAGAGCAGAGGTCTCCTTGGCTTCTTCCTGCCAAGTGGTGCTGACGAAGCTGCTGCCTTTGCTTTCCTCCCACAGCCCTGGTGGTTAATGGTCCCCTTGGGTTTGTTTTCTGGTGTCTGCTCATGTCCCGGATGGGCTGGGCCTGTCCACGTCACCCCGCAGCGCTGGTGGCAGCGGTGACGTCCCGGCTCGCATCCTGTCCCGCAAACCAAACTGGTCCCGGCCAGCCTGGGGGGTTCTTCATGGCAGGATGGGGGATAGCATCCGCTGGGGAAGTGGGTTTGAGCGACAACCGCTTCCTCCGGCACTGGGACGTCTACCTGTCCACAGCGGTGGCACGTGCCCTGAGGACGCCTGTCCTTGCGTGTCAGAAGTCCCGTGGTTCAGTGGCATTTTGGGGTCTTTGGTCGACTGCGATGCTGACCGCAAGTTCTGGGTGTTCCGGCAGCTGTTGATCCCGCCAGTGCTGCCCAGATGTTCTCGGTGTGCCTCCTTGTCTGGGCCTGCTCTCCAGCTGTCGTGGGGACCCACGGGGACACCCTTGTCCCTCTCAGCTCCTGCTGTGGGTGCAGGCATGGGGCTGGCTGCTGAGCTCGGTTCCTCGGGCAGCCCCAGAGTGCGTGTGGCTGAGAACGAACATGTCTCTTGCGTTTGAGGAGCCTTTATTGCTACAGCATTTAGGCGCTCACTCCTTTGAAGTGCTTTGAAGCCAGGGAGCTTTCTGAAGAAGCTCTTCTCTCTGAAGCACGCCGGGCTGTTTGCTGAGACGCCCGACTGCCTTCAGCAAAATCTGCCTGCCAAGGCTTCCAGCACCGGTGCAGCTTCAAAACATTGCTTGGGAGAAGGGCTCCGGTGGCGCGAGGGTTGGGGATAAAGGCATCTCCTCTTGTCTGCAGAGGACGGTCTCGCAGTACCAGGAGGAAGCGGAGGAGACGAGCTCTGCCCTGCGCAGAGCAGAAAAGAGCGTGGTGGAGAAGGAGGTGCAGGTGGATGAGCTGCAGAGACTCCTGGCAGGGATGGAGAAGGTACCAGCCCTGAAGCCATGGTGGGATTAGCGGAGCTGCCTGGTCCCGCTCTGCTGCGGGGGGAATGGCAAACGCAGTGGTGATGAGTTTGGCAGTGCTCAGCACCCACCGTGCGGAGGGTTTGACTGGGGAGGTTTAACCCGAAAGCATCAGGCAAAGCCAGCCACTGGGAACGGCTCAGAATGGAGCGCTGCTGGTCTAGACCGGTGTTGCTCAGGTCTAGAAGATCTGGTCGGTCTGTGCAAACTCTTCCAGGTATCCTGGAAACGAGCGCTCAGTCTAGACAGCTGCCTGGTTCTTCTTCTCATAGGGGCACTAACACAACCTCCAGCCTTGATTATTTTATGGTTTTTCCTGCTGTGCTCTGCTCACAATACTCTTAAAGGCATAAGTGTAACAGTGCAGTGTGAGTGTGAAGTGCTTTGGGACTGCCTTCCCTGGCCCGGCAGCGGGGAAGGAGCTGGGTTGGTGCCTCGCCTGTAACCTGGGGGGAAAGGAGCAGGACGTCCGCCGTCGGTCATCTCTGCGGCTGCCTGCGTCTGTCTGTCTCTCACATGTAAATTTAGTGCTCGTGAAAACAACCCGCAGATTGAGCAGGGAGGCTGAGCTGAGCCTGCCGGGGCTCCCTGGGCATTTGTAGCTCGCCGCTGTGCAGCGCAGGCCAAGGAGCATGTGTTGCGACTTGTTTCCGTGCGTGTAACTCGGCCTCTCGCTCTGCCGCAGGAGCACAGGAGTTTGCTGCTGAAGATGAAAGAAGGCGAAGCGGAGCTGGCGAGGCTGAGAAGCGTGGAAGGCGACAAGCTCGCCGAACAAGACCGGTGAGGCTTGGCCTCCGGCATGGCTGCCAACTCTAGAGCAAGCCCACGCCGCTGGGTCGGGGTGTCAGCTCGCTGGGGCATGACTGCACATTCCTGCGAAGGGCGTGCTTCCTCTCTGGCTTGCAAAACAGCACCCTACTCCCAAGAGCTGACTAATCTCCAAATACCTCCTGCAGTTTTGCTTTGCTCCGAGAGATCCGGAGCTCCAGAGCCGAGCTGCCCGGAGACCTCTAGCGGCCCCACTGCGGGCTGGGAGCTCGGGGCAGGTCCTGGGGAACCTCCGGAACAGCCGATTCTCCCCGTCGTGTCGGATTCGTTCCGCCCGGCCAGTATCCTTGTGCTCCAGGGGCTAATTGGCAATGGCTTGTTTCTGGAAGGCCTTGTTTGTGGCCTGACTCTTCCTGATGTTCCTGTGTCCCTGCAGTCTGTGGTTGCTAGTCTTTGTGGCTCCTGCTCGAATAGGTTTTGTCTCTGCCTCTCCTTACCTCGTCTAGTCAAAGTCTGTCAAGGCCTGTGCGGCTGCAGAGGAGACCTGGCTGATGAAAGCTGCTCTGGGCAGAGCTGGGTGGGTGCTCCCTTTCTGGGAAGCCATCCGACGGCTCACGGACTCTTGTTGTCTCCTTTTCGCAGGTCAGCCCAGCTGGAGAAGGAGGTGGCCATGCTGCGGGAGAAGATACACCATCTGGACGACATGCTGAAAAGCCAGCAGCGCAAAGTCCGGCAGATGATCGAGCAGGTGAGAGGATGCAGGGCTGGGGTGTGAGGGAGGAGGGGGCAGAGCCTGGGAGGGCTGGGGGGGGACTTTTAAAAAAAAAAAAATATAGGAGAAAAGAGGAAAAAAATTAAATCTCTTCACTGCTGGTCTGGGGGCTGAGTCCTTTGCAAACCAAAGGCAGCCCAGAGCCCTGTCCTGTGGCTGACCCTGTCGTGACAGCCCAAGGGGGAAGGTAATAAAAGGAGGAAAAAGTAGCAGAAAAGGAGAAAAAAAGGCATGCTGGGCACCCAGCTTGGCCTGATGAAAGAGTTAAATCATCTCAAACTGTGTGAGCAGAGGCTCCTTCACCTAGGGCTTAATTCACAGACTTAATTTGAGGCTTTTTTGGACTGGTTTTTATGCAGACCTTGGAGTTAATGTCGTGGGTGTTAACAGGCAGAATAAGCTTCCCTCCTCCCTAGACATGCCCCCAGCCCAGCCGTACGCAAGAGGGATTTTCAGCTGCCGTGACCTTTTCTCTTACAGCTCCAGAACTCCAAAACGGTGATTCAGGCCAAAGATGCGGTGATCCAGGAGCTGAAGGAGAGAGTGGCTTACCTGGAGGCTGAGGTACATCTTAGCGGGGCTGTTTCAGGGGTTGCCCGGGGTCTGCCCCCAGCTCAGACCCTCTCCTTGAAACCCCCCGGCGTGACTGATTTGTGCACGCCTGCGGGTCGTGGCTGGGCTCCCTCCTTCGCTCTGGGCAGAGCATCCGGCAGTAAAGTCCTTCCCCGGCACTGACACCTGCTTCGCGTAGGAAAATGTGCCCTCCGCAGCTAGGGGCTGTGCGGGTTCCCCGAGCTGGTGGTGATGGTTTCCAATGCAGCCGGGGTTGCTGGAGCAGCTGTGAACTCAAGCAGAGTCCAAAATAATCTGATCAAGCACACTTCTCTGGCAGCAGAACCCTTCTTGCTTACAAAACTGCTGCTGAGTACGTGTGTGTCGGAAATTAAAATTGCATTCCAGCCTCTAGGATTGTAACAAGTGTCAAACCTCTCTCCTTTTTTGGATAAAAACTGAGCCTGCAGCAGAGCTTGTAGTATTTCCTTCCCTCCTCAGTGACTTATTTTGCTAATTTCTGCATGGGGACAGTGTGTGTGAGCACAACCAGCCATGAACCCTGGCGGAAAACATCCAGTGAGGGAGGTTGTGTGCCGGTGGGTCTCTGTGTTGAGGGTTCGGCGGGTCTTACGAACCGTCCCGGCTGTCCTTTGGCGAGCAGTCCCTGTGTGGGGCTGGATTTCATTTCCCTCAAGAAAAAGCTACCCAGTTGCAAGAGATTTTACGGAGTGTTCCTCAGCAAGCAGCCTGTGTCCCCGCAGCCCGCCCGTCCCCAGCTCCCCGTCACTAACTGCGGCTCCTTCTCTTGCAGAACCTGGAGATGCACGACCGCATAGAGCACTTGATTGAGAAGCAAGTCAGTCGGGGCGGCCACAGCTCCAGAGCGCGCTCGAAGTCGGAGTACGTGAGCAGGTATGTGGGGATCGTATACCCCCCAGCGATGGCGGGAGCCTGTCTGGCTGCTCAGCGGCTTCATCTGCGGATCTGTGTCTTACCTGGGGTGGCGGGAGCTGCGGGCCAGGAGACTCGGGAGATGCTCTTGTGGGAGCAGACTGTATTTTTTTTTTTTCTTTTTTGCTTTGCAGAGGTTTCCATTGCTGCCTGCCTCCCTCAGGAGTACAGGGGAGCAGGGGGCCCTCCTGTGGGCAGTTTTGGGGGGAGCCAGCACCGACCAGGGCTGGGGCAGAGCCTCTCCCGCAGCTTTTTCCCCTCAAGCCCCATCCAGTTGGTCTGGCTGAACAAACCCTTTCTCTCTTGCAGCAAAAGAGTGACAGGCCCCAAGCCGCTGCCTCTCATTCGAGTAGTGGAAACATGAGTTTCAAGGGCCGGTTCAAGCTGAAGACTCTCCCCTTGTTATCATTGACTGGATTTCCCTGCTTGACTGCCGTCCTCTGGCCTCTGTGCTCCCGGAGTCTCCCTGGAGCTGTCGGCGGAGGGCTGTGCCCTGGAGAACTGTGGCAGCCGAGGACAGACGTAGCCGGGGCAGTCCTGGCAGAGGAAGGAGGTTTGCGAAGCGCCCACGCTGCTGTCCCCACTGGGTCCCAAGGCCACACGGATGCTGGTTTGGAGGCTGGGACCAGCCAGTCCCGGCGTGGACACGGTGGCTCTCTGGCCGGAGAGCCAGGCTCGCTTTCCCCGGTCAGTCCTGGGTTTGCCGGGGTTGCTCTGCGAGAGCAGCCTTCGCTTCTGAAGGGCCTCGTCTGAACAGAGCTCCCCCTTCACCTTGCAGCTTGCCAATGTGGACTTGGGGTTTAACCTTTTTTTGGTTAAAAATTTAAAAAAAGAAAAAAAAAAATCACTCTTACAAAGAAAAATCTTCCTCAAACTGGAACTCCTTCCTACAGCAAAGCCCAATGCATGACAAGTTGGGAGCCTCCACCTCCGATCTCCAGCACACATCTGGCTGCTCCGGACTTGGCAAAGGCTCACACGGCCAAAAAAAAAAAAAAAAAAAAAAAAAAAAGAACCACNCCCCGGCCAAAAAAAAAAAAAAAAAAAAATAATCAGTGATCACCATGCTTTTCCCAAGAGCATAGAGAAATTGTACCCGACGTACATGTAGTGTTTGAACCCAGAGGCTGTTTGGTCTTTTACCTGTATTTATTTCAATAAATTATTGGTGTCTTCCAACGATGTGGTGACAGGCATGATTGCTGCTGTCCACCTCCCCGGGAGCACAGTTGAGGACTGCCTGTCCCATGTTTGAACTGGAAAACACCAACTGGCTTCCTCAGGGCTTCCCCCGTGTCTGGTGTGCGCCCGTGCTCAGGAAAGGAGCTTGGATACAGCCAGAGGAAAGTCGTTGGTGTTTGTACCGAGCATGTTAACACAGAAATACACGTGCCTTAATCCTTCCAACTGTAGTGGACTGAATAGCTGGGACCAGTGGAAAACATGCTGGGGGTGGATTGTGCTGGCCCTGTGTGCTGCCTTTTCTGCCTTTTTTTTTTCCTTGCCTTTTTTTTTTTCCCCCGCTGCCCTGTGTTGTCCTCCCCTGGAGCGAGCTGATGCTGTGTCCAGCGCTGACTCCTGTGCTGGTGAATGCCGGGGGGGCTCAGCTGGCTGCTCTGCAGTAGAATTAAATTAATTGCTGTCTCCACGCAGCCTGTTGCCAGCGCTCGGGGGAAGGAAGGTGGCCGTCTCGCTTTGAGATGTGGCTCCTTGACGCAGAACCAGAGCAGCTCTGCGTCCACCAGCCCCGTAGTGCATCTCCCTGCCAGCAGCCCCGCCGGCGGGGGCTGGGCTGGGCTCCGGCTTGGGGCAGCTCGGTGCCTCCTGGGTGCTGCTGCTGCGCGCGTGGCCTGTGCCACCCCCTCCGTGGCGGCCGGCGGCCCTGCCGTGAGGGAAGGGGCTCGCAGAGAGCGCGGGCCTGGCCTGGCCTCCCTGGGCACGGGGCTCTTCCCCTCACACGCTGAGGCCTGGCCCCCCGGCGCTGCGGTAAGGCTTCTCTGCCGCTTGTTGCCTTACGAGGCAGCGTGACGTCATGGCAGTGACATCAAGGCACCGTTGCCATGGCGACAGCGGAGGCGCGGCACTACGACTCCCATCAGGCCTCGCTTCCGCCGTGCCGGACTACATTTCCCAGCGCCCTCCGCGCCCTCGGAGCGTGCGGGTGCGTGCGGGACTACGTTTCCCGTCGTCCCTTTCAGAGGCGGAGTGGGCGGGGCCTTACGGTGGCCGGCGCGGCGGCGGTCGCGTGACGGGCCGGCCGGGCGCTGCTCGCCAAGATGGCGGACGAGGAGGGCGAAGGGCTGCTGCGCTCGGCGGCCGCGCCGCACCGGAACGGCGGCGGTGAGGGGGCCCCGGCGGGGCCGGGCGGCCCCCGCGTAGTCCGCATCGTCAAGTCGGAGTCCGGTTACGGCTTTAACGTACGCGGTCAAGTGAGCGAGGGCGGCCAGCTACGGAGCATCAACGGCGAGCTCTACGCCCCGCTGCAGCATGTCAGCGCCGTGTTAGGCGGCGGGGCGGCCGACCGCGCCGGGGTGCGCAAGGGGGACCGCATCCTGGAGGTGTGAGTACGGGGGGGCCGCTGCCNGGGTGGTTTGTTCTCTCCCCGGGGGCTTTGGGGGGCCCTGAGGAAGGGGCCGGGTCTGGTCATGCCGCACTGGGGGCTGTGGGGAGCCCTTGTCGGGGGGCTGGGCCAGCCTCCCCTCCCTGGGGACCCCTTTATGCAGGGGGGGGGTCCTCGTGGTCTTATTGAGGGTTTGAGGGCACCTCTTTCAAGAGGGAGCTGTGAGCCAGCATCTTCCTCCCTGAGGGACTGGGGGTGCCCTTTGGGGGTGGGGGGACACAGTCTCCATCTCCCTGAAGGCAAGGCACTCCTCTTTTAGGGGGTTCTTCAGAGGATCCCCGTCTTTGCCTGAGGATAGAGCCCTTGGAGGGGCAGTCTGGGGTCCCCTGCACCAGCTCATCCCTGGGGAGGTTCTCCCCCCATCCTTGTTTTCGGGGGCATCCCTGGGATCGCAGAAGGGCTCCTAAGCTGNAACGGCGAGCTCTACGCCCCGCTGCAGCATGTCAGCGCCGTGTTAGGCGGCGGGGCGGCCGACCGCGCCGGGGTGCGCAAGGGGGACCGCATCCTGGAGGTGTGAGTACGGGGGGGCCGCTGCCGCCCTGCCCTGCCCTGCGCTGCCCTGCGCTGCCCGCCGTGGGGGGCTGCCCGCCCCCGCCCCCTCCGCTGCGGGGGGGCTGGGGNAAGGGGGGGGTCCTCGTGGTCTTACTGAGGGTTTGAGGGCACCTCTTTCAAGAGGGAGCTGTGAGCCAGCATCTTCCTCCCTGAGGGACTGGGGGTCCCCTTTGGGGGTGGGGGGACACAGTCTCCATCTCCCTGAAGGCAAGGCACTCCTCTTTTAGGGGGTTCTTCAGAGGATCCCCGTCTTTGCCTGAGGATAGAGCCCTTGGAGGGGCAGTCTGGGGTCCCCTGCACCAGCTCATCCCTGGGGAGGTTCTCCCCCCATCCTTGTTTTCGGGGGCATCCCTGGGATCGCAGAAGGGCTCCTAAGCTGCAGAAATATCTGGAGGAGCCACCTCCACGGATCTGCCTCCCCGGCCGGGAAGGGGCTGGTGGAAGGGGGTGGCCATGGTGGGGACTTTGCCTGGGGAGGCACTGAGCTCCTGGAGAAAGGCTGCTCCCAGGAGAAGATCCCTGGTAAGGAGGGGAAGTAGGTTAGGAGATGTGAGAGGAGGCGGCTGGAAGGGAGGGAGAGCTCGCCCTGAGCAGGTCTGCGGGGGGAGAGCAGGGGGAAGGGCCCGTGGGTGCGAACCCTCCGCCGGTGAGCCGGACCCTCGGCCCTCACCGTGGAGAGGGCAGGGGGCTCCTTTGGGAGAGGACGGGAGGGCTCTCCGGAGCCGGTGGCCTGCCTTCCCCCCGACAGCCCTGCGGCCTTGCAGAAGATGGAAAAGCACGCTCGGGGACGGGACTGGCCACTTCGTTCTCCTTCCTCTCAGTCACTGGGACCTCGGGTTGTCCAGCGCTGTTTCTCGACAGCACGGATGGTGATGTGAGCCTGAAAACAGCTTTCCATGGGAATGCTTCAGCTGTGTTCAAACTGATCTTTCCCCTGTGCAAAAACAAAAAAAAAAACTTAAACTTTGAGCCCGTGCTTGTGGACCGACACGAGTTAAATCTCTTTGAGCGCTTTCTGTAGCCTCAGCCTGCCGAGGTGTGTTTTTCTTAGCATGTTCCCCTTCGTTTTGTGGTTCTTGGGGTTGGCTCTGCCCGCGCTGAGCTGTGAGATACCTCCTGATCCTTACGTATTTGTACTTCATGCTGAGTTGGTTAAGTTCAATTACTTATTAATTACAGGGATTTCATAGCAGCAGGAATGCTTTGCTGCCAGTCTTTGCAGGCTGCAGTGTGTGAAGGACGACAGCGTGTGTTTGGGCCCAGCAGAGAAGATCTGTTCTGACTAGCCCATGGCTAGTGAGCTGGCCGTGCCCCGCAGAAAGCTTGCTGTTGGGATTTGGCTCTTGCCCGCGTGACCCAAATTCTTTATGCCTTGATTTTTCTGTGCAGAAGAACCATGTGGGGGGTGAATTCTGCACCTGGAGGATCTACTTGAGGGAACAGCATTTATTGACCAAGGGGGAATATTTTGTATGCGTTGCAAGGTGCCGAGCTGAAATTCTCCCTTGTGCTTGCTCTGGGGAAATGCTTAAAATGCCGTGTTTGAAATCAGAGGTAGGTTTTTGAGGCTGGCGTGAGGCGAGGGCCCGACCTGTAGTCTGTCACCAAACCATGCAGCAGTGTGGGAAAGAGTTGAGACCTGCAGATAACGATGGTTAATTGGGGGGGGAGGTGTGTGGCGTGTTTGCTCAGGCTCTCCGGACCCCTGGCTTCCCCCTCCACGGGGCAGGGAGCAACTGCGGCTGGAAGGCTGGGGGATTTCCTCTTGCTTTATCTGCCACTTCTCATCTCCCAGGAGAGGTCGCTTTTAATTTGCCCATGCATCTTCTTGTAGCGCTGCCAGATTGGCTCTCGCCCTTTTCCAATATTGCCTATCGCTTTTGTTAACCTGGCTGCGTAAATCAGCCCAAAAAAGTATTACACGGTACCGGCCACGTTTTGGCGGCATGAGCACCGCTCTGCCAAGAGGACGCTGATTCTCCCTGGGTCTATTAAAATCCAACTCCTGCAAGTAAATCTTAGCAAGGTTGTGAGTTGGAGTAGAAAACAATAAAACAAGAATCCAAAAATAGCTCTGATTTCCCTTCCTTTGCACAGCAGCACCCTGTGCACAATGGTGGGGGTGGGGTTCCCCGGGAGGCACGGGGGCCCATCCGTTACCGCCTCCCCGGCACAGCGATCCCGGCGCCCGCGTCGCCCTCCCGCAGGTCCCCCGGTGGGTTCGGCAGTCCCAGAAAGCGACGCCACGGGTCTGGAGCCAGGCAGTGGGGTAAGGACCTGGTGCTTTGGTCAGAATTACTGCCTGCCCGGCGTCTTTACAGAGCTCGTGTCGCGTTCAGGTGCTGAAACCACTGAAAGGTTTGGTGCTTTCTGAGCAGGCTGTTGGTTTCCGAGCAGGGCTTTTGTTTCCGCCTCCTGCGACTCTCAGCAAACTGGCCCAGGAGAGTTTTTTGGAGCTGGAGCCCGAGAGATGAGATTCTTCCGTGGCCGTGATGGAATTGCTGTGGCTGTTGCTGCAGTGTAATGGGGGATTTAGCGCGTGGTAACTTGTCTGTGGGGTCTGTCGCCCCGCGTTTCCTCCCCAGCTCGCCCTGGGTGTGCGTTTAGTCCTGTCCTCACTGCGAAGCCCTTTTTTGCCGTCCTTCGCTGCGTCACACTCCTGTATCTCGCACGTAGCTCAGACCTCTTGCTTTCGAAGGCTGGTTTTGCGACATAGCTATGGCGTGCTCTCTAATCTTCTTAGCTGGTTGTGTGTTTGTGGGTGTTGAGGGCATTGGAGACAGACAATGAAAGCTAATTTAGTTCTTGATTATCACCGTGAATGACAATCATAACTAATCTTGACAGGGAAGAAAATCTCACTATCTCACTAGCGTTTGCTCTGTTTGCAGGGAAGTGTGCTCAAAAATAATTGAACAGATAAAGAAGGGATTTGTTCTCGATATTACTGAGCTGGGTGCAGCAGAAACCTGGTCCGATCAAGGTGTGATTGCGAGGGTAGGGGGGTACTGTGCCCTGCCGGACCGGAGAAGTGGTCTCCATCACTCGTTCCTGTATCCAAAAAATGTCTGAAATGGTGGCAGCACTGGCTGCTTTGAGGGAAGGTGTCGTACCCCTCGATATGGGTCTTGATGGAGTAACCCCCACCGGAGGTGGCTTCGTCGTAACGCTCGTGGGGAGTGACTCGTGCCTGGTGTGTGGGGTAAAAGGCATTTCCCTCGGGAGGTTAAACTCCTTATCTCTTCTTGGTCTAAAGTCTAATTTTGTGTGTCGAGTTTGGACAGAAAAAAGCTGGTTCTGCTTCAGAAAGGTCCAGAACGGTCTGTGAAAAGGAGCGGCGGCTGCGTGTCCTGTCTTTCCTCCTCCCACCTCTTAAACACGCCGTCTTCTCGGTAGCGTTCCTGAATTCACCCCAACCTTTCCGGGCTCCATCCCTGGCTTTCCTGCACACGTTTTCAGAGCGTTTTACCGTGGGTCGGCACCTCTCCCCCTCTGATGAACAGGGCAGGAGGAGGGGGAGCGGATTCACCCAGTTAAAGCTGTAGATTAGACCTGGGAATAATTCGGGTCTCCTGATTGCGCCTTTCAGCCTGTGCTCGGTGTGCTCAATAAGGCTGGCGTTGGCTCTTTGAGTGGAAAAACTGCAAATGTATCTTTTTTTTTTCTGGAGAGATAACAGCAGTGGGTAAATGAAGAACCTTCATGTGCTGGGTTTTCCATTAAGTGTACAATTAGATAAATGCAAGAGCCTTTTTATCTACCCTGGTTTAACACTTCTGCAGTATATTTAAACGGAGCTCTATCCATGCCTAGGAATGGGTGCGAAGACTGAAGCTGGAAAAATTTAAACCCATTTCCACCGCCTGTGCTCTCCACTCCTGCTTTGTTCAGCTCAAGATAACGAAGCAAACGGGTCAGTCCATGGAAGTGGCTCGGGGTGGGGAAGAGCGGCTGGGGATGTGTTGGACGTTGGTGCCCGGTGTGTTGCGGTGCCTTTTCTCGGTACCCATCATTTCTCTCCTTTGTTCACCGGTCTGAACGCCGGCAAAGCAATGACGGACGAAATATAAGGCAGGCGGAGAGTTTCCTTTTACTGGGATTCAAACCTGTGCTTGCAAAATGTGAGCTGCAGACCAAAGCGTCGTTGAGGGCCCTCACGAACACCCGTACCCAAGGCTGCAGTTGGACCGGGATGCTGTTTTGAAGAGCTGGACATCTCCAGAGGAGCGTCTTGTGACGGTGGCTTTCAGCGTGTGGTCTGCAGAGTCCTCGGGGGCTCATTGACGTTGCTCAGAGCTCTGCTGGGAAACCAAAACTGCTGTCACAGCCTTGAATTTGGTTGTCAGCAGCTCGAACTGAGCGGAGGAGAATCTGGGTCTGCCAAAGGAAGAGATAAGAATCATTGCTTTGATGTTGGTCACAAAGATTATGCATAAAAGCCCAGCTCCGTGCTAGCACTGGGACTTGCGGTCCGGCAGCGCTGTCCATCTCTGGGCTTCTCAGGGTGGTTTTGCGATGGTTCGGGGAAGGAAAAACCAAGGAGGCCTTGACCTAGATTGCGTCTTCTCCTATTGCTGGTGTAGAAGCTGATTGCAATTAACCGCTCCTGAGTTTCCAGAGTGGATTTGATACAGATCTGGTTGCGGAAGTATCCAAAATATTGTTCCTTTTTAAGCAAGACTAACAGCTTTCCATTATTGAGTCAGTACTTGTTTGCTTTTCAGTAGTATTTAGTTTTTAACCTGCTGGAATGTTAACGTTCTTTGTCTTCTTTCAGGGTGCTTCGGAAGCGTTAATTTGCAAGGAGTCCTTGTTCTCATGAACGGCAATCGCACTGTTTGCCAGAGCGAAGCCTGTCAATATGCACAGGGCTGTTAAAACTTCCTTAAAATGTTGTAAGAGGCTTCTGTGACAACGGTAATTATCCCAGCCGCCTTCTGGTCTCTCCCACGTAAGAGAAATAGGAAAGGTCACTGGAATTGCACTTGCTAGTGTCTTCCCGGGTGTCTTATCTGTTCACAATAATATCGGGCAGGGTCTGGATTGCTTAGCTGTAAGAGAGGAAGGCTGGCTTCCCGTCTTTGGGGTGATTAGAAATGAGGAAATACTGCTTCGGCCTCAGCTGAACAGCCACGGCAGGATCATCGCGCCCTGGGGTGGCTCGGTTTGGGGAAGGCTTGTGCCGACAGCTGCCTGGCTTTGGGGACCGAGCAGTTCAGGGGGCAGCCGTTTAGCTTGAGTGGTCTCATGTGTATCGTGCAACTGAGAAACATAACGCTCCTCTGGGATCGACTGCAAGGAGCCGGGTCTGTTAAAGCTGCTGCGCGCCGGTCGGGCAAACACGTTGCTCTCCCGAGGAGCGCTGGAGCCGGCGCCCCTTTCCAAACGCACCCCATAATTTATGTTTGGCAGCATCACGTGGAGCCGTTTTGGTGCTTGGCGCTAGCTGGGTTTGAGAAAGGAGAGGGATGAAGAGGATGAAGAGGCTGTTTCCGCGGCTGCTGCGGCAAGCCTGGAGAAGCTGTCCCACACCGCTGTGTCCAGTGAGCTCATTAGCTGTTCATCTTCATTCCAGAGCCTCTCCTGAGGAGGCTGCTGATCCTTGTGGCGACTGCCCTTGGCGCTGGGTCTCATCTTCAGCACTCTTCTTCCTTCATCAGCCCGATGATCCGTCAGAATAATCCGTCACCACTGCTGTTGTCTTAGTGCACCGTGCTTAAAACCTCTCCTGCAGCTGCATGCCGGTGAGAACCGGTGTGTTACAGAAAAGCAGGAGCGCAGGGAGCTTCTCGGCAACGTACGGAATTTTATGGCCTTAATGTACAGCCCTGGACAGAGCTGGAGCCGGATGTGTGTTGAGCCAAGTGCCAGGAACTAGAAGGTGCAAAGCTGGGGGGAGAGGGGGACTTGGCAGAGCGTCCCTGTTAAGAAAGGGGTGACACACGGGGCTGTGGCGTGGCTGCCTGCGCCAGGCTTACTGCTGAGGCCACGTCTGCGCGGCCAGGCTCTGTCACGCCGGGGCGGGAGAGCTCGGACCTGTGCTTTGCCACGGTGGCCCTGCCGACAGCACAGGATGGCTGAGGGTGCTCCTCTGCTAAAAACCAAAACCTTAAAGATGATTTGGGTCATTTCTGGGGTGTTTTTCCTTGGACGGTTTGTTGGCTGGGTCAGTGCTTTGCCTGAACGAAGCACAAAGGCAGGCTGTGGTCTTAATCTCCAGGAAGCTTATTGCAGGCTTTCTTGCAGTAAATTTCCTTGTCATCTCTTGACAGACAGAGAGTTGGGAAATTTTAAGAAGTCTTTGCAGAAAATGAGTCATTCGTCGTACAAATGGGAGAAGTGAAACGTTCTTCTCTGTGTCTCGGGGATCTTGCTCGTTAGCGTCGGTATGATGGGGAATTCTGCTTTGTCAAATGCGTGCTTCGTCCTCAGGGTCTCCCGGTGTTTGCCAGCGGTTCCTGTTCTTGCCGAGAACACTTGCCGGTCTGCTCTGCCCCCCCAGCGCGTATTTTTTTGCAGCAGGAGCTTGCAGAACCACAGGCCGAAGATCTTTTCTTAAGCATAACCTGCTGTAATTCCCGGAGCTTGGCTTCCCCCGTAGCACCGGGCAAGCCCTGACGGGCAAATGCCGCTGCTGGCAGCACCTGCTCTCGCCCCAGGCATGCCGGGGTGTCTGCCCTTGCACCAGCGTCAGCGGGAAGCAAAGCGTGCCGCTGCCTGGGGTCACAGTCCGGAGTCTTGGCCCAGGCCTGTCGTGGCAGGCGTCTTCGGCGTCGTGCTGGACTGCGGACTGTGGCACGGGCAGTTCCCTCTGCTGCGGTGAGATGATTGCCATTGGAGACACGGTAACAAGCGCTTTGGGGTGATGTTGTCTTCGGCTCATCCGGCTCAGCCAACGTGAGCCCTTCGGCACGGCGAATATCAGGCTAGGCCGACCTAACCAGCACGAGGACAGCTTCTTCCCGGCCCCCCGAGGGGATGACGAGAGCCTTTGGGAGCCCCTTTGCAGCCCTGTTTGGATGGGGATGCTCCTGCCTGGGAAGGCTCCGCATTGCCCAGTCCAACAGCACACCGAGCAGCTCCAGTGTCACTTCTACCACCGACTTCAGAGTTTCCCTGCGGTAACCTTCCTGCGGGGCAGCTCACGTCCCCGGTGAGCCGAAGAGGGGGCTGGGTGTGGAGGGAAGGAGGCTCGCCTGCCGTCCTGCAATGGAAGGTGACAGAACCTCGTACTCCTAGTTTAACCACATCTGCATTTAGTGGTGGGCAGCTGAGAGAAGCGATTTGTTGGAGGAAGCTGCTCTTTGAGTGCTGCTGAAGTCTGGCAGACCTTGCCGGGGCTTGCGTGCGCCTGGTCATGGTCTCCGTCCTGCCACGAGCAGAGTTCTCTCTTTCCCTTCCTGCACAGAAGGAGCCACGTGTGGTCTGCGGTACCTCCTGCGTGGAGGGAAGGGTTAGTCGGATCGGTCGTCATAGTCCTTTCGGAAAGGCATGGAGGGACCCGGCCCTGCGGTCAGCTTGGGGCCAGGCAGCGCTCTCCTGGGACCGCGTGCATGAAGGTAACGCCTGGATCTCTTTTTTTCAACTCTAAACAGAGGCAGAAGCTTGAGGAGCAAGTACCCAAGTGTCCGGTTGTCTCGGGAAGAGTGCGTTGGGTTCTGCATCCCAGCAGGCCCTCGGCCGCACAAACAGCGTGTTGTTCAGCTGCGTGCCCCTCGCTTTGCCGGCCGCTGCTGCATCGTGTGATTTACCGTTCCCTTTCTCCGTCGGTTCGTCAGCAATGATTCCAGCCTGAGTTGCTATGGTGACTTTATCACAAAGGTGCGAGTCCTCTGGCCCCGTGCATCCGTGGTTCCGACTGCTCCTTCCCAGGGCTCGGCACGGCGGAGGGGCGAGCGGGGCTGCTGTTAAAGCAGCAGCTGATCCGAGGCAGGAGCCCGCTGGGAGCGATGGAGAGCCGGTAGTGGGTGTTACCGGTTTTTTGTGAATGAAATGATGCATTGCGGTCTGATTGTCGGGAGTCCTGGGTCCTGTCCTCGCCCCCTCCCAGGGTTTGATGTCGGCTCGGGGAGGAAATGGGTGGCAGCAGAAGTCACCGGGGGCTGAGGAGGGTGTGGGAGAGGAAGAGGAGGAAGCTGGTGGTTGTGTTTGTTCTCCGTCTGCTGGCAGGAGGGAAAGCACAGTGTCTGAGGTCAGTGCTGATGGGAAGTTAAGTCAAGGACTTAGTTCCAGCCTAGCTGGGGCTGAGTAACTGAAACCCAGCCTTGACTTTTGTGGACTGATCGGCGAGTCCTGCAGCTGGAGGGGGGCTCTGCCCGTCACTGCCTGGAGACGGGCTTGAAGTCAAGCGGGGACGGTGACTAAACTCCTCTGCCTCCATCCTTCTCTCTTCAGGACAGGACTGGGATGCGCGGAGGAGAGTCATTATGGCCGGCCGGCCTGGTGCAGGCAAACAGCAGCCTTCTCCGCACGCCAGGAGCCTCTGCCTTCTCATCCCCATCCACCAAAAATCACACTTGGGCAGCGGCGCTGCAGGACTTTGCAGACGGGGTTTATTCTAGGCGAGTGGAAGGGACCTGGGGTAAGCGAGCAGCACGTGAGCATCTGTCAGGTGCAACAAAGCGAATGTCCCTTTATTGTGGTGATGTGGGTGGCTAATAGCTCGATCGGTAACGAGGGCTGCCCTCTGCGGCTCAGTTTGCTGCTTTGGAGGCCGCACTCCTGCCCTTGGAAGGGGATTTTCCCTCCTGAACTTAACGGCCTCAAAAAAAGCAGCGTATGGCTCCGAGCACTCCTATGGCGCAGAGCCCAGGGGCTGCAGCCGAGGGTTGCTCCGTTATCCCCGGAACAGTACGGGAGCTCTAAGAGGGCTGATAACCGCAGGTAGTGTCTGAACCGGGGGCAGCTTTCTTGTCCACCTCCTGGCAAAGCTCGAGTGCTGTCTCTGCCCCGCAAACGCCGCCTCGGGCTCTTTAAAACTTGGTTCGGGGCCTGGGATCTCTCACCCAGATTTGTAAGTCGAGATTGGATCTTTCCAGGGTGATTCTTCTAAGTAAAAGTTTGATAAACAATGACCGACGTGATGCGGTAAGAGCTGTTCTCTTGCATTTGAGAGCTGGGGATTGAAAGCTAAGTCCCGCACTTGATTTAAGGTGAGCTGGGATGATTCCATGACCAGCACTGTGTCCTCGGCGGTGAGATGATGACAGTCTGTCCCCAGGCTCCGGGAAGCTCAGTGCCAGAGGGAATATTTGCGAGCCCATTCTCTCCCTGCGTGGTCAGGACTCGTGGCTGAGAAAGCAGGCAGCTTTCCTCTTGCGCTGCTCTGAAGCATCAGGCAACAGCCGTAGCAGAATGAGAGTGACACCGGGCTTTCTGGTGGAGAAATCCCTAAGTGCGAGGGAAGACAAACTGGCGGTGTGGCGTGGTTGCCGGTGTTGCTGCGGCAGGGAGAAACTCCTTGGCTGGTTTGTTGCAGGCTGCCTGGGAAGCAGAGGTGAAAAGGGACCTGTCATCTCCCGTGATCTACAGGCTCTCCGGCAGCCTTGCTGACTGCTGGGGATGTGGTGGGTGAAGCTCTGCCTGTTCCTGTTTATACAGGGAATGTTTTGGATACCGAACCCTTCACAGAGATGCTCGTGATGACTGCAAGTTTATGGAGACTCGCTACTAAATTTAGCTCTTATCAGGAGGAAAACCAGGCTTGTCCTTGTCCAGATCTGGAAGAGAACTAACTGCTCTCTTTGCTTTGAAATCAAGTCGCAGGTCCAGCATCTTTCCAGGCTGGCCAAGGTACAGTTCACATCCTCTGGGCAAAAAGCAAGACCCGAGGGCTGGTTAACTGAGCCGGCAGGGAGAGCAGGATGTCGGGAACGCTTTAGAGGTGGCTTGGGCATGTCTGGGGTCTTCAGAGCTTCCCTCGGGCTCCTGGAGGGCTGGGGCCATAACTGTGAGGAGCTCTGGAGATCAGATCGGAGCGATTCAGGGAGCAGAAAGGCGTTGCTCGCTGTAGCAGGGCTCCCGGGCTGTTTGGGGCAAGGCAGAGCGGTTTGCCCAGAAGCGGCTGAAGTGAACGCACGTCTCCTTTGTGTTGCATGAAGCAGACGTGCTCGCAGGCGCTGTGTCTTGGTGGATGGGAGCGCCGGCTTTGGACATCACTCCCCTGTGCTGTCCCAGCCTCCTCACCTGCTGTCTCATCTTGTTCACCTGGAAGTTTCAGTCCAGGTTTAGGGAAATTCACTTACGTTTCGGAGCTGTTGAGGCTCAGGAGATGGGCTTTGCCCTGGCAGAGTAGTGTGTGTTACGCATTTGGTGTTTCTTCCCCGATTCTGTGGTCTCCGTGCGTTTGCCTTTACCCGATGGGGAAAAAGCTCCCTTTCTGGGCACTAACGTGCCGTGTCGTACCACTGAGAAACAGTAAACCCCACAAAACTGGTTCTAAATAGCCAAGGGTGTGCATGAGCCTTAAAGAAGTTTGAGTTGTGTCTGAAGTTGTAAAACATAATTCAGTAATAACCCAAGAAATCATCAATAGGAAAAACGAGTGAAGTTTAGACCGGAGGGAAACCGGGGCAGCCAGTGCAGTTGAGGCTGGAGGGATTTCCGAGGGAAGCGGGGACGTGATGGAGCCCTGGGCTGGCCCTGGCGTGGTGCGGAGCCTCTGCGGTCACCTCCGCCTTGCTTATGGCTTTTCGGCTTTCTCTTTCGCAGGAACGGGGTGAATGTCGAAGGAGCGACGCACAAGCAAGTGGTGGACCTGATTCGCGCCGGAGAGAAGGAGTTAATTCTGACCGTGCTGTCCGTGCCTCCCCACGAGGCAGATAATCTCGATCCCGGTGATGACTCTTTGGGGCAGTCATTCTACGACTACACGGAAAAACAGGCTGTGCCCATCTCCATCCCCACGTACAAGCACGTGGAGCAAAACGGCGAGAAGTTTGTGGTTAGTATCAGTCTGGACAGCGTTTTCTGGGTATCTCTGGGTATCTGCACCCTGGGCTGGCATGCTCCCTGCTGTTAGTGACGGTGGCAACTCGCTTTTCTCATCTTCAGGACGAGGCATGCTCATTTATTATTGACTGGTTTTGTCACTGTCTCATGTAGGCTTGCCCATCTTCACTCGTACTGTGCTTGGTTATTCTTTTGCAGCTATTTCCTATGTGCTGGGACGCTTTTTTATTAATAGCTCTGCAATAGCTCGATCTCTTGTGAAGATTAAGTAGGAAGTTATTTTGTCCCTACAAGCTTTTGTATTTGTGCCTCCTGCTTCACACCGAGTGTTAAGGGCACCTAGGATAGATGTAAAAGCAAAGGGGACAGATGTCTTGAAGCATAGCTCCCCATCTCCAGAACTACTTTTCCCTTCCGTCCCCCTTTTCCCTTTAGGGAGAAGTAGCAGGAAACAGTCTTTTTCCTTTGGGTTCCCTGTCGCATTTACTGGGGAGGCTGGTAGTCATTTTCCTAGACATGGAGGCATCCTCTGAGGCTTACAGTGGATTCTGGCTCATTGGGGATGGCTGGCTGCGGCCGGTAAGGAAATGTTTGGAGAGGGACCCAGAGCCGGGTTGGACAAAGCCACTCATCTGCAGAACTGTTTCTTCTTGCATCCTTCGGGGTGTATTTAACCTCCTCACTCGGCCTGACCTTGCTTAGCTCCAGCTTCCTTGCCTGGCTGTGTAGTGTCTGCAGACGCTCAGCTTGCAAACTCTCTCGATCGGCCCATCCTCCAGCAGCCCGTGTCTCGCGGCTGGCCTCGGATCTGAGCTGCGGCGAGGATCAGCAGAGCCTGCACTGAACCCGGGCTGGCTCTGAGTTTCGGTCAGCGACTGGTAGAGACAGAAGCACGCCCAAGGGCGGTCATTCTTTCCCCTGCAAAAAGCTGCTTATTGTTAGGAGCGCAGTCCTACCCACATCCAGATCATTTTCTTCTGCTCCACATGCTGACTGCGTTTTTCCAGAGCTGGGGACCTGCACAGCCATCGGTGGGGGTGGATGGTTCAGTTACGCCGCTGCTTTGACTCGTGGCTGGAAGATCTGTGCCGTACACTGGCTCCCTTTGCCCTCCCAGGCAGGGAGGTGGGCTTGGCTGGAGCAGTCACCCTCGGGACACAATTGCATCACAGTGTGAAGATGAGAAACCTGACGTCACTTTTTCTTCTCCGAGCTGAGGATGGAGGCGTTTTCCTAAGGAAGACATGAGCCAGCGTCAGCATTGCAGAAACAGCGCATGTGAGAGGGGAAAGGTGGGGAGGGTTCAGCAGCGCTCAGCTCACCAGAAGAGTTGGGCTCCTGTGCAAAACGTGTCACTTCGTCACCCAGGCGCTGATCTCCAAAGGGGACAGATGGGATCCTGGAGGATCCGCAGCCTCGTGGGGAGCGCGTGCTCTCCCCATGGGATGCTGTCAGATAAGGCGTGGGACCCGAGAAGAAGAGACCCAGAGACCAGAGGTTTTTAAAGCAGCGCAGTGCAGGGGGTCGAAGGGAACCTCCTCTGAACCGTTCAGATCTAGCCCCCGTCCTGGCGCCTTCTCCCCAGGCGATGCTGGAAGGGTTGAAGGCATGCTGCTTTGTAAGGAAGAACCTGTGGGTTTGTTGGAGTGCTTTCCCCTGGTGCAGCTTGTCAGGCAGGTATCTGGAGCAGGGGTGCAGAGGGCGAGTGAGCTGGGGCTGCTCCAGCCCCCCACTACGGGAGCAGGTTGGGGTTCTGAGCCTTCCGATGCGGCTGAAGCTGTCCTCCGCCTGCAGCACGTGCCTCTTGCCAGACTCCACCAGCCCTTCAGCTTCAGGAGGATGGCGGAGGGCGATGCTCCTCTCCTCGAGAGGAAATGCTGCGGTTGCAAACCTGTCCCTTGTGCAGTGTTAAAAAGCGTGAACCTGCTCTCTTCCCCGTTGCGTCCCTTTCCTCGCGTGAAGCTAATTAAGGTAACGCTGCTGTTTGGGACCTCCTTATCACCAGGGCATGTTAGCAGTGCCTAGATAAGAGCTTGTTTAACTTGCCTGTGAGACTGAGCAGCTTGGCTTTAAAAATGGAGGCAGCTGGTTAATGAACGGGAAGGGAATTCCCTGAAGAGCATCGCAGTGTCCTGCAACCATAACTCTGCTCTGGGTTTCCCCTATTTGGGAGCAGCGTCCTATTTCCTTAACGGTGTCCAGGATGAAACTGGAAGAGCGCATGTGTTGCAAAGAAACCAGTTAACTCGGAGTGTTCCTAAAAGATTTCGTGCTGCCTCTCCCCTGGGACGTCCCTGGGGCTGTCTCCAAACACAAACCAAGCCCCTCTCAGTGGGGGACCTCTCCGTGTCTCGGGGGAGGTAGCCATGACCAGAACCCAAAGCTCTGGGGCTTTGGCTGCAACGTGAAGCTCGGTTCTGCAACAAGCTGGAGATTCAGCGTCGACCACATCTGGAAGGTGGTGAGGCTCTTGTTGCCGAGCACCGATGATGCCGTCAGCGCGGTGTTGCTGGTGGTGGCTTGGTGCGTCTCAGGGACCCTCCTGTGTGCAGGATGTGGTCCTGGTGAATGCTGTGACGGCTGCATCGGGGCTTGGGGCCTTTTGTAAAGGGTTTGGGTGTTTTTCCTCTCCTCTTGGAGTAGAAAGGCGCCTTGAACTCATGCCAATCCTGCTGCTGTCGGCTGGAGGCAGTAGTCAGGACATCCCCCAGCTCCAGGGATACACAGTGGTGTATTTAACTATTCCTACCAGTCTCTCGTTCTAGCTCAAACCCTCCTAATTGAGTCTGGTGCTACCTGTGGGGCCGGGAGGGCAGAGTTTGGCTTTGGAAAGCTTTCCTCCCCACAGTGAGCCTCTTCTCTACCCGTAGGTCTACAACGTTTACATGGCGGGCCGCCAGCTCTGCTCAAAGCGGTACCGGGAGTTTGCCATCCTGCACCAGAACCTGAAACGGGAATTTGCCAACTTCACTTTTCCGCGGCTCCCGGGGAAGTGGCCCTTCTCTTTGTCGGAGCAGCAGCTGGATGCCCGGCGGCGAGGGCTGGAGGAGTACCTGGAGAAAGGTACCGAGCTGGGAGCAGAGCCCAGGCAGCCTTGCGCCGCCTTCCTCGCGAGCAGGGAAACAAATCCTGCCGTGGGTGGTCCCAGACTTCACGGGGATTTGTTTATCTGGGAGGGAAAGCAGCTCGTTTGTAGCTGGACTGGATTTTACAGCTGAAGTGGGGAGAGGGAGCTCAGACTCACCACGGCTTAATGGTGCATGTGTTACCAGTTTGCAGTGCACTTCCAACAGCAAAATGTATAATTAGTTTTTTAACGCACAACGAGCTTTCATTTGTAGTGTCGTGTTGCTCACCAGTAATCTGGGAGATGAGGGGAAGAGAAGGAGGAGGGGAACTTTGGAGCAGGGAGACAGTCGTGTTTGAGGCCTTTCTCATCAGGGAGCTCGGCTCAAGCAGCAGCGACCCGAGCCTGCCCCTGGCTGAACGCTTCGGCCCTTTGCAATCAGCCATAGCGCCTGTGGCAGGAGATTCCGTTAGGTTGAGCTCAGGTGATGGGAAAGTGGATGCAAAACCTTCTCCCTGTATCCGAGTGCCTGGCTAAAAGACCCGACCCCACGTTTTGCAGTGGAGAGGCTGTAGGTGGGATTCGGGGAGCGATCGCCCCTCGTTCCTGGGATGCTGTGTTACTTTCTTAGTTGCCTGGAAGCAGCTCAATTAATTTGTCTGAGCTTAACGGCCTCTTCCCTTACCCAGCACCTGAGAGTGAAGCCTCCTCTTCCCCAAAGGTGGACGTGGGTCAGGTTTTTCCTCAGCTCGACCTTGCCCAGCTCCTTCGTCTTCATCCTCAATTACCAGCTGGAGGAAGGGCAGACTGGCTGCATCTTGGAGGCAACACGATACAGTTTGGGTCCAAATTGTTTGCTGAACTTGGCCTAAATTCCCAGATAGTTTTAGTCCCTCTGGAATAACGTGGGCTGGTTGGTTGTTTTTTTTTTTGAGGCAAAAGTACAATTCATGAAATTTTTGCCCACTTTTAAGTATAGTCTAAACCTCCTGTTGACTGTGTGCCAGGCGCTCACCCACAGGGAGTATCCCGGGGAGTTACTCGACACCGCTGTTACTTGCTGTTGTAGGGGGTTCAGGCTGGATCAGGCTTCGGGCCAGGACACCTGATACAGCCCGGAAAGCACTCTCTTTGAGAAGGTTTTTCCGGGCAGGAGTTCCCACCCTTGTTTCACGCCGCCCGCAGAACAGACGGCTGTTATTTCTGTGTTGCCTTTGGGCCGGTCCCGGGAGGGAAGGGCTCCCCCTTTCCCCGGGCACCCCACTAACCCGCGCTCTCTGTCCTGCAGTGTGTTCGATACGCGTCATTGGGGAGAGCGACATCATGCAGGAGTTCCTGTCGGAGTCAGACGAGGTAGGCACGCAGGCGACGGTGCCGAAGCTCTGCCCTGACCCCCCCCATTACAGAGGCCGTAAGTGCCTGGTAGAACTGGATCAGAGAGCAGAGACGTTCCCTGCCAAAGCCTCAGGGGTAGAATATAAAGCCATGGCAAAAAGTCAAAGTGCAGGCTGCTGTCACACAGAGAAAACTTCTTCGCCGTAGCAGCAGCTACGAGCAGCTTTGCTGCCGCTCTTGGAGGCGTGCACAGAGCAGAACTGGCCGCGTTGCGTACCCTGGCTCTCTGGCAAGGGGACACCCGGCAGAAAAAACACATTTTCTGGCTCACCTGCTGTTTTCTGTGCTGGTGGCAGCCCAGGTAGCTTTGCATTTGTGAGCTGTTTGTAGCTGTCAGCCTCTGGCCACTGTCTGACTTGCTTCTCCCAAGGTTTGAGCTGCAGGCAGCAGCACTCTGTTGCTATTTGCCCTTCAGCTGCTGCTCTTTTCCCAACCTTTCCATGGTGCATTAAGCTGCCATGTCCCAGAGCTTTCTCTCACTCTTCACTGGCAAACCTGTGAATGGAAAATCCTGCCCCGCCGTGGTCTGAAGCGGTTTGCTCAGCTTCCTGTCTCGGAGCAGAGCTCACATCTTCCTTCTCTCAGAATTTCTCTGGTGCAGACTGGAATGGGATTCATGAGGCTTGCAGGGCCGCTGGTTGTTAGAAGTGACCATCTTAATTAGCCAGCGCAAGGCAATAAAGAGAGAGCTTGGGGCTTGGTTCATGTGACGCTGATTTCTGTCCTCTCTCCTTCCCTCCTTCAGAATTACAACGGCGTCTCGGACGTGGAGCTCCGCGTCGCGTTGCCAGATATAACAACAGTGACTGTCAGAGTCAAAAAGAACAGCACTACGGACCAGGTGTACCAGGTGAGCTGCTGCTTTTTTTGCCTTGATGGAAGATTAACGCAACTCAGACGTTCACCGAGACCCCATGGGCACCCACTTGCTCCTCTCAAGTGTAGGGGGGCATCAGTGATGGCGCTTTGCCGTAGCAGAGAGGACGGGGACACTAGAGAACTCTAACCTTACGCCGTGCCGAAGCAGCACTTTGGCTGGCAGGCTCAGCTGCAAGGCCAGAGTCATCGCTGAATTAATTGTCGCTGATAACATCGTAAAGCTGGCGGATGGCTCTGAGCGCCAGGCAGATTGTGTGTTACGGCTTGCAGAGGCTGCGGTGGGGGGATTGGGTCCAAGAGCTGCCGGCAGCCGACGCGCGAGTCTCGCTGTGGCCGTGTGGCAGGACGGCTAGTGGAATATTAAGGGTGGCTACAGGTTTGCGAGCAGCCGGAGGCCCAGGGCTTTCAGCAGAAAACTAAGTACACCTCACTTCAGCCAGCACTGCTGGAGGAAAGTGGAATTCGATGAATTAGGGGGAGTAAGATGGTGTGGGGGAGACCCCTTTTTCAGAGGGGCACTAGAAATGTTGCTGCAAGCGAGGGAGCCGGGGGGTTGCGGAAGAGCAGGCTCTGGGGAGCTCCAGCCCTACGCAGCAGAGTCCTGCGGGTGGGATTTGCCGTGCCTTCCTGCGGTTGAACTTCCCAAGTTTTGGCTGTGGTAGTGGCGTGCAGGACTGGAGCATTGCCGGAGAAAACCCCCCGGGGAGGTGTGCACCCTCTTCTGTGAGGAACTGAAGCTGGAGGCTTCGCAGGAAAAGATGACCTGACTGCCAGCCGTGGCGGCACTTAGAGCAGTTTACAGGGAGGCAAAAGCAGCAGAGTCTAAGCCCTTCCTTAAGAAAACATCTGGTTTTACTGGAAGAGTAAAATTCAGGTTTTCCACAGCGACTAACCCCTCGGGTTAGGGAGTACTTGGGAATAACCTGTACGAAGCCAGCCTTGCCCCAGAGCGAGACAGCCAGCTGCTGGCTCCTGTTTTGCTCACCCCGTTTTCCCGTTCGGTTGCTCTTTAGGCTGTGGCTGCGAAAGTCGGAATGGACAGTATTACGGCCAACTACTTCGCCTTGTTTGAAGTGATCAATCACTCCTTTGGTAAGTCTGTTAATCCCCCCGGTGCTGACAAGCAACCGAGGAGAGCCCTCGCAGAGCCCGGTGGCACTCTCATTTAGGTCTTACCTCGCAGAATCAGGAGCCCCGGGAGGAATTGGGCAGGCGCAGCAGGCTCCAATAGCGAGGAGCCCTCAAAGTTTGGTGCCTTTTTTCTTGCTGCCTCTTGACTTCCCTTTCTTAAGCAGTTCAAGGAGACGAGCTTTTTGTTAATCTGAAAGATGCATTTTACTTTAGTTCAGAGGGTCCAGCGAGCTTTAAAAAAAGCGGGCAGCGTCACTGCAAGGCGGTGGTCTCTGGAGAGGGGGACATGGCACCGGCTTGGGACGGAACAAAGGTGCCGGGAAGTGGATTGAGGGCACCCGCGGTCTGTACGCATGTACGTGTGGACGACATCCAGGTCCTGGGGGCGTGTGTGCTGCGAGCTGCATCTCAGCGTCTCATCTCTCCTCCCGCGGTTAAATCCTGACGGTATTTGAGGCTTGTGGGATTCTGGGCGATTGTTTTGGCACTTAAGTAATTGCCATCCTTCCAGCGTAGCGCGTGCTGGGGTCTCCTGGCTGCTCTTCAGATGCCTGGGCGAAATCAGAGATTGCTGCGGCCAGCTTCACCTTGGGTTTGCTGAAGCTGTAGAGGCCAAAGTGTCGCGGTCACACCACAAAACGGGTGTAGCAGTTGGTTTGTGGTTTATTTTCCCTGTGCTGGGTTTTAAGCCAAGCATATTTCTCGTTCCCAGCCAGGTACCTTCATTTCTGGACTGTCGTCTCTCTGTGCCTCAGACTCCTCCTGCTGTTCTGGCAAACTGCCTTGTAGGAAGAGATTTCTGGGGCTGTTCCTCGTGCTCACAAGACTGGCTGAATGGCCGGGGCAATTTTTAGCTACTTAAAGCCCTCCTAAAATGACTGGTGTTGCAGAACAGGCTGGGTTTGCCTTCCTTTGCTGACCCTGGGGCAGCCCGCATCACCAGCCTCCTGTACAACTGCTGGCATCGCAGAACTGCCTCTGCCACCGGGTTTGTGGTCACGTTTTGAGGATTACCGGGCGCTGGCGTGTCAGAGCGGGGCCCAGCCGCCGTGGGGGAAGGCCAGGGCCGGAGGGTCGATGTGCTTCGAGGCTGCCGGGTTGTGCAGGGAACCTCGAGTGGGAATTCCTGCTCTTGGGAGGTGGGACGCTGCAGCGCACTGGCACGGTCTGCTGCAGGAAGCTTTTACGGTGCCAGACTCTAACTGGAGCTATTAATTCCTCGTTCCTGTGAGTGCTGCGCTTCTCAAACTGCGCCGGGAAGTAAAAACTCCAGTTAACCTTTATGGCTTGTGCTTTCTGGATGCTCGTTGTGAATGTCCGCATTTATTCCTGTCTGGATACACTCCATTTAATTTCTCTGGAAACCATAAGCTCCCTCTGCAGTGAGATAGTGACCGTGTCTCTGCCTGACGAAGGAGACGTACTGGCACTCACCTCTTTTTGTCCGTCGTAGCTGGGTAAAACGCATTTGAACACAGTAAACGTCTCGACAGGGGCTCGCTGATGGCACAGCCACTCCAGCTTGGCTGAGTAATGCAGCAGGTTTTGTCTGGGCTCTGGTAGCAGCCTGACGAGCCGGGGGGACCTTCTGCGGTCCCCCCAGGCTGTGGGGACAGTGCACAGAGCCAGGACAGTGTGGTCCTGAGGCTCAGCGGGGCAGACGTGCCTTGCGCTGCCGGGGTGAAGTCAGGCTCGCAGTGCCGGGGTGAAGTTGTGCGATGCTCGAGGGCAGCTGAGGGGGGTCCAGTCTCACGCAGATTCCTGCCTGCACGCTAGAGGCGATTGCGAGGGACCAGCGCGGGCTGGCACTATGGAAGCAGGCATTGAAAAAAGCCAGATTCGGGCTGTAGGAGAAGAAAGGGCCTTGGAGCAGAGCTGGGTCCTGATCCCAGCTGGCTCAGCTGAAGGGCATTGCCGAGGGACAGCAGCCAGGCTCCAGTCACGAATGCTGCTGCCTGTGGCACTGCGCTTACCTCCGTGTCCTGTGCTTTTTGCAGTGCGTAAGCTGGCACCCAACGAATTCCCCCACAAACTCTACGTGCAGAACTACACCTCGGCGGTGCCGGGAACGTGCCTGACCATCCGGAAATGGCTCTTCACTACAGAGGAGGAGGTTCTTCTCAATGACAATGACCTGGCAGTCACTTACTTCTTCCATCAGGTAGGTGCCCAAGAGCTGTAATCTCTTACTGGAGATAAGGCAACGCAAGTGCCTGGCTCCCAGAACAAGCACCGCTGTCCTTTGGCGTACTGGTGACACTGAAATCGAGGGCCAGCCCTGCCTGGGTAGCTCCAAGGAGTTGGGTGGATCAGTGGTGCTCTGGTGAGCTGGTGGCCCAGTCGCTATCGGACCGGGAGGGAGGACTCCTGCCGCTCTCGCTGTGGAAGTCGCCTTCCCAGAGCGAGCAGAAAGGATCCCAGGAGGCAGCTCCTTGGGTAGGATACGTTGTCCGTCAAGATGTCTGTGACCAGCTGGGGAAGAGCCTTCTCCCTGCTCACCCTAAGCCAAGGGGGTGTTTCTGCCTGTGATTTCCCTTCGTGCCCGTCCTCCGGCATGAAGCGAGTCCAAGGAGGGCGGTGTTCCCCACTGCCTGTATAAAGCCGGTCTGGGGTGACCAGCTCAGAGGTAGATAACTGCTCAGGACAATGAATGCTGCTTTGTCTCAGCTACCCGAAATGCTGTCCTAATGCTCTCTGAACCGGGCCTGTACCAGCCTCTGGTACTAATGGAAATAAAAACAGTAGTTGTCAAGTTCTTTGGTCTCCTGGACTGGCTCTGTGCTGGCTGGCAGTTTTACCAGCGCTGTGTGACAGGGGCAGGAGTCAGAGGAATTTGGGTGGCCAGCCAGGCAAGGCAAGGCACTGTGCCTCAGTGAAGAGATCCTCTGGTCTGACCTCCTGCGTTTCCTTTCCCTTTTTCTGTGGAGGCTGTTGATGATGTCAAGAAAGGCTACATCAAAGCAGAGGAGAAGTCCTACCAGTTACAGAAGCTGTGTGAGCAGAGAAAGATGGTCATGGTGAGTTATCCTACCTCTCCTGTTCACTTTCCTGTCTGCCGTGCTGTGTCTGGGAAGGAGGCGCTGGCACAGGCTGCCCAGAGAAGTCGTGGGTGCCCCATCCCTGGAGTGTTCGGGGTCAGGTTGGATGGGGCTTTGGGCAGCCCCATCTGGTGAAAGGTGTCCCCACGGCAGTTGGACTAGATGATCTTCATAGGTCCCTTCCAGCCCAACCCATTCTGTGATCGTACGCACGCAGCCTTGAAAAACACATCTTTGTTGGAAAGCAGTAACCATGGAGAGCTGTGGGGAGGGCAGGGCGTGCAGACACGCAGGAACGCCGGGCGCAGGGCTGGGCCGTGCCTGAGGGTCAGCTGCTGCACAAGCTGAAGCTGCCCCTCGTGCCGGGCACGTTTGAACAGCGGCTCGTCCTTGGCAAGATCACTGATTGACTCGGCTCCAAACAAGGCAGCGATAAAACCTCCTGGGTTATTGCCGGCGTTGAAAGGTTGAGGTGCTTAACATGTGGTGTAGCAATCCTTCACCTGCAGCCCTTCGGGGACAGCTCTTTCTTCCTCGTAATCGAGAGGCAAAGGTCTCTTTCTGCCTCAGAGTGCCGCTGAGGTGGTGGTGCTGGGCTAGCCAAGGGAGAGGGGGGTCCTGGCCCGCTCCTGATGGGAGTTGCTGCCCCCTCGGTGCTTCAATTTCTTCTCTGTCCGGCAGAGTCTTTCCCGGATTACGAGTCCTGTGTCAGAGCTCGCTGTCTGGGCAGGGATTTTCTGCCTCTGACCGCTCTGCCCAGCAAATGCTCGGGGCTCGGTCTGACGTGGGGGAGCGAAGGGGGTGCCCTGAGCTCATCTGCCGGGCGCGGGCTGGCTGGAAGATCAAACAGCAGAATCTGACTTGTAAATAACTCCCTGGGGGCTGCTCTACGGAGCGAACACGGGCTGCCCTTTCGACTTCATCATTGTTTGTGTTCTCATGGCTGACATGGCTGCTCTCGAAGAGCAACGGCCTTGGGAGCCCCTTCTCTGCTTGGCTGGTCTTGGTTGGGCATCTCCTCAAAGCCCCTTTGACTGCGGAAGGGTCACCTCAACTTCTAAGCCGAGAAGGTTAATTATTCCCTAATGCTAAGGATCAGTAAATAGACGCTTCCTCCTGTGGGTTGTCTCATGGCTCTTTTGTTTCTGCTCCTCTCGCTGGCTTTCTAGTGACCAAAGAAAGATTGGAATCTTTGGAAAGGTTATATCCCAGCATACACACATTTACGTACGGGTCTGTACACACACAGAGGCATACACCAGGTGCAGCAGGGCCCTGCTCTAGCAGGAGGTCAAGACGACATCGTCTGGCCCCAAACAGCCCCTGGAGTCAAAGTGCTTCATCCTCTGCCTCCCTCACCTTATTAAGGTCCTGCCTGAAGCGCAGCGCTTGAGGATATGGCCGCTTTGGTCTGGACCTGACTCATTCCTTGGTTAAAAAGTCACTGCAGACTTTGTCGTTCTGCCCTGCGTAGACTTTTCTCGTGCAACGCGGGGTTGCGGGGCCCTGGAGCACCGGCTCCTGGCTCTCCCACGTCCCGAGCTGTGGCTGAGCTCCCAGCACGTCTCCTCACGTGCTGCTGTGTCCAGGCTATGCTCAGAAAGAAGGAAGGAGCCAAAATACCTCTTGGGACCTTGTCATGAGTTGTAGCATTTGCATTGAAGGAGTCTGAGAAACCCAGATCCCACGTCTGCCTGGCAGCCTTTTTCTGGTTGTGCCTTCAGCCTCTCGCCCTCAGGAGGACAGCTCTGGCGAGAGCAGTGCTTTTGGTCCTGGGGCTGTTGGGACACTGGGACTACAGACTGCTTTAGGTACTGAAAAACTCCACCATACACCTTCACATCTCTCCGACTGTGACTGGCTTCGAAGTTCAAAATTAGAAACGTCCAGACCCTGCTCCCAGACAAAAGGTCCTAGCCCCAAAAGCTCTGTCTTTCCTGAATCCTCTCTCATGGCCGCATGCACAGCCCTACTAACACTGGACCTGTAGGCTTGTCTAGGCAGTCATCTCGGATCCGTCCCTTCCTGTGGGAACACGGTCGCTCTGATCGGTGACTCTGGCTGCACCAGCTCTCCTGGAGAAGGGTTTTGGTGCTGGCGGCTGCGAGGAGCTCTGTGTGTCTCTGTACCTGGATGGCTCCACGTTTTGGGGAGGGGAACTGGGCAGCCAGAGGGGTCTCCTTCCCTCCCCTAGCACAGCCCTGCTGCCTGTTGGGTTTTGGGTTCCTTTGGGGGGATCCAGCCTCCCTGGGCTGGGGTGAAGCCGGGGGTTTCCAAGGGGGCGATTAGCACCGGGGCGTGCGAGAGGCGGGGAGGGAAGCAGGAGGGTGCAGGAGTCCCCTTCCCTTCCTCCCAGCAAGCTAATGCCTGCGCCTTTCTCTCCGCAGTATTTAAACATGTTACGGACGTGCGAGGGTTACAACGAGATCATCTTTCCCCATTGCTCCTGTGACTCTCGGCGGAAGGGACATGTGATTACAGCCATCAGCATTAAGCACTTTAAACTCCACGCCTGCACAGAGGAGGGCCAGCTGGAGGTGAGGGGCTTCTGCCGCAGGGCCTGGGGCGCTGGGCTCAGCACCCTCGGCTTTGCTCTAGGGAGAGAGCACCAGCCCCGCATCCCCCAAGCTCTGGGACTGCTGCTGAGAGGTCTCCAAAGGGATTTGGGGAGCATGGGGGTCTCTCTGTGGGTGTTGGCGTGTGTTTCCACCACTGGGTCCTCAGCTCGTGGCTGTCTCTGCAGCAAGGCTGTGCGAGGCATCCTCATCCCTGCTTTGCTCTTGCCGCCCAACCCACCTCAAACCTCCCCTTCGGGGAGTCTGCCGGACTCTGCCCTCACCTGGGTTTCGTCTTCTGCAGAACCAGGTAATAGCGTTTGAATGGGACGAAATGCAGCGGTGGGACACGGACGAAGAGGGAATGGCTTTTTGTTTTGAGTATGCACGAGGAGAGAAGAAACCCCGATGGGTTAAAATCTTCACCCCCTACGTAAGTACCCCCCGTTCTTCACAGACTTGCTAAGGAAAAGCCCGGAGCTTGCTTGTTTTCCTCCTGGAAGCTGGAGGAGCACCCTGTGCTCCAGGATTTGGGGCGGGAGGTGATGCAGGGGCTGGTGGCCACCAGGAGGAGCCCGCAGCACGGGGAGCTCTGGGCGAGCAGCCGGTGCCAGAGTACCTGGGAAGGGGAGCCAGGGCTGCTGGCTGCTCTGAGCGATGCCTGCTCTCTCTTTGCAGTTCAACTACATGCACGAGTGCTTCGAACGGGTTTTCTGCGAGCTCAAGTGGAGGAAGGAGGTAAGAGCCCGTCACTGCAGGGAAATGGCTTCGCAGGATGCTTGTAGTGACAAACGTTTCTGCCTGGTCCTCAACGGCAGCTTGTACGAGGGGCAGTCGGAGGCTCAGAGGAGTGACACCGGGTCTCCAGGGAGCACGGAGGTAGACCAGCTGGCTTTCAAAGGCCTGGGCTCTGTAGATGGAGGGTGTTTCACACTACAGCCGGAGCAAGGAGCTCCCGGCACTGGGAAAGCCTCACACCAGCGTGACCAGCCAGGGTAACCAGTTCCCAGGCTGAGCGGCTGCGGCCGGTCGCTCCCCGGTGTCTCCTGTCGGATGCAGATGGCAAAACGTCCGTCCTCCGGAGAGATTATGTAGGTTGCTGAATTATTCAGAAAGGGTTGTGAGAGCCTCTGGCGAAAAGCTGCTGAGCCGTACAGAGAGGGTTTGGGGTATTTTTGCTTTGTGTGTTTGGGGTTTTTTTTACTCCCAGCCTGAGGTGCCTGCTCAGGCTTCTGTGGAAGCTGCGGTTAGACCTGGCTCTGAGCCCCGGGTGGGGAGATGCACGCGAGCCAGCCCGCCCTGCCGTCTTCATCCCCACCGCACTTCCCCGGTCCTCTCCTCCCCCTTGAGGGAGATTTCTATCACCTTGCGTCCATCTGCTGCTGCTCCTTGGGGTTGCCCCACATCTGTCGTCCCCGGGGACTGCTCCCATCCGCCTCGCGTGCGGGGAGGAGGCAGAGAGCAGCTAGAAGAGCTGCGTGCGGTCGGCTTCCTCGGCCAGCCCCGGGGTGCTCTGGCCCGGGTTCGCCGTGTGCGCGGCTACCGAATCGCCATCTCGTGTGTCTGCTGTCCCAGAGACGTGGCTCTCCCTTGTGGGGTCAGAGACCAGCAGCCGTCGGAGGTTGGATCCTCTCTTGTTGCTCTTGATCTGCTCCGTGCTGTTGGCTCCAGCCCTCCAGTTGCCGCTGACGGCTTGTCTCTGCCAGCCGATGGATTCGGGAACCTAAAACAGGGCTTAAACGCGGCAAGTCTGAAATAGCGATCCAGGAAAATCCGCCCTGCAGCTGCCTGGTTGTGGAGGCTCCTAAATGGGAACGATGCCACCTTCTTTCTTTACCTGGCAGTTTCCTACCTGCCAGGCATCGGCCCGGGGCAGGGGTGCCGGTGCTCACCCTTGGCGTGGCCGGGATCCAGGGCTGGCACCGTGCTGGGCGTGGGAGGTGTCGGAGACGTGCGGAGAGCGCCGGATCTGAGCCGCAGCAGCCACGCTTCCCAGAGGATGTAACAGCGGATGGAGGAGGATAAACCTGGAAGAGTCTTCCAGGGAATAAGAAAACGGGATTTGTGCCTTGCCTTAGCTTGAGGGGTGGAAGCTGAATCTCCCACGAGTGAGCAGACCTGCAGGGAGGGGCAAGGAGACCTCCTGGTGCCGGGCTGTGCTCCGGAGTGCCCAGAGCCCCAGATCGGCCCTTTTATCTGGTGGATAATTGCAGGAGCAGCGCGCAGGAGCCCCCCAGAGCTCCCCCCACGTTGTCCCGGCCCTGAGCCTTGGAGGGAGGCTGAGAGGGTCGGTAGCGCACGGTTACACAGTTCGGCTTCGTAAAGCACCGAGCGCAGAGCCGACGAGTTGGCTCTGGGGTTTGTGTCCCAGCTGGGGGGACATCTCAGCCCTCCTCGGAACAAAGTCTTTGTGGCGCTCGGTTCGTGAGGCAGAGGCTGCCCGAGTGGGTTGCCCGGCTTATTCCCTGAATCCCAGCTCTTCTAGCTCCCCGCGCCCGGCGGAGCACCCCAGATCCCATCCAGCCACTCCATCACCAGTGGTTCAGCCTCCTCCCATCCGCCCCCCTCCCCGGCTCTGCTTTTTTATTTATACCCTTTTTATTTTTTTCCCTTGTAAAGGTGGAGGAGGAAGCAACAGACAAGGATAACAAGAACTACAGTAAAGACAATATGTGCAGCAAGGTAATTGGGCTGAAAACAAACAGCATCTGTGCTCTCTGAGCCAGTCTGGCCGCTCTGCTGCGGATCTAGTGTCTCTCCTGCTTCGCTCCAGTTCCCGTTAGCGTAGGACAGTGTCCTTTGAGAGCGGCTTCTCCTTGGAGGGAACCCGCAAAGTAACATACCCCGCTGCTGCTTCTCCTGGGCCAGAGGTGCCTCTGTGCTAAGGGCCTCGGCCCTGACGGTAGGAACGCTCGGCCCTGACTTGTCCCTTTCCTGGACTCTGCCAGTCTTTGGACGACCCGGAATGTGCCGCTGCTGAGATCTGAGCCGCGGCTCCCTTCGCCTCCCCGAGGAGAGGGAAGGGGCACGGTTGGAAAGGGACGAACGCTTTGGCTCTGCGCTCCTTTTAAAGGACCAAAGGCTCCGTCCTGGAAGCCGCAGTCTGGTGGCGTGTGGTTTGTCTCTTCTGTTTTTCTGTAGTGGTGGAGCAAAGACCTTTAGGGATTGACAAATGCCGTTGGCAGCGCTGCTTTAATAGCCGGGAGCAAAACCTCTCCTGTTGTAGCACCTCGTAAATGCCGCCCTCTCTTCCTGCTGCTCTCTGCCTGGCCGTTTTCGCATTCAGCCCAGGCAGGATTTAAACCTAAACACTTTAAACTGCTTCAAGATGTACCGGGAAGCATCCGTGAGCCTTGCCTGCCTGTCTCTAGGATATCCCCTCGCAGGCTTCTGTCCCAGCACCTTTGCTGTAGCGTGGGCACGGACGAGGCTTGCGGAGAGTCTGCAGGCATCTCTGTGCAAGCCCGAAGGCTGGTAGCGTCCTCGGGGGGACGCAGACGTGCCGTTCTGCTGCCGTGGGCACGATGCTTTGCCGTACTCCCGCTGCAGATTTTACTACTTTGCTCAGGCATCGGCAATAGCTGCAGGTTATTTAACTTGGGAGAGAGAAAGCGCCGTTGTGTGTAGTGAGGCCGAAAGTTGTTAACCCCAGCAGTACCGGGAGGTGCGTGTCTCGGGTAGGAGTTGTGTTGTGTTGGCTAGAAAGCGTTGGACATCAAAGAGGGCGAGAGCCCCCGTCTGACTTGAACAGAAAGCTGTAGCAGACGGTGTGGGATGTGTCACCCGTTCAGGAAAGAGTCGTGAAACGCGGGGGTGTGGGAGCCTCCCGCCCTGTGTAATACTTCCTCTGCCAAACAGATCCTGCACGATAACGCTCCCCACGATTGCGCTGGGGTAAACCCTCACGTCCCAAACACCGAGCGCCTGCTGCAGCGGGCATCTTTGAGGAAGAACAGGCAAAGGTTTTGTGCGCGGAGTCACGCGTGCCTGCCCGTATCGCCCCTTCAAACGTAGCGGCGGGTGTTTGATGTCTGCTCTGCAAAGCCCCGAGACACCCGCAGGGATTCTCTGGCGGGTGAGCAGGGCAGCTCCGCGGAAGCAGCCGTGCTGGGGCTCTGCTCCCCGTCCCTGGCGCGGGGCCGGACCCTGGGAAGGGACCGCAGGATTGTCTGGCTCTGGGAATAAAAGGGCCTGGTTGGGTAGCGGGCTGGAGCTGCTGGGGGAGTGGGGGGAGCTGGGGGCGGCGGGAGAGCGGTGCGCGGAGCTGCTGCGTCGCAGGGCCTGCTCAGAACTCGTCCCTCGCTTATCCCAGCAGCCGGTCGACCGCTTTCCCTCCAGGGAGGAGAGGGCGGCAGACCTCCCCGTGAGGATTCCTTGCCATCGAGCTGGGCTCTGGGCTTCGTGCTGCGGCCTGCGAGCGCAGGGAAAGCTGCAAGGAACCGCCTCTGCCTCCGCTCCCCCCCCAGAGCCTCGGGCAGCGACGGCCGCAGCTCGTGTGCCAGCCCAGGAACCGGCTGTGGGTTGCGCCAGGCTCGGGTCTGCTTCCTGCCCCAGGGCTCGTCACGGAGCCGCTCGCTGAGCATCGCCTCTTCCCCACGGCCCCCGACGTCTCTTCCTGGGGCCGCCATCGTGGAGCTGGAAACCAGGGCAATGGCTTTTCCTGAACATCCCGCTGCTTCCCTGCCAGGGGAACGGATATTTCTCCGCGTCAGCGTGGTTTCACCTGGTGTAACGCGGTGCAGCCCCCCGACTCTGCTCCTCCTCCGACCCCAGCCCAGCGCTCGGGCAGGGATTCCAGATCCCGTTTCTGACGGGCGCTCAGTAATTTCCCTGCCCAGGGTGAAATACAAAGATGGATGGAGTTGGGAAGATACTTTTCAGATATATTTAGTGCTCTGTAAAGTGCTGACTTGCCTCCCAAGCCGCGGATGCTGGCGGATGGTGCTGGGTGTGCTCAGGAGGAGCAGGACTGGGGCTCTCCGAGAAATGGGAGCCTGGCTCCATCAGCCCCTGCGCCCCTCGCTGCCACGGAGGGGACGCGGTGGCTGCCGTCGTGTCCCTTCTCAGGACGGGGCCGAGGTGGTGCAGGTCCGTGGAGGAGGATGCGGCTGCCTTGCTGCGGGTGCCGGGCTCCCTTCGGGGATGGCGGAGTGGCTCGAGCCCCGTCACCCACGGGGGGAAACGGCTCCGGGCGAGCTCGGCTCAGCCTGGGTGAGCTCTTGCAAGCGCCGTGTGGACCATCGGCAGCCTCTGGCCCCTGTCTGGAGGGATGGATGCTCGTGGAGCCGGGAGAGAGCCGAGCCTCCGGGGGGGACACGGCCGATTCTCAGGGCTGCTCCTGCCCTGGGCCCTTCCCTGCGGCCACCGTTTGCCCTCCCAGCTGGCGGGGTGGCCCGAGGAGCCGGGGTACGCTGGACCCAGCGAGCGCCTGGGGGCCGGCTGGCTCCTCTCCCCCTCCTGCCCTCCCGGTCATCGGCCGAGAGCTCACGGCGAGCCGGGACGCAGCAGCGGGGGGGTGAGAGCCCGGGGCGGGACGTGAGGTGTGTCGCTTTGGGGGAAATTGGGGGGGTTTAGGCTGTGGTTTGGCTCTTGCCGAACGGGTCGTTACCCGTGGGAAGGGGGCTGGTGGGGCGGCCGCAGGCGCTTTGCTGGGACGACGTTTGTCCTGCGGAGAGCCCCTCGCGTCCCCTTGGGCAGGAGAGCGCAGTCGGGGGGGGCCGTGCCGGGACCAGGAACGGTCCTGGGCCCTTGGGCTGGGGGACGGGGCGTNCCCGCTGGGCCCTGCTCCAGGAGATGGACGCTGCTTTTATTTTGTACGACTGGAACTAGCACCATCGTCCGTTTGCACTGCTGAGACGTGTGTGTACGTATGTCCAAAAAC
>VXBL01003511.1:97203-115288 GCA_013400195.1 Aramus guarauna | reverse complement strand
CCCCCCCCTCCCTCCCCACCCCAGCCGTGTTTCCCGGGCTCTGGCAGGCAGCTGGCACTCTGGCCATGCCGCTCTGCGGAGTGTGGCGTCCCTTTAAATCCGCCTGGCTGACAATGCACCCGCGATCCTTCTGGAAGAGCGCCGTGGATCTTTCTTTCCTCGTCCAGTCACCATGGTTGCATCGCAAGTGCTCGATTCCACTTGACTAAGTACAGATATTTGGCGGTTTTCTTAAAGAATAGAGGTTTCCTTGTCACTGTAGT
The DNA here is from genome assembly GCA_013400195.1 of Aramus guarauna. Classification (NCBI taxonomy): domain Eukaryota; kingdom Metazoa; phylum Chordata; class Aves; order Gruiformes; family Aramidae; genus Aramus; species Aramus guarauna. Next base: position 115,025 of record VXBL01003511.1, on the reverse strand, counting down.
TCAGTTATGGGATGCTTTAATTGTAGGAAAATTATTCAGTTCTTAGCACAGTTTTCACCTGTGGAAGTCACTGCCCTCCAAAATGTTTTTTGTTCTTTATGAATGTACGTACGGTACAGAATAAAGGCACAGGAAGGGAATCATGACGTGTTTCGCTTTACCCGTTAGAGCAGCGTTGAGTTTGACTCTGAGAGACACCGTAGTTGTACAAGAGACTCGTGGACTGCTATGCAAATGATAATGTGGGGACTCTGGGATAAGGCATAATGATTTCAATTTAGCCAAGACATTAAATAGGATTCTTTACTGATTTTCTTATTGTAGCCTGGTATGTGCCATGTCTAGCTTCACTTGAGACCCTCCAAGAATTATGTAGGAAGGAAAATCTCAGCTGTAAATCCATTGGAATCACCAACAGGAATCTAAAGAGTTATGAGGTGGAATATTTGTGTGACTACAAGGTAGACGAGGTAAGAGAAACACAGACCAATTTGATCATTCTTTCAGCTGAAATTTGGAAGCGAGCAAAAAGGTAGTTTTGCTCATAATAAAAAGTAGGAAGCTGTGAGGACAAAGCTCTTGCTGATGTTGAATGAAATATCTTTTAAACTTTGAACCGTAAACAAAGCGGTGTAATCACTGCTTTCGGTATGTTGAAGGAAGGTCTTCTGAAATTATGGAGATGCTAGAATATGAAATGTTTTGCCTTTGCCTATGTAGAAGTAAAGCAAAATGCTGATGCTTTTAGGTTGTAGCTTGGTATGTATTACGATGCTTCTCCTTTATTTGCAGGTAACAGTCTATATTTCTCTCTAGACTGTTGCAGTCTGATGACAAGTTAGGGCCATGTGGGTCAACTGGTTTCCTAAGAGCTTGATCGTGCCAGTGAAATTCAGTCTCAGGATTTGGCCTTGTTACAGTTATTTGGCCTTTTTAAAATAAATACAGAATGTATGCTTCTCGATTATAAATACAATATTATGTATTTTGAATGGATTACTCTCTTGGGACGATGGTTGATATGACAAATAGTGGGTTTTTTAGAGATTTTTTTTTCATTAAGTTTAGCATTATTTTCTTGTTCTGTGATACAGCTACGTTCTGCTTCTGCATACGAGTCATACAACTACTTAATATAACTTACTTAACAGCCTTAACAAACTAGCCTTCTCCAGGTATAAGGTTAGTGATCAGAGTTCATCCCAGCTGTTTATTTCTTTGCACTTAGAGATGATATTTAAAGTATCCAAAGTTGTGCTGTAAGTTAATTTGCAAACAGAAGACTTGATTTTTTTTTTTCTTCTTTCTCCCCAATTCTAATTGTTATGGGGACATCAAGACCTTCTGCTCTGTAGGCCATTTCTTAACTCCAGAGCTCTTTTGTTTGTCTGTGTATTCTGTGATGCTGGAGTTCAGCAAAATGAAATGTGGCTAAATCTTGTATCTTTCTCTGTTTCAAGGGTACAGAATACTATCTTGTGAAGTGGAAAGGATGGCCAGAATCTTCAAATACTTGGGAACCTCAGAAAAATCTGAAATGCCCATTGCTTCTTCAGAACTTTCTTAGTGACAAGAATGAATATTTGTCTCGGATGAGAGAAGGCAAAGCACTGAAAGTGAGAAACCATGTTAAAGCTTTGAAACCTGCGGTTGCAGATTACATTGTAAAGAAGGCTAAGCAAAGAATAGCTCTGCAGAGATGGAAAGAAGAACTCAACAGGAAAAAGAATCATAAAGCAATGATTCTGGTAGAAAACACTGTGGATCTTGAAGGCCCTCCTTTAGACTTCTACTACATTAATGAGTATAAACCTGCTCCGGGAATAAATGTAATAAATGGAATAACGACTGGCTGTGAATGCACTGACTGTCCTGCTGAGAAGTGCTGTCCAAAGGAGGCTGGATTTATTTTGGCTTACAATAAACGAAAGAAATTGAAAATCCAGCCTGGCTTGCCCATCTATGAATGCAATTCGTTTTGTAGGTGTGGGCCTGACTGCCCTAACAGGATAGTACAGAAAGGTACACCGTATTCTCTTTGCATCTTCAGAACTAACAATGGCCGTGGTTGGGGAGTAAAAACCCTCCAGAAAATTAAAACCAACAGTTTTGTGATGGAGTATGTTGGAGAGGTACGTGTTTATCTCATATAGATGAATTATTTACAATAAAGGAAATGTTGGAGAAAATCCCAATGAGCTTTCAGTCAGTTCTAACACTTCTTGACTTCTACTATATCATAGATAAGTCTACTTCTGAGTCGAGGAATATGATGAATAGATGTTCTAGATGACAGAAAAAAATTTGTTCTCCAGAATTTTGTCCAATATATTGTCTATTCCAGAGCAATTGTAAAAGGTTGAATGTAACGAGAATATTCACCCTTTGTGTCACTAAACAATTATTTTAGTTATTTGCCCTAATAGTGTTTCTAAATACAAGTCCTTCTTTTCTTTCATGGCAGTCACATTCTTCATTCTTTCCTGATCATCTTTATTATTGTAGTTTTTGATATTCCCCAGGCACAGTTTGTACCAAACTCCCCACCCCTCTGACAGTCTGTTTTCTGTTTTGTCTGAACTTTTAGGTAGTATTTCCAAACGTGTATTACTTTTGATTAACGTGAAGAATAAGACTTGTGGTAGGGACTTTATCTGTTTACTCGATCTCATACTATTTCAAACAGAACTTTCATGTTATAAAATACAGACCTTGAGTTACTCTTGAGACACCGTGTTGCCCTGTGATTGTCTGGTTCAGCCTCTGCTCCATGTCAGGGCTCTTTACATCAGTAGCTCCTGGCAGCCTCTCTGATCCAGTCTGTTGTGTTTCTGCCACAAATCTGCCTTGCTACTTAGTTGACTCAAAGTAATTCCTCCTGTCCCTTTGTACAAATGTTTATGGTCTTTATTGTATTTCCTCCATGCTTCCGGTCCCAAATCTTCTGACCTCTCGCATTCATACCTTTCTTGTAAACACACAAGAGGTCAGTCACTCAAAATATCTCTGTTGAAACATTAATGCAGGAACACGATTACACAATTTTGTTGCTTAAATGGAAGAGTATTTACCCTTTCACCTGAATGTACTTTTCCCTACTGCTAAGTTCTCAGATCTGATGTCAGAAAGATTTGAGAGGGTTTTTTGCCCTTTTACACTACATTTCATATCTGTCTTGCTGCCAAATTGTGATTTCTTTGCTGAGTCTGCACAGCGGAATACATTTAATGTAACAGGCTGCAGATGAAGTTGTTTAAGCTGTTGCTTCTTGCAAGAGTGACTCGTTCGTCTATTCCTTTGGGGAGTTTCTGGATTTCCACCTTGTGCTAGTATGTGCTAGCCTAATTGCATAGATTCAGCTTTGTGAAGTGATGGATCCGTCTAAGTTGTTGTGAATAGGATCTTTCATTGCAGACAAAAACAGGAAGAGGTGCTTCTAGGGAAGGGAGGAGATGGATGCTGGACTGTAAATGTGACCGGGTTGTAAAGATTGATACCTGTTGATCTTTGTCTGGGCAAAGGGAGAGAGTTTCAACTTTGTTTTACATTATGTAAACAAGGTTTTCTGGGTCTAATGAAAAAATAGTGGGTATAGAAACTTCAAGCAGAAACAGTTGATTGTCATCATCAAGGCTCTTAATAGAGCTGATAATTTTTCCTGAGCCAAGGTAATGCCGTGCATCAGCTGCTGACAAATTGCATCCAGAAAAGCCTCAGTAGCTAACTGGTTTAGCTGTATGTATGTATTCTTTATTCATTAGAGACAGAATGGTATTTCAACATCAAAAAGCGATTGTAATATTTTTTACAAAGTAAAGTTCTTTTTCTAACTTGATTGTGATTTTTGTTTTAATTTAGTAGCAGTTAATAATATGATGCAGATTTCTTTTTTTTTTTTTTTTTTTCTCCTCTTTTTAGGTGATTACAAGTGAGGAAGCAGAGAGACGAGGCCAGCTCTATGACAACCAGGGAAATACATACTTGTTTGATTTGGACTATGACTCAGATGAATTTACAGTAGATGCAGCTCGATATGGAAATGTGTCCCACTTTGTGAATCACAGTGTAAGACCTTGTTTTGTATACTAAGAATTTGGAGAATTATCCTAATTGTGCCAGAAATATATTTTCCTACTGTAAATATTTTCTTACTATATGCACAGTTTTTCTGGAGTAGTTTGTTTCATGCCAGCACAGTCCAGTCAGTCAGATGGCATAATAAATAGAACAGAATACATAACTTTACGCAGCACAGGACTACCTACAAAAATTTGGTACCAAGATGCTGCTTGAAGTGGGGGCATTTGGTAAGGACTGGGGTTGTCACTGAATCTCTTGGTTCTAGACAACCAAAATAGGGTTGGTTTGGGTGTGTTTGTTTCCAAGTAACTAAAAGACCTAGTACATGTGAAGTGCTTAATAAAACTAGTGAAGAATCAAAGATGGTAAGAATTGGTGCATTATTGTGTAGCAGGGCAGTGGGGTGTTATGCTGAATTTAATCTTTCAAACATTGTTAGAGGAAAAAATGAAAATTTCTGTGCTTTCTTTGGTATTTGTCCCCTGCAGATTCCTTTTCCCTTCCTCATACCAAATCTAAACTTGCCAAAGAATTCAGAAGTAAATTTGAAAGAGGAAGTTTTGTTAGTGTTTTATTTCCTGTTCAACTGAAGTACTTAAAGCAAGAAGGCTGAACTGCATTCGTAAAGATTGCTGAACTGAAAGTTGTTATTTCTTACTGATGTACTGTTTGTGAGGTATGCAGCCAGTGTTCTACAAATACAGTAAATTCATGTCTTCGGATCTGTGAGCTGATGACGTTTATATTTCATGCGAGCTTGCCAGGCTGAAGGATGAAGGAAGAGTTTTAGATATAGCCAATTGCTCTTCACTTTCAGAAATGAGAGTGAAGTATTCTTACTCTTCAGTGTAAAGTTAAATGTCTGACTTCTTCTGATTCTTTAACATGAGATATATTTTACTGTTAAAGTGCAAAAAAGTGTGCAGAGTTTAACAAAGTGTCTCGGTGACTACTGACTTCTGACACTTAATCCAGAAAAAAAATGATAAAGTGGTTTCTAGTTTCTACTTAGTGTCCTTGACCCTCCCACTGCCACCCAGCCTGTGGTGGATAATTCAGAAGCTGAGCAGGATAGCAATTGAATATAGCAATTTATTCGTAGTGTGAAAATACTGTATCTGGCCTGGAAGCAATGCTTAAACCTGAATACAGAATAGTGAGTGTGTGTGACTTGAGATGGTAGGTTGTCTTTTCTTTCAACTGTGATTCTTTTTATGGGTTTCGTAGGCAAATACTAACTTCTGAATGTAGCTTTAATTGCTTTTTTGTTGTCATCTTTTGAAGGTACCTTTTGTGTTTTTTAATAGGCTGTTGCATATTAGTGTAGTCTGCATGCTCTGTAAAGGTTGCCTTCTTGAAAGGACTTGACTCTAAAGATATGAATGTTCTCCTTTAATGCTGTTTCAAGAAGGTAATTTGCTGATTTTGGAAGATAACTTAATTTCAGTCTTATGTCACTGAGAGAAGAACCAGTTCTTCCTTTCCTGTAACGTTGGTTTACTTAAACACTTCAGTGAAACTTACTGTGTGTTTTTCTTAACAGAAACTACATTAATTTTTGTCTTACAGTGTGATCCAAATCTTCAGGTCTTCAATGTGTTTATTGATAACCTCGACTTGCGTCTTCCTCGAATAGCGCTGTTTTCTACACGAACCATCAAGGCCGGAGAAGAGCTAACCTTTGACTATCAGATGAAAGGTCTGCAGATTTTTGCCCTGTTCTTGCGGGAGGTTTGGGGCAGTGGCGGATCCTGTTGCAGTCTGACTGACGATAGCATCTTAGGTCAGGCACTGCATCTCCCTAATGCAGCTCTGTGGATTCTAGAACAGACGGCACTCGCAGACAGAGCACACCCAGAAGCTTTTGCACGCACCTCTTGTGCATTGCCTCCTTCAGTGCCCCTATGCACAGCAAAGGGTTGTAGTTGGAATGTCTGGCGAGGCAAATTATTTTGAAGATTTGTCACAAGAATGGTCAAAACTTTCCTTTATTTAAACTGGCATTCTAGGTAAACTACTTTAGAAGTAATCTGCTAGTGATAGTTGTGACGACAGTTGTAGCAGCTGAGTGGTCTAAAGGCACTGTAGCTTTGTCTTCGGATTCTGGTGCCTGTAGGCCTCGGTTGTGGCTGTAGATGCTTAGGACAGAAGAAGGACAGTCCAAAGTTTTTACAGTGAGAGTATCATTGACTGGAACAAGCTCTCCAGGGATGTGATGGAGTCCCCATCACTGGAGGTTTTCAAGATGTAGTTGGAGGGGAGAAGCTGGATAATCTCATCTAAGCTCTCTTTCCCCCGAAAGGTTGTACCAGATGATCCTTTGAGATCCCTTCCAACTTGTGCTGCTCCATGATTCTTTGAGAATTGATCTTCCTTTCTGTGTTCAAGATCAGGTTGGATGGGGCTTTGAGCAACCTGATCTAGTGAAAGATGTCCCTGCCCATGGCAGGGGAGTTGGACAGGTCTTTAAAGGTCCCTTCCACCCCAAACCATTCTATGACGTCTTTGTTTCGTTTTTTTCCCAGTACAATAGAAAATTCTTGAGGTTTGCTGACAGGGGTGTTGCATGCGTTAAACTGCGTGCAAACCATTTATCCACAACAGCGATGTATTGTTTGCTGCGCTGTTTAGTTTTCAAAGAAGCATCTCTACACTCCAGAACTGTACCTCATTCTTGTAGAAGCTCTCTTTTAGCGCTGACAAATCTATGTTCTTAAAATCCTTAAAACTTCTCTTTTTTTGTGGCGTCTGTGACACTAGTGGTCAGGCAGGCTGCAGTCTCAGCTGACTGGTGGATGCAGACCTGTGGGTACAAAGCTGTTTGTTGAGCTTTGGATTCTGTATATCTGCTAGGTGTCGTGTAAGTAGTTGTAATGTGGGCATCAGTAAATTTCAGTATAGCTTCACATAGAATTCTTTTAAGAACTGGGGTGTTAGAAGGCTTTTTGAAACCATTTGAATACCTAGCACAGTTTCAGTCTGTCTTTTAAAACTTCCTTATCTGTGTTTATCTGTGTCACAGGTTCCATAGATCTGACTGCAGACTCTGCTGATGGTCTCAGCCCTTCCAAAAAGAGGATCAGAACTGTCTGTAAATGCGGAGCTGTGTGTTGCAGAGGTTATCTCAACTGAGTTCGGGTATCCAAAGTCACAAATACTTTGTTCTCTTTTAAATGTGTTTTAAGACTCTTCTTTCACACATCAAGTATTCTTACATCTAATGTAAATAAGTACAGTGCAAACAAGGCATTACATGTGTAATTGAAATGGCTTTGCCAAAGAAAGAGATGTAGTGTTTCAGGCAAATACAGAACCGATAATGGGGATTAAAAATTGATTTTTCTAGAACTGTTATTTAGGAAGCAGTAAAATGAACACTAAGAAAACTCTTTAAAATGTACCTTGATTTGAATATTTGAGTGTGAGCTTACAGCCGTAGGCCTTTTAGGAACTGATTTCAGAGGGTTGAAGGGACGTTACAGATTTTCTACTCCTTGAAAAGTCTGGAGACTTTTGATTTGAATCCTAAATCATAGCTGACAGTTCTTTTGCCTTTTTTGTTGTATAAAGAAAAGCATCAAAAGATTAGCAATAACATTTATGGCACCAGGGTGAAGGATTAAGGACAGCCATTGGACTGTGTCTAAATGAAGGCTCACAGGAATACAGACTGTAAAATGTCCACTGAACTCCAGGCAAGTAAAGCAATTGGGTTTAGCAGATTCTAGATGTAAGATCAAGGTCTTGAATATTTTTAGCTGATGTTATGTTACTTAGAAGTTTTACATATATAAGTTGTTTTTTTTTCAATTGTTATGTTCTGATTTGTAGTTAGGATGCTATAGGAGGTCTGCAGTTCTACAGAGAATTTGTAAATAATCGGATTATTGGTAGTAACATACGCTGTTTGTTTTCATTGCAGAAATTTGGCAGTCATTGCTGAAACAAATTACTGGCTACAGTTTGGAAATAGATAACAAAAGAATAGGGAGAGCAGCCCATTGTCTAACAGAGCTGATGCATTATGGAGATACTCTGTTATCTGTATCAGTTACCTGTTAGGTGCAAAAATACCGAGGGGATTGATTTGTATTCAACTGGTTTTGATTAAGTTTTTACATACTGTGACTTTTCTTATCTAGTGACAGACTCTTAAGGTACTAGGCCTGTTTTTTCTTGTTGCAAAAATGTTAACTTCAGTGAAGTTAGACTAGGGGTGAATTTACCCATTTGCTGTAGACATTTGTAAGATGTTCTTGAATGTAAAGGCTGAGAAATGTACTGTTCTTCAGCTGCTTGAGTTGTCTTTTTTTATTTTCCTGATCATCTTAAAGTTGTCTCGATCTATTCGTAATGTATGCTAAGTTTTGCTTGGCTTCAGAACACTGAAGAGCAGTTGAGGTAGGTTATGAGTGGAGTTACAGCCAAGGTCCATGCTCCAGGGATTATTTAAGTGCTTTATTCTCATGGATTAAAAGCTTGTAAAACTTGCATATTGCTTTACAAATCATGTAAATGTTGATAGGGTCAGGCAGAATAATGTTGCTCCATAAATGGATGCTTCATAAATGGATGCTATGTATCATAGGTCAGCTAGTTACCTTTATAAGGTGCACAGCTGTTGGCTCAGGTGAATGAAGTCGAGTACCCAGCATATAACCGTTTACTTAATTTGTTAGAAAATGCCTTAAATTTCATGTGGATTACTTGCACTCCAAAAAGAGTGTTTCAAAGGATAATACAGGTTGTTTTTTCATTAAGAAGCACAGTTACATTTGCACTGAAGATCTGGCTCTTTGGTAGAAAGTAACATTTTATATGCTACTGGCCAAAATCAGTTTCACGGTTGGGGTGAAGAGCGTGGGCCATTGCAAGTGCTGTGTAAGTTTTGTATTGCAGATTACAAAGAGATACATGTTGAAATAGAAAGTTTGCTTAGATTTAAAAGTATTTGTCATTACCAGGCTCACCTGTATCCACACACTTGGATAAATGCTGAATCTAGTCAATTTCTATTACGCCACCTCTCCAATGATTTTTTTTTTTTTTTAATATATATATAAAGTTGAAGTGGAACATGGAGCTTTAATGTTAGCAAACTCTAGATGATCTTACATCATTTGGAGTCATTAGTGCTTTCTCTTGCATGTAGCCCGATTCGGCGATGCATTCCACGTGGATGGAATCTGCAATCTCCAGCTCCTTAATCCGCAGCCTTCCCTGTCGGTACAGGGTGGCGAGAGCGGCTTCGGCAAGAAATGGATTCCTTACCAAATCAGTTTCTCTGGCCTCTCCTGTACAAGATGACGCAGGGCTGGTTCGACACTCTTTTTGTCTACCTATGTCCATGCCCACTTTGATTTAAAAATGGCAAGTAAATGCATTTGAAAAGTTAAAAGTCTTAGAAGTTGTACTTGAGTTCAGTGTCTGCCTTTTTCCCAAGGCAGTATTTGTTACCAACAGCATTGGAATAACACTGCTGTTCTTTGTGTGTGTTACCTCTTGTGTGATAAATAAAGGACCGTTAATTTATGTTCTGGGAGGTAACAGTATTTTGTATTTATTTGAAGTAAACTCATGTTTCCAGTTTAGAGCCTTGAACAGTATTTTATATTCACCTATTCACAGTGCATTTGGATTGCAGTTGGTGAATTAGCTTAATGGCACACTGTGTCATTTTTAAAACTCCTTTTGCTGTTTTTATGAGTTTGGAGGAAAATTGCCAAATTGGATGAGGAGAAAAAGCTATTTTAAATTTCTTAAGGAGCCTAAACCAGCCCAGATTCTGCCTTTGTTTTGCTTTGTGGTCTGTTACCATCATCACATCCACTGGTTCAGTTGTGTATATGCACTTCTTAGAGACTGGTAACCTGTGATCTATCCTCTAGCTGTTCTTTTTTTGTTGGGTTTAACTTCTTGGGTTTTTTTGATAGCAAAACTAAAGCTGCAAGATCACCTGTAAGAAAAGCTATGGTCTATTTAATCTCCAAGTCAATCTTTTGGTTATTTCTAATGTATGTTTTAGGACTGTATACATTAGAATATGCAGTTTGTAAGCTCAGGAACATTTTCTTTTCATAATGTGTGATCTCAAGTATTGCTATCTTCCTATAGTTTTTGATAAAATAAATTAAATTTAGTTTTTCTCTTGTTGTTGTCATTCTTAAAAAAAAAAACAAAAAAAAAACTTAGCCTGTCACAATTAGCTGTAGCTAGAGCAGCAAAATTTGCCTTAAGGCTGTAACCTCTTAATGCCTGTCCTGCACCCAAATTTTCTAGCACTATAGGGACTGTGGTAGAAGAGTCAAAGCCACGTGTTTCCTGTTCAGTTTATGGCCAATAAGGACTGGTATAAATTTACACTGTGGATTTTTCTAAAGCAGACTGGGTTCCTGTATATTTAAGCACACTATAAATGCAGCCCTGAACTTCAGTGTATGGTACCGTTAAAGAAACAAGCCAACAGAAGAAATTCTGCTCTGTGTGACTTTATTTGCAGAGGTAGGTACATCAGCAGTTTCACTCACTCAGGCCTGCTTTAAAAAAAAGGGTTGATAATTTCCAAATGTGGTCTATGTTAACAAATCCCAGGAGAGTGGGCAAGGTGACAGGGCAGAAATATAGAGATTTGAGTATCCTTAAAACCATATATGACTCATAATTTTTCTTCTCCCCCCCCCCCACCCCTTAGCAGAATGCTGGCTGGTTTAATATTCCCATTTCATTAAAGATAGCAGAAAGACTTAAGACATACACAGAGGGGAGAGCTGCCATACTAAAAATCTGTTTAATTCTTTGATTTAAGACCACATGGATGGGAAATCTTACAGATTTTTAGGTGACTTCGGCTGTTTAGGCATTTTTGTAGGCACTGCAATTTAACAAAAACCTGAATTACATTTCTATTTTAGAAGCTAAAGACTTTGGCAAAGATTTAGTTATGACAGCACATGTGCATGGAGACTATTGTCTTGATTTTAGAAAAGAAATCTAAACATGTCTGAAGTCAGTGAGGGCAACAGAATGTTGCAGAGGAGGTGAAATTTGGTAATACAAGAGCCTTGAGAAACAGAAGAACCTGTCCAGGGTAACAGGTTACCTTCTGTTGCTGTGACAGCTTCCAGAGCAGGCTGCTGTGGTGGCTCTGGAACCATGTGCCACAGGACTTTACTTTTAAGTCATTCTGAAAAATCAGAACAGACCAAGACATGGAAAAACTGATGACAAGTTAAAACCATAGACAATGGCATATAGCACCTCATTCAGAAGTTAAATTGGATAACAATACTTGCTCAGTGTGAGGAGACACTGCTTGAAAAGAACAATTTAAAAAAAAAAAGCCACCTTTTGCCAGTAATTCTCTAGTGTGTTTGCAGTTGCTTTTAAAAATAACTGCTGTGAAAACTCAGGACTAAAGTCAAAGTGCCACTATTGCATTGTTTGCATGGTTGTTTCTGAAAGAGGTCATGTTCCTCCCCACAGTTAAAAACGTGGTATTTTATTAAAACCTGAGATCACGTATATACCAACGGCAAACTCTTAGTGCTCATGATAAGAAACACTAAATTTCATTTAATGTTCTACCCTTAGTTTGGGTCCATTTTTTGTCCTGGAGAAGTGAACCTCTGGAGGTAGAAGGCTTTTACAGTCCCTCCTACAAATACTTCCTTTTCAGTATTTCATGGAAGGAACAATAAAGTTACACAGGCTGCAAATTCCCAGATCTGACAGTAAGATGTTTCTTGTAAAAATTCAGGAATTGGCATAGCTGCAGATAGTAATCAGCACTAAAAAGAAAAATAATTCAGGGTTTAATAAACTTCAGCATTTGTTATGATATAATCAGTTATACCTGTCTTCAGGAGACTTTTTTCATACTCAGTATGTTTTCACCTGCCGCTAGCTTCTTATATAAAGAGCGCAGTTTATCTGGCTGAGGTGCTTCAGCATCAGGAGTGGAGGGAATTTCAAAGTCGGAGGAGCTCTGCGAGTCCCTCCTCAGTTCCAGATCAGGAGTCCTGGAGTTGTCACTTCCTTCCACCAGCACATCCTGAACATGAGCAGTGCCAGCTTCTGCATCTTTCGCACATCTGTTTTGACCTGGTGGCTTCCACCAGCTGCTGTCAGGTTGACTGTCTTTGGCAGTCTCCTGCAATATGGAAGCAACTGCTCTGCTCCCACCTTTGCTGAAGCAGCTACAGTCGAAGGCGTTTCTCTCTTGGGAGGTGATAAGTACTGTGTCCATTTGGCTGTCCCAGCCCTGGCTCCCCTGCTCCGATATGTGCGTTGACTGGGAAGAATTCTGGGAGGAGATGTGTGTTGAGTCACTGACTCCATCTGAATCACTGAACAGTGACTGGGACCCACCAGCATCCGCTGAAGATGGGAAGTTCTCCTCGTTTTCAGAGCTCTCTTCTGGTTTGTTACACTTAAAAAATGCATCCCAGCGAGGGACGTCGGCATTAGACTCCTGTTGGTCACTAGTTGTTACTCCATCAAAATTTGATTTGGAAGTGGCATCTGGCTCATGGGAAAGAACTTGAACTACATTTATTTCAGATTCTTCTTCGTCGTCATCGTCATCATCATCATTTGATTCCTCACAGTCCATGAAGTCTACCCTGGGGGAGGTGTAAGTTGTGGTCGCTTTGCAACCTTCTGTGCTCTCAGACTGTCCTGTGTTGGAGAGCCTGCTCTCTTCTCCCTGCTGTTTCGGAATCTTAGGCCTTGCAGAAGTTAATTCTGAGTCAAAGAGATCATCTTCATCTGTCAAGAAAAGAACAGGGGGCAAAAAAAAAAACAATACTAAGAAAAGTTCAGATCTCAGAAAAAATTCTGTGAGAGCAAAGTTTTAATAAAAATCCCTTTAGTATGAGAAGAGGAAAAAGTTCTTTAACCCAGATGAACACTTAGCAAGACATTATTGACAGCATTTGCTTTGCCTCGTCCAGCACAGTGCCTTACAAGCAAAGCTGCTAGTTGTCACCCTCCACGTCAGACGCAGCAGATCAGATGTAGCGCTGGTAGCCACATTTATTCACCCTTGGCACTTCAGAAATAGCTGCAGAGAACGCAGCAGGCCCAGTGTTGTCTTCTAGTTCCCACGTGGCTTTCCAGAGGCTGTGCACAGCATCCGCCTACCAGCAGGGCTTAAAAAAGCTACAGGGTGCTAAACAGCCAGCAGCGTGAGGTAACGAAGAGGAGCAGTTCCAGCAATAGACCACTCTGTCCCCCACCACGCAGGAGGCGATACAAGCAAAGTTCCGTTAGAAACAGCTTTACTAGGTATGGTCCAGGACTGCAAAGTGAAACTCTTCCGGAAACTTAAAGGGCTGTTAAACATGAAGCATGTTTTAAGATCATAAACAAGCATGCTTTTACCCAATTCGTGCTCTCTCACCCTCCTAAAGCCTAAGTTCATTTAATTTATATTTCTCCTTTCTAACCATTGCTTTGAGCACAGACAGACTGTGGTGACTCCTATGGGTTTTGGCACCTCTGCTTAGTCCCAGACTGTCATTTAAGGCACAGCAGCACCAGCAGAACCTTTACCTGTGTCAGATGAGTCTCTCTTGTGGACTCTCTTCAGTGTTCCTAAGGGCTTGTACCTGGGTTCCACGTTTCTCCTGTATGACCTGCATAATGGCTTTAATCTGAGGTGAATGAGAAAAGTGATTCATATTTAGAACTCAGCAGATACTTTCAGGAGCCTGTAACTTCATCTAAGTACACTGCGGTAAAATTGTTAAAGGCAGCAATAGCTAGGGAAAAGTTCTGAATTCATTGGTGAGTTTAGGCAGCTTAAAGGTAGAAATCTGTCATTTCTATATATTTACCTTAAAATACATACACCATCTGGAAACTGTCCTAGTGCCTTGCTTAGAGAAGACAAGATGACAGGGTTCAAAACCTGACTACAGTTTTATTCAGTAATTGTAAAGTATCTCCTTTCTGATTAAGGAGAAAAAGAAAAAGGAACAAAGAAACGAGCCCTCATTTTGTTCAGATTGAGTGACGCTACTGCTCTGCTGCTTTCTAAGCTGCTAACATCTGTAGCAGCACAGAAGTACAGGCCTCTGATGCCATACAGAGGCTACGAGTTCAAGTCCCCAGAAAAATCCTCTTTAAAAGAAACTTCTGACAAGTAGCAATAACAAACAGAAATAGGCCACAGAATAAAATGAGATGAATGTGTATTCAGATTCCACCCAGAGTTTAACAGCAGAAAAGGCTCTATACACAGATGGAAGTAACGTGGAATATAAACTCTCAGACTTAGCACAACATACAGGTGACCTTCAGAAAGCTGAAGTCTGCAGGACTGATTATAGGGGGAAAAAAAATCTGAGTTATCAGACAAGTAAGGCAAAAGGCCATGGGCTGCTGAAGAGTCTGGGATTCAGGAGGGAGTTGTCCTTACAAGGACAGAGATCAGATCACCTCTGTTCAGCAGCCACTGGTCACTTACATTTCCCTAACTGTGTCTTCTGTCCCACCCACTGGCAGCACATTGGGATACACATTCACAGGGCGGATATAGCTCAAGAAATCCTTAATCTAAAGTGAAAAGAAGCAGCAGGTTAATACGTTACATCAACAGTTAATAATTTCACTTAATGGCAGCACTGACCAAAGCACACCCACAACAAGTACTACCAGCTGTCTCGTGCAAAGACCAGTATGACCCACGAGCCAAACTCTATCAAAGCAGATAGCTCTGTAACACGAAAACACCCCTGGAAGGATGCTGAGAACTCAGCCTCACCTAACCACCTCACGGCAGCTGACTACTACGCTGACCATCACTATCTCTGAAAGAAAAGGCTAGACAAACCTCTTCCTACAGAACGGGATTCAGTGCTTCACTGTCCTTAGTGCTGTAGGTCTTTTCAGACCCACGTTTTTCATACTGGACTTCAAGTCCCTAGTTGTGCAGATCAGGTATTTCCTTCCTCAAAGACTTTTCCTAAAGTCTCCCGTCAGTCCACTATAAAAGCCCGTTATGACAAAACACGTCACTTTTTCCAGGCCTTACTCTGTTGAATTCTAGATGCTCTGCAGACAGTAAATTTCTGGAAGAACTGTGTCCAGTTTGGGGCACTCCACTCCAGCTGAGGCTTTATCAGTGTTAAGCACTGAAAACACCTGCAAGTTTGCAGATTACACTCCTACCTATGCAGACCAGTAGGATCCACCTATTTTTGCATGTGGAGGTACAAGTCTGTTACAATACATGACCCTCCATATTCTGACAGCAAAGCTGCCGCGTTGTACGTACTAGGCTAGTACCTCCATTTAAAATTCTGCATGGCAGAGAAAACTGAAACTTAACCAGGATCTTAACAACAGAACCATCTTCCTAGGGCTCAGAATAATCTCCATTTTGTATGTGCGAGGCTTTGTGATGGGTTAATTGTTAGCACTGATCAGGGCTAACTGTCAGCACTGATTCAGTTCAGTTTCTTAAGAGAGAAGTATTTTAAGAACTGGATCGAGCATATTAAATGTAAGTGTATGATGCTGGAGAAGAGCTACCCATGACCAATTTCCTTCTAGTCTTTTACACAGAAAGAGGAGTAACAGCGGCAGCTACGATATGGAAAAATTCTGTTTAGATGTGTGGGCAAGGAAAAGGCAGCAAACCCGCCCAAAACTGAGTCATAGCAGATAACGTATTGAAAACCAAAATGCCAAGCTTTAAGCATTGCATAGTTACACAGTAATCTAAAATAAAAAGGGAGTCAAAACAATTGTAGCAGTGACCGATACTTTGAGACAACAAAAATAATAGGCTTATAATCCTGCCCTACCTTGACACATTCTTCTGCGTGTATGTTAAAACAGACTTCTGTCTTCAGCATCCACAACTTCCTATCCCCTTATGTCTTATTACTGAAAAGATTATTTTTTTTTACTGTGACAAGTCATGTCATCCACTCCAAAATAACCGAAACTCCTTTTTTTTTTTTTTTTTTAATAAATGTATACTCAAGTACTACAAATACACAAACCTCACTGTATGAAGAGTGGAAAGAGAAGCAAGCTCTGTATGTACTCTCCCCAGTCCTACAAAAAAAGAGGAGGTACAAAAATTAGGTAACTGCTCTTCATCCTCTGTCAACAGTTAAGCATAACCTACTCTTAAAAAGTTCATTTTGAGATTCAGTTACACAAGCGTCAGGCAAGATACGCACCTGAAACAATGAGTTTCTGCATGGCCCAAATGCTCACCTCACTATTACATTGGTTTTCTTGATCCTTTCTCCAAACCACATAGTGGAGGGTTTGATGCTGATGATGTGCAAGGGAGTTCCATTTTGGCAAGTCATCCCACAGGGCAGTCTGTTCCCTCGAAAGCAGTCATCATCCTACCAAACGCAATATAAAATTAAGTGTAACCCTGACCCTTTTTTCCCCAAAAATTGAGCAACATAATATCTAGCCAGACCAACTCTTCATCTCAATTCCAACTGCTTTGAAACACTTTGTTGTGGCATCCTGCTTCCATAGTTCAGCTGAAAGTAAATCACTCACAGAGACCAATGCCTCAGTGTGCCATCCCCTGTTCTACCAGCTCTCCTCCACAATGGAGCCTTCAGCCTGATAGACATCCTGGAAAGGGAAGGCCATACCCTCAAGCACACTGTGCACGGCTGCAGGAGAGACTACATGAGCTGCTTTTGATATATTTAAGTGGATAATACCTGACAGTAATCTGCTGCTTGTCTTCACTTAAAAATACAATTTTAAAGTTTCAAATACAATTAAGTTATTTCTAGCATATTTTTCCTTTTTGTTCTTAAAAACAAAACAAAACAAAACAAACAAAAAAAACCAACAAACAACCCACAACTTCAGCCCACTAACGAAAGTTCTCACTCTCTTTTGCATAAAGCCACCATTTGGCCCAAGTCTTCATTAGCACAACAGAACCAAAACATTAGCACCTATAACCTGCCTGTCACAGCAAAGTTAGCAGAGGCTTTGCAAAATGCTACACACCCGAGGATGTCGGCAGGCATGAATCTGAGTGTGTCGGTCTCTAGTAACATGGTAGAGGATTTCTGGCATGTTTCTGAACATATCAAGTTTGTTCACATGCACCTGGAAAAAAGCAGAGTTTATTCTTAATTAGCTCAATGTCTTAGCTCCAGACTGCAGTTGGAGCAGCTATACAGATGTGGTTCTGCTCACAACAAATGCTGGTAGGCATTTAAACCATTACTACCCTGTAATAAACGTTCAAGCAGAGAAGTGTTAGCTAAAAGAAACTTACATCTAGAACAAGCAGAACTTACCTCCTATGCTGAAGAGGGATGAATATTAATCAATGAAAGATAGAATCTATCTGCTAATTATTAATGTCACATATAAGTGCGTGGTAGAATTTTTTGGTAGTGGTGGGGCTACAGGGGTGTCTTCTATCAGAAGCTGCCAGAAGCTTCCCCCATGTCCGACAGAGCCAATGCCAGCTGGCTCCAAGATGGACCTGCCGCTGGCCAAGGCTGAGCCCATCAGCGATGGTGGCAGCTCCTCGGGGATAACAGAGATAAGATGGGGCGGGGGGGGAACCCACCAGGAGCGATTGCAGCCAGAGAAGAGTGAGAAGATGTGAGAGGAACAACCCTGCAGACACCAAGGTCAATGCAAAAGGAGGGGCAGGAGGTGCTCCAGGCACCAGAGCCAGAGCAGAGATTCCCCTGCAGCCCCTGGAGAAGATCATGGTGAGGCAGGCTGTCCCC
>VXBL01003511.1:65184-89180 GCA_013400195.1 Aramus guarauna | reverse complement strand
GGGAACGGCGCCTTAAAGAGGCGATGGAAGGCGGTTGCCTAGCAACCGCTGAGGCGGCGGTGACCGTTGGCGCTGTGAGGAACGGCGCCATCGCGCTTCGGCGGCTCCTTCGCGGCCGTTTCGCGCAGCCCGGCCCCGCTTCGCAGCCCTCTTACAGAGGTGGGTTGTCTGAGGGCTGGGCGGCTGCGTCGTGGCCGTGGGAGCAGGGTGGGGCTTACAGCGGTCTCTCGGGCCAGGGCCGAGACGCTTGTCTCCACAAGTCTCATGTACGGTCTGTGGAGCTGGCTGGAGAGCTCTCACTGACCGTGCTGGGGTTCCAGACCGGTCCGGTGAGTCCTGACTTGTGTTAGGGGTGTAAGAAGGGTGGTCACGTCTTCCAGCTGGCCCAGGGCCTTTCCGGCCTGGCTGCTGTCGGCCCTGCCCGCGGCCTCTGCCCGGGGTGAGGAGTGCGGCTGCTGCTTTCCCATTTGCGGGCTCAACCCGTAACAAAGCTGAGCACGTGTCACAGATATACCTGGTCAGACAGACTGCCACAGGCAAAGTGCTGCCTCCAACGGCACCTACGTACAGGACTCACGTAAACCAAACACGGACAAGTCTCTTTCTCCCCTCTTTGGCTTCTAGCCATAAAAGCTCACTAGTGCAGGCACACGTGCACCGCTCTCTAGGTTCACAAGCACACGTGCATTTGCAGATCCCTCAACCACCAGCATGGCCCCTCTGCCTAGCACCCCTGCGCAGATCCCAGGTCTCCTTAACCGCTTCATGGATTCCCTACTTTCCCACTAGCTTGTCCCACATGCACTCCACGTTCACAAGTCCCCTTGGGTGTACCAGCATGGACCCCCCTGCCTGCTTCATACCCTGGCCTGGACCCGAGGTCCCTCCGCTCACCAGCTAGTCCAGTAGCTGACACCACAGGTCAGGGGTGCCCACATCCCTGGTCTGACCCCAGTAGCTGGCACCCAAATCCACTCATGCTGTTTCCCCCAGTAGCTGATACTCTGGGCACAAAGTCTGTAGGACCCTCCCTAGATCCAGAGAGCCTGGATCCTTCCAGCTACTGATGCTGGGACCTCCACTTGCTCCAGCAGCTGACAGCACAGGCGGCAGGGTGTCCACATCCAGTCTGACTCAGGAGCTGGTACTGGTTTTCTCTTACACACACAGGTCTTACTAGTAGCTGGCACTTAGTCCTTGCAGCATGCACGCACACAGGTTAGAAAGTGAGATTACACAGGGAGATAGTTAAGATTTGATAAGAAGATATAAGAAGGTAGGACAGCCTGTGATCAGGCACAGGGCTCAGCCAGGCAAGCATACTGACTGGCCTTGTTTTACACGTGACCAGACTCTTTTATACTCCTTTCTGTGTATTCCCATCTTTATTCCTCCCTGCTCCCGTTCTCCTGCACATCCCTCACAGGTTTGTACAGCTCTATTGATTCCTGCACCCCTCCAAGTCTGAGGTCGTGTGTGTCCGTGTTGTGTCCCCCCTCCCTGGCCTCGGTTTATATAGTCTTACAGTTGCAAAGTCGTGGTTGATCTTCCTGAAAGTAGTGCCTGTAGTTTCTTGATAGCCCATCAATTAGTGTGAGTGGTGAGGTTTGTTTCTTGTCATGGTCTCTATGTTTGTTTTGTCAGGTCTGTGTCTGTGTATTTTCCTTCTGGTTTTCCCTTTCTCCCTTAGTTTCCCAGATCAGATAACCTTGCTGGAATAAACATTCTCAAACTCCCACAGCGTGACAGACCAGGTTTGGTTCTCATCACCGCCTCCCTCATAATTTACTGGTCAGGTTTGTGTCTCCACATGTTTTTGTTTTATGGCTTCCTCCCTTTCTTATTATCCCTTGTTGCACTGGAAAAGGTCCTTGACCAGATACCCTTAAATGAGCAGATGCTGTTTTCCCAAAGCCAAAACAGGGGTATATGAAATCTCACTGTTTCCCCTAAATTAAAAGTAGGCAAACACTGTCTTCTTAGCAAAGTCCACTTCACTGTTCAATTCCCTTTAAATAAAAAGTGTTAGTATTATGCTGAGTATTTTCTAACCATTGTCTTGCATTCTTTCATTTGCCTACATCTGTCTGCTGTCTTTTATCTTTTCCCTGACTTGCAGGCTGCCTGGAGTACAGCTTATCTCCTGCTCCTGTATGATGCAACCAGCTCTATGCCTGGAAATCCGAGGCACTACAATAGACAAAGAGTACAATTTTTAAAGAGCTTAAATAGCAGCTTAAAATTATCAGGATGATGCTTTTATTATTTGAAGCCACCAAGCTGGCACTTTAAATAGGGGACCTTTATTTTTGAGCAGGAACGCCTGTGGACAGGCCATCCGAAGTAATGGTGACTCAGGAGGTGCCACACATACCTAGATGTCTTGAAGAAGCAGACTCATTAGATGAATTCAATACATCCTATAAAGACGTACTTAATACTAGTAACATGTAAGTTATCCTAAATCACTTAAATTCACAATAGTTTAGCATTTATTAAGATCTAAAGTTACTGCTAATAATATTGACTGTCTGAAGTCCAAGACTGACAACAGTTCTCATGAAACTTCGATGAGCATATACAGGGCATGAAAAATTCTATAGTGGCTACAAAAGGGCCCTTTGCAGGAAAGGAGAAGAAAAAATATGCTGAGATACATGTATCAAAGACTACACTAAAGATTTATAATAAGGATATATGCTTATCATGTTAATTTGTATGTGACATGTCATAACTGGGTGGGAAAATAAGGGTTTTAATTTTTTAATTAATTGGCTGCCTTCAATTACAAAGTGTTGCAGAGCCTGGTAAAAGAATGTTTGGAGTGTTGAACTGCAAGAAATACTTTAGTGTTGCCAGAAAAGAGCCCTTGTGCGTATTTTTATTGATCTTTAATGAAGTGTATACAGTAAGAGATGAAAGGCCCTTTCTTTGTTTGATAATGGCTCTTGTATAGTTAGACAACAGAGATGCAGACTTCTGCTATTTCCACATTATGTAACAATGATTCTTGATATCATTTTCCCAAAGATTTGTATGTTGTGGTGCAATTTTTTTTTCCTAACAGGGCATTTGTGAATTTGCTAAGACATCAGAATTGAACTTTTCAAGCTCTCAGTTGATATAGGAACTTGCTAAGTAAGGAAATTTGACTTCGTGCACAGGATTTGGTGGCAGCATACTACCCATAGGGAATGAGACTGTGCTCATCCTCTGACTACAAAATCTAGAAGCTTTTTCTTCTTCCTTGAAGATATCTTCCTAATTATGAAGCTGAAGCTTGGTGACATTACAAAACTGGGAAGGGACTTGTTTCAGATTAATACCTGCGAGGCACGACAGTGTGCTGTCTGTTTTGCATGCAGAAGCAAAATAAAGTTCTATTTTAGTAGCAGAATAAGATACATTCAAGAAAGCAAATGCAGTGAAATTCAGACATGAGGTAGAAGTCAAATAATTCTTTTTTTTTTTTTTTTTAAATACAGTTCAAATCCATCCCTAGTAGTTTCCATGGAATTTGCAATTGGGTTTTTTTATTGCCTTCCCCCCCCACCCCCCGAAACAGTTTGAGTTTCATCTTTTCCCAGTTCTGCTCTGTTCAGGTTTAGCAGTTCATTAACCTATTTACTATTTCTCAGCAGATTGATCAAAAGGGTTTTGTGTGAGGAGGAAGTCAGTGGCAGTCAGTGCAGATTTTGTCAGTGCAAGGGTAGAATAGGATGAGTTTTGGTAGGTTGTGTGCCTTGCCTCCTTATCCCATCCAATTTATTTCTTAAGACCTCTTCTTTGTCATTGCCACTGTGGCCATGTGACTGGCAGTGCATTTCTCCTTTCCCCTCCTCTCCCTTCCTGAGCGTTTGCTCTTCTTCAGTAACAGCCCAACTTTTCATTTTGTGGTTCCCAGTTTGCTGTCCTTTCAGTGGGAAGAAAGCAAAACCTGAAAAACTCCCTGCCCCACAGGGACAGCAACTGTGAAGATGTAAAATTAAAAGAATATTACTGATTTTTTGTTTGGTTTGTTGGTGTTTTTTTAATGCATCAATATGCACAAATAAATTTTAGGTAATTAAAGTCGAGGTGTAGAGGTGCATATAGAAGTATAGGCAAGTTGGATTTGTTTCAGGTCAAGTAGTGCCTTTAATTTGAATCCAACTGCTTATAACATCTTTCTTTTTTAACCTCAGACTTTGAGGGGAAGATAATGTTGTACTGTCTGTAATTATTTTAAAATTTTATGCTACCCATTTTTATATGTCCCTAACAAAATTGCTTGCTTCTGTCTTCTGTCTTCTGTCTCCTGCATTTCATTTTCAAAAATCTAATTTCAGGAAAACGTCTGAAGTTTCTGCAGTCATGGCTAAAGCTGACATCAAACCAAAATCTATACATCATGCCAAAAAATGGTCAGATGATGTTGAGAACTTATACAGATTTCAGCAAGCTGGATACAGAGATGAGGTTGAATATAAACAAGTAAAACAAGTTGATATGGTAAGATTTAGAACTCTGTAAGGGTTATTACTTTAAACTTCTGTTTCATGCTAAATGATTTAATAAAAATGGAGTTGCTGCTTATTTCATTTAGGCTAGTTTCTGATACAGTTTTAATCTCCCAGATCTGACTTGAATTCTTGAGCCATTATAAAGTGCGCAGAATTACTTATTTCACAGAAGTGAAACAGAAACACTATCCAGCCTGTGGTTTTGTTCCCCTTCTCCCATGCATTTAAAGCATTGTAGATTTCTTTAAATAGATGTAGCTGCTATCTAAAAGAATAACTCAGTTTTGAGGAAAGAGATATATCAAAGTGAGTTTTCTGTGAAGTTTTCCCGTTACTCTGCCAATAGATCTGACAGGAAACTTACTCATTGTCCAGGGAGTCAGTCCTGTGTCATTGCTACCAACTTCAGTTTTACAGTTGAATTGTCTGGTAGCATAATCAGACTTCGTGCACACTCAAAACTTGGCATCTGTTGAAACTGTCCACAATAGAAATATTTGATGCCAAGTGTGGTAAAGGGAGTTGTTATACAGGCTTTTATCAAACTGAGAACATCAAGGACTTGGTGCTCTGCTCACTAAGGTTGATGGCGATGCTCCCTAGCATATCAAATGAGCTAATGAATAATGACCAGATATTCAGCAGCTACTTGAGATTCAAAATAGCAACCAAGAGGTTAATACAGCAAACAACATATTATCTCTACTAGAGCTCAGTGATTTATCTTCCAAAGCAGCATATCTAGTATGAAAAATCCACCTTTAAAAGATCTTAACCTCCTGTGCAGAATGATCCTAAGAAAGTCACGCCTCATCCAGTTAAAACATAGCAAAATGTTGATGTGCATAATAAGATGCAGATTATTCTTTTGTTGTGGGCTCGGATACCACTGTAAAGGCTGCAGTGTAAATTCCTTTAACTGTGAAAAAGGAAATCCTGCAATTAGTGTGGTAGGATCAGTCTCTGTAAGATTTATGACAGCGTAAAGCCGTAAACAATTAAACTTTGATAAAAGTTAAAGAGCACCACTTGGTCAATGTAAAATGAGCATGTATTCTGTTCGAAGTTGCCAGGATCTGGCAATGGTTCTCCTTCAACTTAAGCATTTTGAAATGTCTTGTTTACTCCATATTACGTTTCCATAAAAAAATATTAAAGCTGTTATGTTTAGACAGAGAATGCAAATAACTCAGCTGTATATCTAAAGTAATAAGGTAAGTGATGAAACTACGACTTCTGAGACTCTCCAGTTAGAGAATGCTCTAGTTTAACATCCCATTGTCAACCCTGCCTGGAAGAGAAATAAGATTCATATTACCTGATTTTTAAGGTTCAGTTTGATCAGAAGTAGTCGTAGGTGTTCAAGCTGCAAATAGCCACTGAAGCCATACAGCTGTTGAACGCACAAGTGCTCAAGCCTTTAGAGCTTCATATTGTGGAACACTGAACAGCACCAGGACGGTGCTGGTTTCCTGCAGGGCTGATCCTGCTGTCTTTCAGACTATGGTACATATAGCACACTTTATTTTTGTGACATTGTTAATGAAAAGCACGTTTTTCATGGTCAGAAGGATCCCAAAGAAGCCTCTAAGTGTGTGTCAGTCTTATAGAAGCTGAATCTTTCAGCCTCTCAGATTACTGAATAACTGAACAGCATCATTGTTTTATTTCTAAACAAGGTACTTTAAAAGTTTTGACTAGTCCACTTTTTAAATTATTCTTAATTGTTTTTTAAAAAGTTAAGCAAATTAATAGCAAAATAGTGTTTAGATGCAAGCAAGGTTTTCCCATGGAAATATACCCTATATTCTTTGCAATATAATAAATTAATATTTATTATATTTGCAATATATTTATTTATATAATTATATATATTTATTAAATTTGCAATATAATAAATATAATAAATTATGCACAAACATAATTTGATGTGAACATGTTCAGGTGAATGTATATCCTTTTTATTCTATTCTTAGGTAGAGTGTTGGCCAGAAACTGGATTTGTTAAGAAGCTTCAGAGAAGGGACAATACGTTCTATTATTATGATAAGCAAAGAGAATGTGAAGACAAAGAGGTCCATAAAGTGAAAGTTTATGTGTATTAGTTTTGTTATTGTTCTAATTTGTTTGTATTATTTTATAAATCTGTTAGAATCTGTAAGTAAATGAGATTGTGTAATCTGATTTACTGCAAGTATCAATGTCATTCTTGGATAGAAGGGGGAATACAGAAAATGTAGAGAATACTGGAACTACAGACATAGGAATTTCATTCTTTCCTGCTATAGCCAAAAGTCCTATTACCCCTCATTTTCCTAGTTACAAATGTTTTGACATAAAGATAAAAATCTGGTAAATGGTCATCATATATTTGGTTTACCTGTGTTTGAAGTCTATTATAAGTATAGGCATTAATCTTTATTCAAAACAATATAATCTTGTTAGACTGGTTAATGTCAGCCACAGTCTCTTGGTCTAGCTGAGGGTTATGAGACTATGAAGGGCCAAAATAAGGCCAAAAGGCTGAAGTTCCCTTGGAGAAAACCAAGAATAACAACCAGAGGATTTATTAAGGACACCAAAAAAACAAGTAGTAGGGACCAGTGCTAAGCTGCAGATGTAAAAACTCGTTATTGCGATAGAAACAGTCACAACAAAAATTTCTTTCTGAGCAATAGGTAAGGTATCCCCAAAGTAAGTATTAATCACTTGACGAGGAGTATTAATTGACTTGGTGGCATATGCCTTTTTATGGAGGGGGAAGAAAATAATTGTGGATTTACATATGGTGGGATGAGGCAGTATAAAACTGCAGGGAGAGCGTGGAATCCGTACTATGGAATGTTTGCGGTTAGGTAACTTGCTGTGGTGGGCTGATGCTGGCTGGACACCAGGTGCCCCCAAAGCCACTCTGTCATTGCCGTCCTCAGCGGGGCAGAGGAGAGGAAAGATAAGGAAAGGCTCCTCGGTGGAGATAAGGACAGGAAGATCACTCAGCAGTTACTGTCGTGGGCAAAACAGACTCAACTTAAAAAAAAATTAATTTAATTTATTACCAAGAAAACAGACTAGAGCAATGATAAATAGAACCAAAACTTAACACACCTCCCCTCACCCCTCCCTTCTTCCCGGGCCCAATTTCACTCCCAGTTTCTACCTCCTCCCCCCTCAGCAGCACAGGGGGACAGGGAATGGGGGTTGTGGTCAGTTCATCACACGGTGTCTCTGCCGCTCCTTCCTCCTCAGGGGGAGGACTCCTCACACTCTGCCCCTGCTCCAGCCTGGGGTCCTTCCCACGGGAGACAGTCCTCCCCCAACTGCTCCAGCGTGAGTCCTTCCCACGGGCTGCAGTTCTTCACCAACTGCTCCAGCATGGGTCTCTCCCATGGGGTGCAGACCTTCAGGACCAGACTGCTTCAGCGTGGGTCCCCCACGGGGTCACAAGTCCTGCCAGCAAACCTGCTCCAGCATGGGCTTCCCACAAGGTCACAGCCTCCTTGAGGTGCCTCCACCTGCTCTGGTGTGGGGTCCTCCATGGGCTGCAGGTGGAATCTCTGCTCCACCATCATTCTCCATGGGCTGCAGGGGGACAGCCTGCCTCACCATGGTCTTCTCCAGGGGCTGCAGGGGAATCTCTGCTCTGGCTCTGGTGCCTGGAGCACCTCCTGCCCCTCCTTTTGCATTGACCTTGGTGTCTGCAGGGTTGTTCCTCTCACATCTTCTCACTCTTCTCTGGCTGCAATCGCTCCTGGTGGGTTCCCCCCCCGCCCCATCTTATCTCTGTTATCCCCGAGGAGCTGCCACCATCGCTGATGGGCTCGGCCTTGGCCAGTGGCTGGTCCATCTTGGAGCCAGCTGGCATTGGCTCTGTCGGACATGGGGGAAGTTTCTGGCAGCTTCTCATAGAAGACACCCCTGTAGCCCCACCACTACCAAAACCTTGCCACACAAACCCAGTACACTTACGCAGATGATATGTTGGATTTCTGGGCAGAATTCATCTCCACTAACTTCAAAGGTCACATTGTCAGCATCTACCCCGATCCTGTCATTGGGACACCCTCTGTTCGGAATGGAGAGAAGTTGGATCTTCTGGGCACAATTAATTTCTTCTGAATGTAGATATGTAACATTTGCTTGGAACATGTTGCTGTGACATCGGCTCTGCAGAAGCTGTCCATACGTGTGCTCCTACTCTGAGACACCTGGTAAAGGCGAGGTATCATACTTGCCTTCGCTCATTAGGGAATTAAAGTAAAATACTTTAAGATGCCAGAACTCCTTAGAGGATTGACCTGCAGAACAGGTTATTACCAAAATCGGTAGGTGTGTTCATGGTAGTCACCAAAACTGTTATTAATATCTCCTGTCTGTAGAGTGTAAAGCAAAGGGATATCTAAACTGAGTTTTAGGTGTGGATGGGCAGTGTAGGCTTGACCATCTGTCTGATGGATATTCTTCCCTCATTTGAACCTAAGATGGTGGCCAACTCAAGATGGGAAATAGAGGGCTTACAGTTCCAAGACGAAATAAGCAGGATCGGTGCAATGCTCAGAAGATCTCATTGACAATAGGTGATGATGATCTAGTCACCTTATTTAGAATACTTGGAAAAACTTAGCTTGAATTTGTATGAACTCTGTTAGAGAAATGACTGAAAGGTACCTTCTTCTGCAACTGTGAAGCTTTTTTATTTCGGGAATGTTTTAATGGCGTATAAATAGAGAGTTATTGCAAGGATAGAAATAAAGTATTGCTACAGGAAATTTCACTTTAGATTTTCATTATGATTTTTTTGTTATTTTTTTTTTATTGCTCTGGACGTACTTTTTAAGAGAGGACTTTTTGCATACTTTGCCATCAAATAATGTAAACAGGACAATTATCAGGATAATCCATCTTATTTTGTCACTTTAAGATAGTGGACCTCACTTTGCTGGCTTCATAGATTCCTAAAAAAAGAAATCTTCCAGTGGATTTAGAAGACCCTTTAAAATTCACAAAACCAGATGTGTTGTATAGCCAACTCAAATTTATTGGCAGAAATGGTTGCTATCAGTACACACAGAATAAGTAAGAATAGTTGGTACAGCCATTTTCTCAATCTGTAAACATCACATAGTTGGTTGATCAAGAACAGGAATTAAAACTGCAGGTAACTTTTTAGAGCTTAACTTTTTTTTTTAAAGACAGATATTTAAAAATTGAAAAAAAACTGTAAAGGATTACTCTGGGCCTCCCTCATTTTACCTGATTACACCTCAATGTTTTTGCAATACTGCTGGATGCTTTCTCTCTTGTATTATGTTTTAAAACAATGAGTGCATTTCATACAGCCTGCTGGGTTTTGTTTTATTTCATTTCAAACAAGTAGCAAGGGAATTCATGTTCCACTTCTGAAATGCTGATTCTGTATGTTGGCAGATTCTTCTCACTTTGAGAGAGTGAATTACCTAGATTTTACTACTAACATTTGTCAGTATTGTCAGTGTGCTAAAAGGTTGAATCTCACTGTAATGTTTAAAAGAATAATTGGCTGAAAAGGAAAGAAAAGTCTTATAATTAGTGCTGGAGACCAGTTTGCAGACAGCTTTTGTCAACCCTAATGCTGTGTTTGGGAGTTCATTCACTTCACTAGCAAAACAGCAATGACAGTTTCAGTTACAATTATCCTTTGATGCTCAGTTCATATCCATATTTCACTCCAGTTCATGCTAAACTTAAGGTTACTTAAAACCACTCTCTTTTTTAAAAGACTGTAGCTGTGTAATGGCATTAGCTATGAAGCTAAAGGAGTTCCTCTCTTTAAAAAGAAACAGGTACAGGGGTATTGCCTGAGTTCAAGTTTGTCTGTGATCACAAGATAACAATCTAGTATAAGGATGTTTGATTGAGTTAATTCTTAGAATCATAGAATGGTTTGGGTTAGAAGGGACCTCAAAGATCATCTAGTTCCAGACCCCCTGCCATGGGCAGGGACACCCTCCACTAGACCAGGTTGCCCAAAGCCCCATCCAGCCTGGCCTTGGACACTTCCAGGGATGGGGCATCCACAGCTTCTCTGGCCAACCTGTGCCAGTGTTCCACCACCCTCATAGAGAAGAATTTCTTCCTAATATCTAATCTAAATCTCCTCTCCTTCTGCTTAAACCCATTCCCCCTTGTCCTATCCCTCCATGCCCTTGTAAACAGTCCCTCTCCAGCTTTCCTGTAGCCCCTTTAGATACTGGAAGGCCTAAGTTCTCCTGGAGCCGTCTTTCTCCAGGCTGAACAACCCCAACTCTCTCAGCCTGTCTCCACAGGAGAGGTGCTCCAGCCCTCTGATCAACTTCATGGCCTCCTCTGGACTCTCTCCAACAGCTCCATGTCTGTCTTGTACTGGGGCCCCCAGAGCCGGATGCAGTACTCCAGGTGGGGTCTCACAAGAGTGAAGTAGAGGGACAGAATCCCCTCCCTCAACCTGCTGGTCACACTTGTTGTGATGCAGCCCAGGACACGGTTGACTTTCTGGGCTGCAAGTGCACATTGCTGGGTGCCCCCAAGTCCTTCTCCGCAGGGCTGCTCTCAGTGCATTCATCCCCCATCTGCAGTGGTACTGGGGATTGCCCTGACCCGTGTGCAGGACCTTGCACTTGGCCTTGTTGAACCTCGTGAGGCTCACACAGACCCACTCCACCAGCCTGTCAAAGTTCTTCCTGAAGCGTGTTTGGTATTCAGCTGTGCTTGGTGAGCACGAAGCTGATACTTGAGTACTAACAAGCTTTCATTTGCCACTGCTATGCTGGATGTATCTCTTTCAGTCAAAAAAGCTGTCTACAGAATTTAATGTGTCAGTATTTTATTTAATAAATCTGTTTACTGAAAGGTCTTGTCTGCCACCTCCGTTTCAAGTGTGTTGAGAACTGTTAGCTTACTTGTGTCTTCATTTAAGGTCACTAAGTTGTGAAAAAGTGTCGGAAGTAACCTGGGGAAGATGTGCTTCACTTTAGGGGTGACAAACAGTTTATATCAAGATAAATAACTTATTTCTGAATGCCATTAGAAATTTTTTTTTTTACGGAACCTTAGTAACTTAAAAAGAGATAGAGATAAAATCACATCTCTCCATTTTATTGCCTAGAGATGAAAATATGTGCTATTTTGCTGATTTGAGTTGCAATAAAAAGTAATTCTCTGAAAATACTTTCCAAGGTACTCTTCTTATCTGTTGGTATTCCCCTTATCAGGGGATACTGTAATGCTTTCAGTGACCATCTGCAGCAGCTCGACAAATGGATGATGGGAAGTCTCCCTGTTAGCAGGTGCATACCGGCTGCCCAAGCCTGATGTACTTAGTCTAATTCACTTCGTGGCTTTGTGCAAGACAAGAATAAATGTGCTCTGTGCCTGTTGAAGCTCATAAAAGGAGGTGAAATGAACTTTTCCAAGACCTTTCAAGCTTTGTGTTTGACGGCTACAAGCAAAATGGCAAAGGTGCAACCTTTCTGAATTCAGCCAGTTACAATGGGGAAATAAAGGCGGCATTCGTGCGTTCTAGGCTGGATTTCTGTTTTCAGCCTTTACTTGAATTCATTATGGAGCAGTGTTGTCTGAAAGTGGTACTACAGTTATTTGATTGCTTTACAGTCACGGCAGCTCAAAGCACCGCACAAAAAGAATGGTATAAGCATTTTAATTTTCACTCTGGTACCTGAGTGGACAGTTGTCTTCCCAGCTCTGAAGACACTTGAACCTCAACCTTTTGATTTTCAAACATGGTTCCCTTGTTTCAAGGTGTTGAAAATGATTGACCGGCTTCAAACTGTTTAAAGACAACTTTGTAATTCAACAGCTGTTGATGCTGTTGTTCCTCACATTGTCTGATACAAGCGAAGTCTGTCTAAAAGCAGCTTGAATGGGGTTGCCTTATGGTCTTTCTTGATAGCCTGTGCTGAGCACCTGTTGGCAAGTTGTAATTACTTAATAAAACACATTTTCTTTCGAAGTTGAGACTTTGCATTTACTGTTTATCAGGGAGAGTAGTGATAGGACAAGGGGTAATGGGTTTAAGCTGAAGGAAGGTCGATTTAGATTAGACGTTAGAAATTCTTCCCTGTGAGGGTGGTGAGGCACTGGCACAGGTTGCCCAGAGAAGCTGTGGATGCCCCATCCCTGGAAGTGTTCAAGGCCAGGTTGGATGGGGCTTTGGGCAACCTGGTCTAGTGGAGGGTGTCCCTGCCCATGGCAGGGGGGGTGGAACTAGGTGATCTTTGAGGTCCCTTCCAACCCAAACGAGTCTGGGATTCTATGATTGATTCAAGTCTGCAGCTCAGCGCACTCACGAACAGCATTTGGGAGGGTGACTGGTGACTATGTGCCAGGGGCTGGCCCACAGGATGGACAGTGAGATGACACAGAAAAGGTAATTAAGAACAGGATTTAATAAGAATGCAGGCCAGGCTGCAGGGATCAGGGACAGGGCTCAGTCAGGTGAACATACTGCCCAACAGCCTGCTCACACATGTCCACCCCCTCCATCCTTCCTCCTCACCATCTTCCCATACTTGTTCCATCCCGATCCTTCCCTTTCTGTGTCTGTGGTCCTTCCCCATAACTTCGCATAGTAAGTTTTGTGCAGTCCCCCAAATCCCCTCAAATATGCATTAATAGTCATGCTAACCATGTTTCCTTCTCATCAGTTACAAAACCAAGGCTGACCCTCTCCAAGGCTGGAGTAATTCTTCTAATGGCCCATCAGTCAGTGCCCGACAGGCTCTGGCCTCCATTATCTCTCTCATCACCTGCTCATTAATGTTTGTGTGTCTGTGTGTGTTTAATTTAGTATTTTCCTGGTTATTTGTTATTTCTATGATATGGAATAGTCCTGAACCAAATAACTTACTGAACCAGATGCTCTCATATTTCACATGTCCTCGTGCCAACCTCCCTGAGGCATACAGCTTAGCTGCAGCAGGAAGGATGATGCTGTGGCACCTACTCAGCAGGACTTCTGTCCTGCTGCTGCAGATGTCCAGGCAGCACGTAGGCAGGTTGCAGTTCTAAGGATGTGGAGACAAAGGGAAGGGAATGCCTAAAAACAGGAGGAGGAGGAGGATGGGGAAAACAGGAGGGAGGGGAAAAAAGGGCAGATGAGTTCAGGGAAGGAGGAGCGTGTGTAGACAGTCAATCACGCAGATGTGTCAGAGCATTTGCCAGCGATCCTGTACCCACAGAAACCTCCTCCCTCGCTGGCAGTAGCTCAGTTCTTGCTGGCTGGGGAAGCAGGACACAGTCCCAGCTCCTTGCTGCAGATGTTTGTTCTGCCTTGGCAGCAGCGCCCGAATGCCTCAGCCAAGGGGAAGGTGTCCTGCTTGGGTGGATAAGCTGCTGGCAGCTGCTTGGTATTGCAAGGGTGATGGAGCAAAAAGCAGGTGGACAGGACATGTGGCAGGTTCTTCATTTTTGCCCAGGGTGTTCAGGGGACATCAGCCGTGCTGCGCTATGAGGACACGCTTGTGCCAAATACACAATGTTTTTGAGGAACAGCCAACACTGGGATGCGAGGGGGGAAGAACCAGCAGGTGGGATGTGGGCGCTGGGAGATGGGTACCAGGATGCTGTGCAGGGAGAGATGGGCCGGAGCCAGGCACGCTCCATACAGGGACGTGTTCCTGAATCAAAGAGCATGGTGGCCTTGCAGATCTGCCTCATTCCTTGGCTCTGGTCTCCTCAAGCTATAGACAGTGGAGCTCTTGCTCTGTAACTGTTCTGTGGCTGTGGTGGACAGAGCCTGCCAACTCCTATCCTGACCTCCCCAACAGATCCGTCTTCATCTTCTTCAGAAGGAACTTGAGTCACAGCCCAGAGGGACCCTGTTTCTCTCCATCGACTCTTCAAAAAGGAGGAGGTCTCTATACCACAGGCTGAAAGATCACTGCTCTGAGGAGACGCTCATTAGAAACATGAAATATCTCTTCGACAGTCTGTCACTTACAACTTTGGTTTCAACAAGTGAGAAAGATCACTACACTTGCAACTACAAAGACAGAGATTTATATAAATGTCATTGGATTAACATTTTGTCAGACCAGAACAATATTTCAAGAGAGAAGAAAGATTTATGTATCTGAAGGATGAGTTCAGAAGAAATGTTTAGAAGAGACATTCATCGGTAGTACGTATATTGCAAGCAGATTGTTCAGAATGCAAGGCAAAAAGAAACAGAAGAACTATAAAGGCTTAACTATGTGACAGTAAGAAGACATTAAAATGTCATTGGGAATCTTAGTTCAGGAATAGCTTCTCTGTTATTTACAGTTTTACCATTTGCATCCATCAGATGGAAAGACACTCACCAAATATTCACAATTCCTGCTGTAGTGTATCAGAGCAAAGTAGGAGGATCCATCCACACCAGATGAAATAATTTACCATCAGTAACCAAGGAGGATGGGAAGCATCACCTGCTAAATATAAATGCTTTTGGTTGAGAAGTCTGGGGTCTTAAGGCCAGTAGCTCAGGACCCTCTAATTTACTAATTTTTAGATCTTAACAAACTTTGGAGAATTGGAGAGGTGCCAGAGGACTGATAGAGGGTCAACACGATCTGCTACTTAAGAGGAAAAGGAATGATGCTAGGCTGGGTAAACAGACTCTAATCAGGGATAAACTAATGAAGTGGTTACACTAGGACTCTGTCAGCAAAGAACAAGGCGCTACAAAGCATTTTCCTCTCTGCTCAGATGCATCTTGTCTGGTTTGAAGTATCAGTGATGAACCTGATGAACCACAGGAAGGATGAAGAAACAGGCATTACAGAGGTATTGTTTCTGGGCCATCTTATTTTACCACCTAAGGACTAACAGTTTCCAACCACTATCACCAGTCTCAGCCCAGAGTTACCTAAATAAAAGCTGCGGCTGGTGCTGTGCGAGACCCTGCGACGGGAGGACGGAGCCCTCCACCCTCGGACTCTGTGAAATCCATGAACTTTTAGTAAGGTAAGCGCTCCCCTGTGCAAATAGGATGTAAATGACTCGCTTTTCAATGCAGAAGCTGTAGCTGCCGCAGATTTTGAATTGCATAGCCCACGGAGAGGAGAAAGGCCGTGCTTGTTGGCCGTGCCAGCTGGAAGTATTTCACACAGGAGGCAGCAGTCTGGGTTTCAGGCAGGTGTTGCAGTCATCCCACGGCTCACCATCATGTAACGGAGCGTGTGCCTGAGGGACACTGAGTCTGGGGAGGGAAACCTCCTTCTCCGGGATGTGCTGGGCGGACAGGTAGCCTTGAGGTGACTTGGGAAGAGGCAGGAGCCACGCAGACCCTCGCCGCTGGTGGGATGACCTCTCCTGACATGGCGACGCGTGCTTGCTGAGGGTGAGGAAGGTTTTGCATCTCACCTCTCTGCAGAGAGCATCACAAAATCCTGTATTTCAAGGACAGTGTCAAGGGGACCATATGCACATAATGAGGAAGGACAAGGGGGGGGAGATTTTTCTTTTCTGTTCATAGAATCATCTAGGTTGGAAAAGACCTTTAAGATCATCAAGTCCAACCGCTAACCTAACCTTGCCATCCCACCACTAAACCATGTCCTCAAGCACCTCATCTATCCTTCTTTTAAATACCTCCAGGGATGGGGACTCAACCACCTCCCTGGGCAGCCCATTCCAGAGCCTGACAACCCTTTCTGTGAAGAAATTTTTCCTAATGTCTAACCTAAACCTGCCCTGGCGCAACTTTAGACCATTCCCCCTGGTCCTATCGCTTGTTACCAGGGAGAAGAGGCCGACCCCCACCTCACTACAACCTCCTTTCAGGTAGTTGTAGAGGGCGATAAGGTCTCCCCTCAGCCTCCTCTTCTCCAGACTAAACAACCCCAGTTCCCTCAGACGCTCCTCGTAAGACTTGTGCTCCAGACCCCTCACCAGCTTTGTTGCTCTCCTCTGGACATGTTCCAGCAGCGCAACATCCTTCCTGTAGTGAGGGGCCCAAAACTGAACACAGTATTCGAGGTGCGGCCTCACCAGCGCCGAGTACAGGGAATCATCAAGCTTAAATGACAAGATAGAAAATCTGCAAAATCGGGAGGTGCTACTGTTCCCTGTCCCTCTGCGATTTATTAAAAGTAGCATTTGTTTTTCCTCTCAAAAATGCAGTAACGGTCCCGTGACGTTACTGCCACCCTCCCTGGGCTGACGACTGATGTCTCATTTGCAAACGCAGCAGCCGAGAGGGCCGGCGGGTGCACAGGCTCCGCACACGGAACCGGCTGGGGTTGTTCGAGCGCCTTTGCGCTGCTCTTCAAAGGGATGTGCAGAAGCCATTTCACAGGCGCTGCCCCACCGACCTGGAGAGAAGGGCTGGAAGTTGCTAAATTGCTTATACATGTGTCAAGGCTCAGAAGCAAAATGTTCATGATATATATGTATAAATATATATATATATTAATGAAACATTTCTCTTTTTGAAGACTTTTTTCTCAGAAAAAAAAACCCAACCTTGAAGATATTTTTTTCTCTAAATCTTCTATCAAAAGTTGTGACTCTTTCAGCTGAGGTTTTGGGGCATGAAGGAGCAGATGGGAAAGCTTCTGTGATACATTAAATAAGATAATGTAAAAGAGGGATAATCCACAATCCTCATGAAACTCAAATTGCTGGAATATCCAAAGTAGAGGGAAAATGACAATGAATAATTTGGACAACGCATCCCTGACTCTGAATGTTTCAGCTTCTTAATTTGCCCAGTCTCTCATTGGATCTCCAAGAGCTAAACATAAATGCGGAAAAAGTAAAATGAAATCTTTTTTGCGGTACCATTTAAAACCAGCTGCCTGTATTTCCCAGCTCGGAGGGATGCCACGGACTGAGGCTCACGCTGAATCTGTGAGCTCATGCCTCCCTCTGCTGACTGCCTCCCCCAGACCTCTCCTTGACTGCAAACGATAAAAGGCCGTGATTTTTTAATTAATTTTTTTTTCCCCTTTTCCCCCCTCCTGTCGGGCTAACATTCCTCCCCACGTCCCCAGCAGTGCCACGTCCAGGGAGCTGGAGGACACGGGCTGCTCCCCGCGGTGCCGGTGCCTGTCGCTCCGGCAGTGCCCTGTGCCCCTGCGTGGAACCTGCCCCTGGGGTCCCACGGCCGCCCGACTTCGCCGTGACACGCAGTAACGCGTGAAGCCTTGCTTAAGGGAAGGTCTCCCAAAGCCGTAAGGAAGGGACTCCAAGAAAGTCGCTGTAAGATGAGAGAAGCAAGCAAGGAGCTTTGGCTCGATCACTAGATTACAGATAGAGTATGCTAGAAATAATTTTGCTAAAGTTTGTGTTTTTTTTTTTTATTATGATTATTTTCAGTTTGATTATGTCTACAACACCACTTGGTATCAGTTTAAAAACCTCTTGGTCCTTAAAGGCAGCCGCTAAGTAAAACCGACCACTGGAAACTCTGAAACATAAAGGTTTTGGTGTCTCTTCTCTTTTCACAAGCCTCCTTCAGCGGCCCCACGTCCAGACATGTCCCCGTGGCACATTCAAAGGCGAGAAATGAACAATCTCAGCACGGCAGGATTAATTGGAAAAAATCATGCCCCTTGCTCTGGGGTGGAGGGGCAATGCTGGAATTCCTCGAGCTGTTTCCCCCCGATGATCTGCCAGGGTCTGATGGCCCTTTCCGTAGAGGGAGACAAACACAACTCTCCTGGGACGACAGAGAGGGATCTCAGCGCCGTCAACGTGTTGTCCATTTTTCCCTCTTCCAGAGCATCTCCTCCAGCTGGGGGCTGTTGGATGATTTGTTAGGACAGAGATGAGTTTAAAGTCCATTGTAACGAAGCAAGTTTGTTAATCAGGCTCCCTTTGGGCTTAAAAACTCAGGTGAAAACAGCTCCTGGGTCCTCCAGGAACTTGGGGCTGTGGAAGCTTTGTTAGAAAGCTCCAAAGAAAATCTAACTAAAGCATGCCAAACGGAATAGCCAAAGGGCTGCCATGCTGGGAGCCGAGGGCTGATTTAATGGTGCAAAACCCAATTACCAGGCTGTAATCACTAACGGCTGTGTCAGGAAGCTGAAATCGCTACGGGGAAGGAGACAGGAGAGCAGCGGCTGCTGTTGCTGGAGCTGTGACTAAGATAAATTGCAGCAGAAAGCCAGTGTTAACAAAGAGTTACGGGATAAATTGATGCATTAGAAAGCCCAGCACATTAGATCACTTGAAAGGACGCGCAGAGCATCAGAGAGCCGGGCTGGTGAAGAGCTAAAGACAGCACTGCCTGCACAGATGAGTTACTGACCTCCACCCTGGGACTCAAACAGCCAGCTGGTGAGTTATGGAGGCAGCGGCATCAATGACAATGATATATAATCAGCCTTGGGATATAATAAAATTTTCATATATGTGCTGAATTAAATCTTCGCCCGGAGTACAGGAAAAAACACATGATGGCCTTTAGAATAAATAAAATATTAGACAGGAGAGAGCATATATTTTTTTACGAGTCTATAGTGCTGATGTTCTGAAGAGACTCCAAAGCTCTCTGCAATTTATGGGCCAAATCTATTTCTTGGAAGCAATGCCAGGACTATTTTTGAGAAAGGAGAGCTCAAGCTCAGCGTGTAAACCTTGGAACTGCTCTAACACTTAGATGCAGCCAGCTGTGATAAATTTAAAGTGCACTAAACAAGAACAAGGGAGGTCAAATCATGTCCAACCTGAGCAGAGCAAACCTTTGCAATGTTAAACCATTTGAGATTTCCTTTTTTATTATTTCCTCCATTAAAAAGCAGGTTGGTTTTTATTTCAGACCTGAAAACCGTATTTACTTTTCACTGAAGATTGATATATTTACTTTAAATTGTAGAAAGAAGCGAGTCAGTGTTATGGGGCATCAAAATTGTGGCAGTCAGATGCACTTGTTTTGAACTTGATGTCAGCAGCTTGTCTTTATTCTCAGACAATACGAGTTGATTCAGTGTTTGCAAAAGGTCTGTATGGGGAAAGAGAATAAATCACCAAGCAAATGGGGGAAATAATTTTATCATTTAGAATCACAGAATGGTTTGGGTTGGAAGGGACCTTAAAGATCATCTAGACCACCAAGCAATCCTTGGGCTTGGGATTGCCCCGACCCACGTGCAGGACCTTGCACTTGGCCTTGTTGAACTTCATGTGGTTTGCACAGGCCCACCTCTCAAGCCTCTCAAGGTCCTTCTGGATGGCATCCCTTCCCTCCAGCGTGTCGACCGCACCACACAAACTTGCTGCGAGAGCACTCAGTCCCACTGTCCATGCTGCCCACAAAGATGTTAAGCAGCACCAGTCCCAGTACCGACCCCTGAAGAACAGCACTCATCGCTGATCTCCACTTGGACATCGAGACATTGACCACAACTCTTTGAGTGCCATCATCCAGCCGATTCCTTATCCACAGAGTGGTCCATCCATCAAATCCGTGTCTCTCTAGTTTAGAGACAAGGATGTCGTGCGGGACAGTGTCAAATGCTTTGCCCAAGCCCAGGTAGATGACGCTCAATTCCACTGAGTAGTGAAGGGGATCTCCAGAGCTTTGAAACGTGGCAGAAAAACAACAGCTCTGGCTTGTGATCTGTCCCATGAGTGAGCATCAGCAGATAGAGAGTGTGGACACCCTGCACACCCACGCTGCATCACTGCCCAACCAAGTAAGATACGAAATATCCATGAAGAAGATTTAGAGCATTTTCACTGCAGATGAGACATGTATTTTGAGTACTAATATAAACGTTAAGGTAGAAAGGTCTTTAACCACGTTTGCCAGTACTAGAGGCTTGGTCTCATTTTCCCAGGGAGATTTCAGAAGCTTGAAGAGCTCTGAAACATGAGCTCAGTGTATCCTGCACCCCGAGTCATGCGTATCAACCTCTTGATGGCAGCAGGGTTTGCTCCTGGAGCTCTGAAACCTGAAAGGTTGTCCTAGAGCTGCACTCCTTTGACTGAAATCCCCCAGCCTGGACATCGGGGCATCCTTCATAGCCATTTGCTCTTGTGCCAACATAACCCATTAACTTAAACCTTTTATCTCTCTCCTTAGCATTTGCTCCCTCCCATGCTGTGTATAAAACCCACAGTATCCCTTCCTGGCCTCCCTTTCGCAGGGCGAACTAACCCAAGCTTTTCAGTCTTCTCTTGGAAGACAGGCCCTTGTGCTGGTCCGTGGAGCTCCTCCTGATACCTGTTTCAGAACAAAACAGTCTCTCCTGAGCTTGAGTGGCCAAAACAATGAACAGACTCCAGACGGGATCTCACTGGTACCTGTGACCATGGCAGAAATTATTCCTTTTTCCTGTAGAAATTCCTCGCCTGGGATCACATCAGCCTGCTGCTATACCACATTGGTTCATGGACCTCATATGACCAACAACAAAAGCTTTTGCTTCCTTTTCCATTTCTGACAGAGGAAATCCCAGCTTAGGGCAGAAATTCCCATTTTTCCCTAAGCGACCCAGGAGTATTGACGCATCCGCACCACGCTCACTGCTGTCACTGCTGTACAGCCTCCAATAAATGATGTCTCAGAGAAACTTTTCAATCTCAGCCTGTCTCCTCCCTTCCCCAAGGACTACTGCTACAAAGAGGAATTCCTTCCCAGCCTCCGAAGGAATTCAGCTGCATCGTGCACTGACAGAGAGAACGCGACTTGTGGATGGGACCACGTACACAAGCAGTGGTCTCGCTGAGATACTTGCTGCTGGGGAGCATCACCTCTCGGATGAAGCAGACCGGCTCCCAGGGGCTTGAGAAAGAGGACCCAGCTTCATGAGACACATCGTGTGCTGAACAAGTTTTGTCATCCACTGGAAGGGACACAATTTATCAAACCATTTGTATCATGAAAACAGACACTTGGCCAAGTCAGCTACGTCCGCTATATCTGTGGGGTCTGTTACGTTAATGGCTCAATCAGATTCTCACTCATCAAGTTAAAGTTGCTGCCTGCTCAGTGAACGTGTTGCCTGGAGAAGCATTTGGATGCACATGCAAGTGGTCCAGGTAGGAGATGCAGATCAGTTAAGTGGAGAAGACATGTAGCAATTAAAAAAATGAGACACTACAGCAAAGCATGGGCTGAGTAGCTCCCCTGTTCTGATCTCAGCATGGACACCTGAGTACTTTGTCCCCTTCAAGGTGTGTTTGGCTTGTCCCAGGGCCACGAGACAGCCTGCAGGGACTAGGGCTGTCTCACACCACCACTGAGGCCCAGCTGTAATTTCAGTGCTGCCATGGCACCAGCTCGCTGCGGCTGTGACCCATCTCTGAAGACCACAGACTGCTCCATCCTGGAGGTTAACTTGATGGCTGTTATCTGATGGCATTTGATAATGGAAAATATTGTTCTAGTGATCTAAGGATGAAATCTGGTCTTCTTACTCCTGACCAAAGATACCTTTCATACCAAAATCTTAGAGCCTCAAGTGTTGGAGGTGCTGACGATGGGTAAAGAAGGAAGCAACAGAAAGAGAGGTTTTGTCAGTTTGTGTCCTAAAGAGCTTGAGATAAGGACAACCTACCCGCCTTGGCCAGAAACATGAAAGGAGTCTTGAAATGAGCTACACAAGCGAAACCCGCAGTGAAACAACAGATAAACAGTTTTGTCTGTCTTGTGAAACTCCGCTACTCTAGACTGTATTGCTGAGTGCCATTGGTTGGCATCTTCATCTCATCTGTTACCTATTTGTTGATGCTATTAAAGTTCAAGTAATGGTTTGGGGTTTTCATCAAGTTTTGCCTGTGTTTTGCATTTGTTCTTAATTATTGGTAATTAGTCAATACATGTTGGTTGTGTTCATTTATCCCACTGAGCCGTAACTCCAAGCATAAAGGCAGTACGCAAGGCAGGGGACTCCCACAGTCGCTCCCCTCCAGCAACCCAGGGGCTGGCCCCAAACAGACCCTACCCCACCCTCAGTATTTAATCTGGGCAGAGCCAGAGCCTGCTCAGGAATATATTTAAGTGCTGAAAAATAAGTCTAAAACCAACCGGAAGGTTTCTGTAGGTCAAAAGCACTGTGTGTCAGGAAGTCACATCCTTCATTTCATGGGAATTTTTTTTCTGAGAGGCTCAAGATGACATGAAGGGTCTCTCCACTGAGTCCTGGAGACATTTCTTCACCAAACAGTGAGTGTGGAAACAAATGCCAGAGGGTTACAGACGGTGTTTCTGACTTTGCACCCAGTACTTCAACTCAGGATGAAGTCAAGCCCATTGAAATCTTGATAATTACCCAGCCTTGCTTCAATTTAAGACCTTTCGTCTTTGAAATTGCGGTGCTTTGGTCTTCAAGAGTGTTGAGCACAGGAGTTTGAGTGGTGATCAAGTGGATCTGGAGCCCTGTGTACACAGCACGTGCCCAAAGGCCGAGCAGCCCTGGTATTGCTTTTCACCTAAAATGACCGAAATATTTTGCAAGAAAAGTGACTGCTGTCACTGGACGCTCGTTCAAGAGTTGGGGAGCTCCTACGAGCTGTGACCAGTGGCTTAAACAGGGGTCTTGGATGACCGGGGGTGAGCAGGAATTGACGCCCAACCCAACAACTGCACAGACAATTGATATTTGCAGCTGTTTTTCATAGAATCATATCATAGAATCATGGACTGGTTTGGGTTGGAAGGGACCTTAAAGCCCATCTAGTTCCAACCCCCCCTGCCATGGGCAGGGACACCCTCCACTAGACCAAGTTGCCCAAAGCCCCATCCAGCCTGGCCTTCAACACTTCCAGGGATGGGGCAGCCACAGCTTCTCTGGGCAACCTGTGCCAGTGCCTCACCACCCTCACAGGGAAGAATTTATTTCTAACATCTAGTCTAAATCTCCTCTCCTTCAGTTTGAAGCCAATACTCCTTGTCCTATCACTACATGTCATTTTTTTCCTTATTTCTGGTCTTTTTACCTACAGATCTGGCCTCTATTTTTTTCCTATCCAGCAAGAAAGCAAATGCCCATGTTATTTCTACTAAATTTCATTGATATTTAGCGGAATTTGTCTTTGAGGGCAAGAAACCTCCTGGGAAGTTGTGGAGCGGTGTGTGGTGGGGAGAACTGGGTTGGGAGGGAACAACGGAGCCAGTTTGAACGAATAAGTAA
Source organism: Aramus guarauna (assembly GCA_013400195.1). NCBI lineage: Eukaryota > Metazoa > Chordata > Aves > Gruiformes > Aramidae > Aramus > Aramus guarauna. The sequence goes on along the minus strand of VXBL01003511.1, from coordinate 65,581 downwards.
AATGTGTCCTGTGAGATGTGTGGTTTTAGTGCATCCTAAGTGGTTTATTTTCATCCTAAAATGCACTTGGAGAAATGTTGTAACCATGACGGTCTGGGGATGTCCATGAGGAAAGACCTTTTGTGAGACCAATGTGGTTGGATTCTGCCTTCTATCTATTCCTGTAGACAGCAGATGTAGGAGACTGGGAGGGCGGTGTGAGGCTGTTCTTCAGCTCTGCCAGTGTCAGGTGTATAAAAATGAAATGGAATAGCATAAAATGAAATAGAAGACAATAGAATAGAATAAAATTAAGTAGAATGAAATGAAATGAAAAAATAAAGTAAAATAAAATAAAATAAAGTAAAATAAAGTAAAGTAAAGTAAAGTAAAGTAAAGTAAAGTAAAGTAAAGTAAA
>VXBL01003511.1:4475-63968 GCA_013400195.1 Aramus guarauna | reverse complement strand
GCCCCCCCTCCCTGAACCCGTGGCGGGGGGCAGGGGCTTGGGGTGCAGAGAGCCCTGGGGCCGGGGGGGACCCTCTGAAGGGGCCTGAGTGCAGGTGGGGGGGTGCCCCCAGCCCGGGTGTCCCACCTGGGTGCGTATGGCCCTGCAGCCCCCCCAAAGCGCAGCCCAGGGCTGCAGCACCCCGAGCTGCACCTCAACGAGTTTTGGGGGGAGATGTCTTTGCTTTGCTGGGGGGGGGGGGGGGGGGGGTGTCGGGTGGNNGGGCTGCTTTTGGTGCCCTCCCGGTAATTAATTTGCTTGCCTCGGTTGACGTGCGGCGGTGCCGACTCTTCAGGTGTCAATCCCCCGTAAGCCGCTCAGCCGGGCAGCTGTCGGTGCCGGCTTTGGGGGGCTGCGCTGGGGAGGGGGCTCCCCGAGGCGCTGCCCGGCCTCGAGATCCCTCGGGAATGGCGGTACCTGGCGGTGCGCGCCCGTTTCCAGTGGGGTGACGGGAGGTTCGTGGCTTGGGGTTTGTGCCCTGTTAGGAGAGGTGTCCCATCGACGTGCGGGTGGGTTTGGAGGGGTGCAGGCTGAAATTGCACCGAGTTATTCATGAACGTGTATGAAATACATCGTCCCGTCACCCAAATACTTGGAAATGCTGGCTGCTAAAATGATAACGTTTAATAAAAATAGAAATAAAGTGATACTAGNCCCCAAAAGAAACCCTTCCTGATCAGTGTCCCAAAACAAAAGAAAAATAATCCATCACAACCAGCCCAGACAAACAAAATTAAAAAAAATGAACACCTCCCCAGAGCAGTCCCCCGCAGCAGGAACCCCCCCCAGATAGAACCCAGACNAAATAAAGTGATACAAGCCAAATTTTTTTTGAAAAAAAAAAAAAAGAATGGTATGGGATAGGAGGAGGACAGGTGGGACCTCCGAGGAGGAATTGAGGGGGGACGGGTCTCCCCTGCCAGTGGGTGCTGGCCCTGATGGGGAGCACTGGAGGTGAGGGGACCTTCACCACAGCACCCTGCTTGGGGGTCACGATGGCTGATGCTTGGTCGAGGATTTTTGGGAAGCTTCCAGGGATGGGGACTTCTGGGGACCGAGATGTAGCGTTGGAGCTGAGCAGTGATCCCAGCAGGCAAACCCCAAACTTTCCAGCCTGGGTCAAGCCTTCTGTCCCTGACCCCCCTCTCTTTCTGGCTGTGGCTCCGCTCAGAAAGGAGAGCAGTAAATAAGAAGCATGGGATGCTCGTTCCAATTCCTGGGCTCAAACAGGGATCCAGTGTCCTACAATTCATCCCCCGTGGCTCTTTTTGGAACCCGTGGAATGGGGCTGGCCCATGGTCTCTTGCTGCCGTGCCCGTGTCTGACGGGCAAGGGATCGCCGTGCTGGCCTGGGGGGGTTTCCTTCGTGGTTCATTGGGGTTGCTGAGGCAGATGCTGGTGAGGTCCAGAGCTGGAAATGTTCTGTCTCAGAAATGGTGAAGCTAAACTTTCCCTTAAAATGGGAGCAGGTCTGCTGGGAGAAGCACAGCCGAGGCACTGGCTCTGCTTTTGGGTCTCTGCGGGCGATGGCCAGCGCCGGCAAAGCGGGACCTTCTGCTCGGGCTGGGCACGAGGCCACGGGGAGTGCTCGTGCCCCAGGAAGCCCTACACCCAAATCAGGAGGTCTTGCACCCTTGCCGGCGGTTGGAGATGGATATAGAGATGGGGATGCTCCTGGTCTCCAAGCTGGCGGCTGTGGGGCTAAAGCCAGGCTCTGGGGACAGGGGAGCCAGGCAGCAGCATCGCTGTCCTTCCCCTGCCGTGGTCCAGCTGCTCCTGCCAAGCTTGCCCTCCTATGCTGGCTGTCGAGCAGAGGTTAGGGGCACACTGGTACCAAAAAGGTCTCTGGGGGGAAGGGAGAGTGTAGCAAGATGATGCCGATAAATGCCAAGCACCGTGGATGCAGCTGCGGTTACTAGGGATGCAGCGCTGGCAGCGTGTGGGTATGAGATGATGCAAAGCAAAGGCACGAGCAGTAAGGTAGCAAAGAGGAGGCAGAGCATCACAGATGCAGGACTTCTTGGGAAAGAAGTTGAAAGCAGAAGCTGCTTGGGTTCCTCTGCGATTGGAGCATTTAAATAGAAGCAATTGGGTGTTAATTACTGTGAGTTGGAAGCAGCAGGCAATAAAAAGAGACTGAGCCCCCCGGATGGGAATGAAGAGCCTTTGAGGGCACAACAGCATTCCCCATATCTCGAAGCGGGAGGGTGGCCAGCGTGGCCGTGAGCCCAGCTCCTCTCACGTGCAGCGCATACTGCCCGCTGCTCCGCGCAGCGTAGCCTGGCACGAGATGCAGGTATCCCCTATGGCTGCAGCGGGCTGGCGTCTCGCTGCGATTGCTGCTGACCATCTGGACTTGCTGATGTAAGGCATAAAAATGGCTTTTCCATCACGCCTGCAGAGATGCCACCAAGCACCCACCCTCCAGGGGACAAGCCCGTTCCCCCATCCTGGCCAAGCCTGTGCCAGGAGCTTGTTCCCCGTGGGCTCAGCCCACAAAGCTGCTGACTTGGAAGACGCGAGGTGCTGAGCTGGAACAGGGTGAGGAGCAAAGCTGTCTCTGCCAAAGCCTGTGCTGCAGGCACAGTGGTGCAGATGCACTGTTAGTCCTGCCTCGGTTTCCCTGTTGCTCAAAGTAACCCTGACCTAGATCCCAAAGGATCCTGGATTGTGCCCTCCTGCTTTGCGAGGACTTGATGCTTCTTGACCTCGTCTCCCTTGCTCAGAGACAGCCAGAGGGAGACCTCAGCACCACAGCAGCTCCCTGGGGCAGCCGGGTGCCTCCCGCCCCTGCAACACCCTCCCTGGAGTAAGAGGAGAGGGCAGAAACCCTCCTGTTTGGAAACGCAGCTTGTGCAACGCTAAAATGCGGGATTCATTGCCTGTCTGCTGAACCAGCTGCTGGCTGGGGATCCCCGTCAGCACACCACGTGCTGCCAAGCTGTCTCAGAAGTTAGTGTCCATGTCCACACGCCCTGCGCCAGTGCAGCTCATCTCCCAGCAGTGCCGGATGGGCAGCGTGCTGCATGCGTGCTCACCCTCTGTTTTTTTGTTGTTGTTGTTGTAAAAAGAAGTATTTTTACTCTAGCAGCTACCATAGCAAGGGAATACATAGTGATGCTGGAGGAAAATCCGCCCTAAATCAGCTGTGCTGGTGGCAAGAGCTGGCTGTGCTGTCCGGCTGCTATGGCTTGTAGGGCACACAGCTCATCGTAGCCTGGTTCTGCAAACCCGATATCCACGAGTGTCTGCCCAGGCTGGCCTGCGTGCTCGGACACGTCGCGGAGGTGAAAGGCTCCGTCATCCCCAATCCCTTTAGCCGTCTCGGCCTCTGCTTGTGTATTTTTAACCTTTTTGCTGTGCTAAGCTGCCTGGGGCTGAAGTGTCAGCGGGCACCGCGGAATACAGCCTCTTGCCGCTTTGCCAAGCCTGGGATTTCAGGATCAGTGGCTCTAATCTCTGGATCCTGAAATACCTTCTTCTGCCGGTGGCACATTCGGAAAATTTTAGTGACTGCAGGTTTAACCACAGGGAAGGGGATGCCCTGACCTGCAGGGACTGGGTGTCACATGGCAAAGCCGCTCCGCTGCCGGCATCCATACTCGATCCGGCTGTCACTGCGATGTCCATCAGTCGCTGGTGTGAGATGGGAGGTCCCCGTGCCGGGGGGATGCTCTTTCCCACGCCCTGTAAAACAGGCAGAGAGAAATGCTCTGTGGTCACCACCGAGTCCGACCCCCTCGTTTTCTCCCGGCAGACCAGTCTCTGTCCTGGCAAAACAGGTGAATTCTCTCCATCTTAAAATTGCCACCCTCTGAGCCTCTAATCAATTAGGAGAAACGTAATCATGGCTGAGTTTCTGGATGGTGTATCCTGTCTGTAGGCTTGCGACCGTGTGTCCATCCCTCCAAGCCTCTCTGCAGGGAGCAGGCTGTGGCTGTGCTCACCGGGTTAGCTGGACGGGATGGTGACCCACTGCAGCTCCTCGGCTTTCCGTCCCCTTCCTCTGCTGTTCAAACCCCATCTCCCCACGGCACAAAGGGAGAAGAGATTCAGCTGCTCACCTCCTGCCACCCCTTTTGTCCCTGGGGAGCTGAGCCCGAATCCAAACTCCGGTCCCCTCCCCTGTAAAATCGCCTTGCTGGGCTCAGCTGGGTCTGCAGGGCGAGGGTAGAGCCAAACCGTTGTCTTCTCCTGATAGCGGAGTTGTTTTTGGGGGTGGGAACCCCTCCATATACTGTCTAACGTTAGCTTCGAGTTCTTGAATTAATTTTTTTTAGGCTAGGTGGAGGAGCCCAGCTGAGCTGTCGCGATATGCTCTCGTGGAGGCCACGTGCTTGCATTTCGCCCTGTTGCTTCTGTTATTTGCCTGGATTTATTTCTCTTAGCTCATTTTTGGGGGTTGGTGGTGGGGTACGTCATAGATGGCTCCCACATTGCCAACACCATGTGTGGAAACGCCGGTGAGGAGAAGGGGGTTGTGCCTGGCTGGAGGAGGACCTTGCGCAGGGGGTGTTGGCCATGATTTCCCGTGGAGGTGGGTCACTTCCCACTGCTGCAGCCACCGCCGTGTCCCCGGGGCTGCAGGAACATAAATGGTCTGGCTTTACATAGAGGAGCCAGGGGCTCATAGAAGAGGTTTTTAAAACTCAGCTTGCTGTGGCCTTTACTCTGAGAGACTGACCAGCCAGTGACCAGGCGCAGCATCCGCCTGTTACAGAACTGCAGCTCAGGCACCAGAGCCTCAGGTCAGGGCTGGCGGTCTCCCGTGAGAGACTTGGCTCTCTGCCTCTTCCTCTTTGCTCTCTGCTTTCTCCTCTTGCCTTGCTGCTGCCGTGCTTTACTTCTTCACAACCTGGGGGCTCTTCCCTGTATAAATCAGCCTCCAAAAAAAAAAAGCCAGGGGAGGAGAAGGGTGCATGGACCAGGTGGAGGGAAATCACCTCGCTGGCTGGGATGTCTTTGGACAGGATGCTTTCACTGTCTCAGTGCTCACAAATGACTCCCCTTTTCTCACTTTCTTTTAACCATACAGATTTAATGACTCTCAGTAAATTACTTGAAGTTCTGTTTTTTTTCCCTCCGCACATCTTTCCTGCTGTAGCTGTTCTCCCAGCATTTTACTGGGGGAGCCAGCCGTCTGGGGTGTTACTCCTGACTGCGTGCAACCCGGTCTGACTGTGGTGATGTTCATACTCAGAGCAGTGCCACGAAGACAGGCGGGAGGCAGGTATCCCGGCGGGGATGGGAATGCTCTCCTTTTGCATCAAGTCCTTTCTTGCTCCAGCGAGTGCGTCAGTGTGGGGTCCTGCCCTGGGCGCTCCCCTGAGCCTGCGGCCGCGCAGCCCGGTGTCACTGCCAGTCCCTGCCCGATGCCATCTGGGGGGGGACTGCGATGCTGACGCTGAGGAATACCTCTTCCCCCTTGCAAAAAGGTTGTCTCCTCCCAGGCAAGTGTTTTATGCTGACAAGGAGCAGCAGAAAGAAGAGGGGAGGGACAGCTGTCTGTCCAAGCAGGGCTGCCCTGAGGCGTGTTCAGGTCTGCTGGTGTTGAGGGGGAACATTTGGGGTGTGGGGAACACTTCACCTCCTTGCTGGCAGCCCACAAATTCCCACCTAACACACTATCAAGCTCTTCATTCTCAGGCACCGAGGCTAAAATAAGCTTTTTCTGATAACCTCTGTCTGTGCACTCCCGCTTTTTTAAAGATTTTTAAAAAGGATTTGCACAACTGTCATCGATTCGCACATAGCGAAGAAGCCAACTGCAAATGAGCAAACCTGCCGCACGAGGACTTGGCCAGTGCAACCTCCCTGAGGTCCAGGGAGCCCGGGGAAACCTTCCTGCCTGGCAGAGCTGGGCAGGGAGCCTCAGTGGTGCTGCGGGGTGTGCTGGGCATCACGTAGGTCCTGGCCGACGCGGTGCTCTCGGCATTGTCCATTACTGTTCTGTGTGGGATTTTGGGTTTCTTTTTTTTGGCAAGGCGTGCGCGTAACTGTCCCCTCTCTTCTTCAGGACAGAGTCATCAATCTAGTTGTTGGCGGCTTAACATCCTTGCTGCTTGTAGTAAGTATCCCCTGTCCTGTCCCATGTTTCGTGCCTCCCTTAGGCGATGGGGTGAAAACCAGAGTTCCTCCCCAAAACGGGCAGCGAAACTTCACTGACCTAACAGGCTGTAGTTTGAGGCCCAGGTAGTGACTTTGGGTGCACCTGTCTTTTGACACTCTGTGACAACAGGGCGAGGAGAATACCTTCCTTCAAGCCATGTTTTAAGATCAGGCTGTGCAATAAAAAGCCCCAAGTCCATGAGCAGATTGTCCATCCTGGCTGAATGTGAGGCTGGGTGAGATGACAGAGTGCTTATGATGCAGGAGAACTGGTTTTCTTCTCTTGATTTCCTTTTATATATTATTTCCCTCTATTTATGGACTATAGGAGTTTTTCCAAAGCTTGTCACTTTGTCTCGAGCTAAGCTTTCCTCAAGCTTTAAAGATCATGGCTGGAGAGCATCAGTTCTGCGGTCCAGGCAGCAGCATCGCTTGCAAGCTGAGGTGCAGGAAGGCGTTGGGGAGATCCGAGGTGCCAGCTGGGGGGAAGCTCGGTTGGAGGGGTGCTCCTACACGCACTGTGTGCCACCTCGTGCCTGCTGGCTCTCTGGGTGTTTGGAGGACAGTTTCCAGCAACAAGCCAGAGTAGCAAAGTTTTCATCTTTTTTTTTTTTTTTCCCCCACCCCCTAAGTCTGCAGTTGTGTCAAAGCAATTTTCCTGCAGAATTTTACGTTTCCCTCCAGCTCTTCACACGGTGGGAGTTAGAGCCGGGGGGGATGTGCAGACCTGGATGTTTGTCATAGCCGCTCTGAAGAGAGCACTGTCTTCATCTCTGTTTTCCTCCACACAGGTCACTCTAATCAGTGCTTTTGTCTTCCCGCAACTACCTCCAAAACCTGTGAATGTATTTTTTGCTTTCTGCATCTCCTTGTGTTGCATTTCTGCTGGCATACTTGTAAGTACCGCCACTTTTGCCATGCAAGCTTTTGAGTGTATGACTGAGGATGAAATCCGAATAAAATCTGCTTTACGTGGTGCTGCCTGCTTTTTTACACTCTCCTAGAAAAGCTTTCCTGCTTCCATAAGGCAAGCTGACAATGAGAGTTGGGTAAGCAGTTTTGTGTTTACCGCAGAATAAGCGTGTGAGCTAAGCCAACTTCTGCAGACCAGCTGTGATGCAAGCGTTGTCACCTCTGTGCAGTGCCACCCGTAGTTGCCAGCGGAGACAAAGCAGGAAACAGGAGAGCAGAGCAGTGAGATGGGAACGCAGGGATGGATTCTGCTGCAGAGGACTAGGGGTGGAGCAAAACACTCTTAACTGGAAGCAGTGGGGCCAGCCAGGCACGTGCAGATGTCGGTGGCCTTTCAGGCACAGGGGATGAGTTACAGTGGCAGGAAGCTACAGCACGTGGCGTTTCATGGGCTTGGAGCAGAGAGGTTCCTCTGTGGCATCCCAAGAGTTGGTCCCAAGCGTTGGCAAAGGCAGGTCAAAGTTCATAGACTGGTTTGGGGTGGAAGGGACCTTTAAAGATCATGTAGTCCAGCCCCCTGCTGTGGGCAGGGGCATCAGCGGCTCCTTCCTCTGCTGGAGCTTTTCCTACTTGGAGTATTCTCTTTCTCCCAAGGGCTGTGGCCCTGAGCTCCCGCCCCTTGCTGCTGGGTAAGCTGGGAAAGTGCTCTGCATTGCCTAGTTAGTTCCAGTTTCTGGTTCTATGGCTGGTAGCCATGACTACACCCCAGATAGTGTAGTGCAAAACCTTGTTTGTCCTCATTGACTGGAGTGTAGCCAGTTTCTAATGTATAAGAAACCAAACCAACCCTCTTCAACAAAGCTGATAAGATAACTCACGTCTTCATAGCTAACCTGGCACCCTAGTTTCACAAACAGCCTTGTTTTGGGGAGAAACACCTTGCCAAATTCTTGTTTCTCTATTCCACAAGCATGCTAAGAAAACATAGGTAGTATTTCTTAATTGTTAAGAAAATCCAGCGGACTCTACACCTAGTCTTCTCTGGTCAGATGAAGCTGGGTTCTTTTACAGAAAAACCCAACCCAACTTCTAGAAGTTACCAGTTCAGTTACTAGAGAAAGTTTCCTCAGAAGTACCAGGCGTTTTTAAGTAATACAAGCTCCTTCTCTCTTCTAGATCTACTGGTATCGACAAGGAGACCTGGAACCTAAATTTAGGAACCTAATTTACTATATTTTATTTTCTATCGTCATGTTATGTATATGTGCCAACCTGTACTTCCATGAAGTGGGTAAATGATGGACATTGAGGATACCCAGCAATGATGCTACTGTGTCAGACTGCTTTCAGCTCAGCCCGAGACATTTAAGTGAGGACAATCAGCCTGAGAGGAAAGAAGTGGGTTGTGCAAGGATAAATCAGTACATGATTTTCATGTAAATGTATATGTAATGTCCCTCTTGTTAGGGAGAATTATTGCCATAAGACATGACATTCTGCTTTTTTTTGAAGAGCTACTGTTGCACTTAATGAACATTCCAGTTGTACTGATGTTTCAGAATGGCACAAGCTTTTTCATTTTGGAAAAAAATGCATTTTTTTATTACTGTACAAATAAACTGCAGCATTGCAAGGATCTGTAGCAGTATAAATAAATGGCATCTTACAGTTACGTAAGACAAATACTCTTTATTTCGTTTAAACTGAATATACAATTATTTCTGTTCCCTAGGCAACCATTTAAAACTACAACTTATTTTTCACATTAACAAAACCACAGGCTGAAAAAGACCAACTCTTGATTATGAAGAGCTAATTACAGAAATAAATAAAATAATTTATACACGAGTCTTTAGTTTCTATAGCTTTTTCTCTCAATCCCTAGCTAACAGGCTGCTGCTCAGCCTAGTGTCTGTTTCAAACCCTTGAACGTAGGAATTAATTGGCTTCCTTTGCGTCAGGGCTCTATGCCCAAATTCTCACACACCTTTTTCTCCAAGACTTTGCCACCTCCACACCACTCCCCCATCTACTAACTTGCTGCATAAATCACCTCTGGAGAGGTGGCTGGTAGTGTCATGTAAACTGTAAGACAGACAAATGTTCCAGCCTACTTACAACAATCTTCAAAGAAGTTACAAGCTTGTGGGGGGAGGCTAGTGGGTCCTAGTAGCTTCCCTTTGTCGTAGCCCTTCCCTTTTTATTCAGCTTGCTGTAGTGATGAAGGAAAAGAAAAAAAGAAGAAAAAAAAGATTTTCCACAAGTGATCTTTCTGAGCTCTGTCCGTTGCCAGCAACGGACTCCTCAGGAACAAGCAGACCAGGCAAGTCCCATAAGCATGTGTGTCTTCTTCCTATGCCGTAGACGTACTAATCAGCCAGATGAGATGGGAATACAGACCATGTCTTCATGATGCTGCCCATGCTCCCTGAAGTCTTTGATGGAATACATGTAACAGTCTCTTACTCCATGTATTACAAGAGTCAGTAAGTGCAGAAATCCTCACCCATTCTTCATGAAACATGTGCAAACTAATTCTTGCTGCAGCACTAAGAGGCTACAGTCCACAATCCTTGACTGCTGTCCAGTTTTCCAGATGTGCAGTTCAGCGCACCAGTCCTAAGTCAGATCAGAATTGACCACGTGGATCCTAACAGTGAGCACTGCAACAGAGGTTCTTTAAAACACTGAAACACCCCAGCCGAAACATAGTACATCAGGCTTCTGTTGGCTGCTCTCTAACTCTTTACAAATGAGGTAAATAGCCTGAGCAGAGAAAGTGCACTGTAGTAATTTTAAACTGGAAGTTTCTGTTTAAAGACACGGACTGACTGCTTTCTTTGGAAATGTGGCACAGAGTTGTAACTAATTTCACAATGCAAAGATGGTCAATAGAAAATGGACACGATGACTGCTTCTCAGTGACAGCTCACTAAATCTTCAACATCCTTTGAATCTTCTGAGTCAGGGCTGCCCAATGATGAGCCAATAATGTGTGACCCATCTCCGTGATGCTGCAGGATAGGATCTGTCAAGAGATATCATACATTAGTAATATCTACTTGACTATTAGTCAAGAGACATAGTGCATCTTACAGCAGCCTGCCAGTACCTAAAGGGGCCTATAGGAAAGCTGGAGAGGGACTGTTTACAAGGGCATGGAGTGACAGGGCAAGGGGTAATGGCCTTAAGCTGAAGGGAGGGTAGATTTAGAATAGGTATTAGGAAGAAATTCTTCCCTGTGAGGGTGGTGAGGCACTGGCACAGGTTGCCCAGAGAAGCTGTGGATGCCCCATCCCTGGAAGTGTTCAAGGCCAGGTTGGATGGGGCTTTGGGCAACCTGGTCTAGTGGAGGGTGTCCCTGCCCATGGCAGGGGGGGTTGGAACTAGATAATCTTTGAGGTCCCTTCCAACCCAAACCAGTCTGTGATTCTACGTTTAGAACTATTATTTACTGTGCCATTATAACAAGATACACAATACACACTTAGGAGACAGAAAATGCAGTTTGGAATTTTAACCAATTTTAAGCAATGTTGCTTAAACTAGGCAGCTCTCAATTTCTAGTTTCAAGGTAAGCCGTGACTAATATAGATACAACCGGTGTGACTCACATTTGGATTCATCAGGTATTACTATATCAGGCCGAGTGCTGAGCCTCTGATGGCCCTACAAGGAGATCCTTCCTCTGGATGGGATTGTTAGGTGCAGCAGTGGGAGAACATATCTGTGCTGCTTCCAAGTCTGAGATGACTCCTGGCATTGGGAAGCGTGGCACAAGCTATCAAACCCTTCCAGGTGAGTGCTGTGCAAACCTCAAATAGCCCAGCTCCTCACCATGAGAGCTATCAAGTGCATTTCTGGTCTTCTCTCAAATAAACAAATTTCATTCAAGCACCTGGCATGAAGAAATGCAGACTAAAGAAAGAGTTACTCATTAGCCTATATGTACTAATTCAAGGCTCAAGGGTGATGAAAACAGCTCAGCAAGTGATGAAACAGCTGCTGTTCCAATGCTTTTCCCACAAGATTAAGTGGGACTTCCTTTCACATCCACTGATACAAGTGGGGTAACCAACTTGCTTAAAAGTTTCATAGCAAGGACATGGAAAATTAAAAGAAAGCAAGGGATTATAAAGCATTTACAGGAACTCAGAAGTGGCAGACTGCTTTACTGAATCCTAGCTCCAGCACCAACCACATGAAGGGACTGCTGTACCTGTTAGAGTTGTCAGGGGCAAGACTGATTCACTGTCTATGTCATCCGTTGTCTGGATAAAACCATGGGAAGAAGGAACAATAAGCACAGTCTCATCATCTATTGTAGGCTGATCAACTTGTTCTTCTATCGTTGGAGAACCCAGGTCCTGCACAACACAGAACAGGACATGAGAGTGTATTCTTGGTAACATAAACAGAAAAACCTGCTTTGGTCAGCCATACTCCATAACAAGCAATAGATTCCCTGGATTCATTTTATCTCATTAAATTGAAATGACATCATCTGAGCTAGTTTACTTCAGCATTTATAGGGCACGTTTCATCCTAGTGCAGGCATCTAAAAACAAGATGAGAAGAATTCTACCCTGTGAGCAGTATGAGGGCAGGTGGAGAAGAAAGACTGCAAAGTGATGATAAAATGGTCTCTTGTACGTCAAACACTTTGTCTATAAAGAGGAATAATTAAGCTTTTCCACCACTTGCTGTTTAGATGTTCTGAGATACTGAAGCAATACCTTTATAGTACTTACCAGCTCCACAAAACCAATAGCTCTACCTGAACTTAATACTTAGTTTCACAACTCCTGCTTCTCTGTCAAGTTTTAACTACTGGCAACAGAGCTCAAAAGACCCATTCTAATCACTGTGCCTTGCTTGCCCTGTCACTTGCTGACTGTAGGGTGGCTCCAAACTTTTTTAGCTGATTCTCATTTTATCAAAGAATTGGCAACACACCAATTCCTTCCAGGTACAAACTGTCAATACCCCAACCCTCTTCCAGTCCCGTGACAGCTGCAGCCTCTTTGCTGGCTCTTGCAGTGCTAGCACTGAAATGGCAGTAATACATCTGGCTTACTCAGTGTCACAGCACACTCCGGAAGACTCCTGGTTCTGCAAATGCAGAGAAAAGACATCCTAGATAGTACTGCCAGAATAAGCAGAAAGATTTGAATTCCAGTTTTCGTGTGTAAGATGCATAAGGTTTGTTCAAGCTTCAGGAATGACTGATGCAGAACACTAACAAATGTTGCTGGCAGAATGGAAAGTACCTGAATTTATCCCTGTTTCCAGGGGGAGTGGGAAACGTTTGGGAGAGGTAACAGCCCTCTCTGTTCAAGAAAATCCTTAAGTTCCTCCACTTAGTTAAAGCAAAACTCACTTTCCTACATAGTTTCACAGTGTTCTTGCAAAGGCACTGCCTGAAAACCCCTTGCCTGGTGCTGCCGAAGGAGTTGACCACCTTTGCTGAAGCTCAGTGATTTAAACTTGGCCCAAATGTGTACTCATTCATGCAAGGCACAGCACGCCCAACCTGCAAAAGCAGCTTTCTGCAGACAGCACAGCTGAACCTGCCCACGATAAGTAGTATGTCACAAGGCTTGAAACTGGGAAAAGGAGGCGTGAAAAACTAAAGAAGCCATTGTGGCAAATGGGCACCTTTCCCAGCCAGAAATAATAAAACCCTGGAACATGACTGCCTGCTTCCCACCACCCACACCCACAGTGGCAATACAATACTGGCAAGTGCGTAAAAATAACACTGACTTAAAGCAAAATTTAGGCATGTCTTTCTAGAGTAACTTTTCATTTACAATCACAGACAGTTCACTGTTTCCTGGAATTTAAATGCCCATGTCAAACTTGAATCTGACTACAAGTATAAACAAATTACAATTACAAACTCAAGTTTGTTTTTCAGCTTAGAAAAAAAGTTCAGTAGCTGTTTATACCTGGCTAGCCATAAGCAATTTTTACAATGTGCAATTAAGAACCTTGTTTATAGCAAAAGTTTACTAATTCTAGCTTGAGAAGCTAAATTTTAAACTGAGAGTAGAAAGCTATTGGGCTGCCTCAACTGTTGAGAATCTTATCACAACTATGTCAACCACAACACAAGAAAGAGGAAAATGGAAGAATAATCTCCAGCTTCGGATGTATTTAGGATCCAAATACTGCAGTAGCAGACTGTTGAGATGTACATACGAGTACAAATGGTACAAAGCCTAACAAAGTCCAAGCATATCAACAATGGATCTTCAAGACCGATAAAGCAGAATTACAGCAACTGTAGAGCACAGTGTTTTAGAGAACAGGAGGGGGTACTTGGATCTAACATAGCTTTCCACAGTTTAACCTAATCAAGCTTCTAAGGGAAGAGGTATTTTCTACCCACTAAAGAGAGCTACCTTCTTTTTAGCATCTCTGTTTTCCTTGACTTACTCATTACGATAGTTCCAACAACTGAAAGATGGAGGAATTTAATATAAACAAGCCAAATGCCTGAAATCATTTGGATAAACTAATTTCTGCATCTCAGAATATTCAGTTGGAGCTGAATAAAACTGAGGCCAGAGAGAGCACTACCTTAAATGCTTCAAATTCTAATTTAATGGATCCTTAGCTGGAGTAGTACATTTAATAGAAATCCTCAGAAATGGAAACTGTGGTGCACCTTGAAATAGCTTATTAGAATCATGGAGCAAAACCGAAATACTCTACCTCACCTCCCTTGCTCGGCAGTCTACCTACCTGTAAAGGACATGTGTTGGGCAATTAACAGCCTAGTTTAAAGCAACAGCATCAAATAGAAATGCCACCAATATTCCTACTTTCCACAGTCGTCATGCAAAAGCATCCTGAGTAGTGAAGCAGCTCCACAACTCGTGAGGTATTCAGTGCTCCAGATGAAGTCAAATATAAGCCAATACAAGTTCCAAATTAAATGCTATCACTTTCACACTCATATTAACAAAGCTCAAGGATAGAGGATCTGAACAAAATGTTCTTAAAACTATGATATACATGAAATCACTGACATGTTTCATACAAATAGCTTCACATAAAGGTCAAAGATGCAATGAAATCATTCTCCATGCAGAAAAGGGGAAAATAACAAGCATCATGCACTCCCTTACTTCAGTAACGTAAGCGCTGGGTAAATCAGAGTGAGAATCCTCTTCTTGTTTCAGGCTGGCGTCCGATATCTCCTCCTCAGTTCTTACCATAACTCCATCCATCAGTTCACTACTATTCCTGCTGCTGAATTTGGAAGCATCATCTTCATTGTAGGCTGGCTGCTCTTCATCACTCAGCTTGGACTGATGGATATCATCTGGGAAAGTATTTGTTTCTAGGGTATCAGGAGGATCCGTCAGGTCAGCTGACTGAATGTCTGAATCCACAGTAAGTTCTGCCGGAGTGACAGAGGAGGAGATATCTTCAGCAGCAACGGTGCGGATTATGACACTTGGTGTGTGGCACTGCACTGTGACGTTGTCACTTGTATTTAACAAGTGCTCTGGCTGCAAGCAGTATTTGCAAAACAAGACACAAACAAAAACTATCAGAGACTTTCCTTCAAGTATCTTCAAATCTTCCAGCAAATAAAAGCAAAGAGATTCAAAGAATTCATTGCTAAGTGTAGTTTAGAGTTTTACAGATATAGTATGTCAGCCCAGATCATCTGTTGACCTTTCCTGGCCTTAAATAATGAATCTGTAGACTGAATTTGTGTCAACTGTTCTGTAATTCACAAATAAAGTAATAACACTATCACTACTACACAAGTTTTGTGAACAGCAATATTCGTTTGTGAGAGTAACATCTGGAAATCAGTGGGACAAGCCACTAGGTGGAGACATCATATTCAGACACAGTAATAATGAAGTTGCTTACTAAGGTAAGTTTTGAAGCAACTTCAAGTTACTTTTCAAAACCAATACAAAAAAATAAATTCTCCCTCTTCAGTATTTTAAGTAAAGTAACACTGCTACGCCTTAAGAACTGCTTTGCAAATGTTAACATGCGCATATAGGGGCCTGCATTATTATGTTGCCCTGCCCCCAGTACCCAAACTCCAGTCTTTTCACTGCTCAAAATACGTACCGATAAGGCATGAACTATGATCTGTTCTGGGGAGGCTGGAGCAGCAGCAGCCGTTAGGGTCATGGTAGGACTAGTTGTCAGTGTTAAAGGAAGGCCTTGGCTTGAGCTCGTTTGTAGTAAGTATGTACCTGGTGTTCCAGTTGGCTGAAGATGGAAAGACTACAAAAGACAGCACAAGTTTAATACCCAACACACTGCCTTCCTAGGACACACCGAGCACTCGGAGCATGCTTATTGACATGAACTCCCCTGGAAAACAAACAAACAAATCCAATCTCTGCTGCATCGATTGCTGTACTGCACTCCAGAAGTAGAAAGAAACTCATCTATAGCCTTAGGCTATCAAGACAAGTATTCAGGCTAAGAGTCAAGCAGGACTGTATTATTGCTGTACAACAGCAGGTAAGAAAGGAACAAATTCAACTTACTCTTAACATTGAGATGAAAGAGAAACTGTGCTATAAATTACAGTACAATGAATCCTTACTTGCTGGGAGCTTCCTCTGGCTCTGTTATGTCAGATTTCAACAAAAAAACCCCCAAAAACAAGCACAAAGGAAAACTTCATAGCACTAAGACATTAAGACAGATTTAAAGCATTTAACTGTAATTCACATTTTACTCCACAACCCTCATGTATTACACCTTTAGAAATACATTTTGCTTTGAACTTTTTAAAGTTTTAGATCTCTTAACTGCCTCTTTCCACTTGAGAACTGGTTTTTGTTTGGGTTTTTTTTTTGGGGAAATGCACAATTCCATAGTCTAAGAAGTAGCTGTGCTTAAAATAAAAAACACAGTAACAACTATCAGTTCTCTGTTACTTACTGGAAGAATCTCAAAGGTCTGTAGTGTTCCACTGTTTAGTGTTATTGTCTCAGAGTCAACAGTAGCAGCAGGGGAATCGGTTGAGGCTGCAAAGGTAAAAAAAAAAAAAAGAAAAAGAAAGTACGTAAACCAAAATGTTTCAGCCCTACAGAGAGAATAACATACTATAATTACTACATAGGAGGGTACTGCTAATTCTGGTAATAAGAAAACTGGCTGCAATCCTAATGACAAGGTTCTCTAATTGCTACCCAAGATGCAATACTATTTAGAGAGGGCATTCTACAATCCAAAAGCGCAAAAGAAAGAATGTATGGTTTTAGTGCACAAGGGATAAATGCAGACAAATAAAGTTATCTGACATTATCTAATTTTTTTTGTAAAAAGATTTGTAAGAGGTTCTGGTGTAACAATACCCTTTGGATCACGTATTACTTGCTTTAAAGTGGTGTCAGGTTTAATATTGCTATGTTTCCCACAGACCTCAGGGTTGGGTTTTTTTTTATTTTTAACCTTTTCCGCCCTCCACAGTATGTCCACCACTGATGAAACATTAGATACTCCCCAAGATATCTGCCTACCCTGTGCATTATGATTGCAGTGTATAAAAGCTGTAAGTATTCTTACTACAAATGTGTAACTATTTATGCAATTATCTCCATTAATTCTAAAGGTAACAAAGAGAAGTATTGAAAACAGTTTACGTATCAGACATTTCAAGATCACCAGGTCCAAACAGCTCGTACCCAAAGATTTATAAGCCATCAAAAAACCTGTTCAGAACCATAATTATGATTTTTACTTCTTAAAAGACTCACAAGTTCCAGGAAGCTGAAGGCATATTAATACTTTGCCTGGGATTATCCAGTAATTCCATAAATACTGAAAGGGCAAAAGACCTACATGATGACAGCAGTGCTCCAAGCACTGGAAACTTGGCCATCTCAGACTCTGGCTTCAAAGTAGATGAATTTTGGTTTCTTAAGAAGACACAAGCTCTGATTTTTGAAGCTTTTATTGTTGTAGTGGCATGTTCAAGGTTTCCTGCTGCACATTTCCTGGCATCCAGTAGCAGACAGCTGTGAAGTGTGGGCTGCCTGTTACCTAGCCAGTTATGTTCATAAAATTTACAGAAATTACTCCTTTGAAACCTTGAGCCTTCTATGAAATGCAGCTGCAAGTGGCTAACAGGTTCAGCTCTCATGGGACTGAGAAACAGAGAAGACACAATACAAAACTCACTTGGATTACACAAACAGAAATTCTTCAGGAAAGCAGACTAAAATGGGGAGAAAGGCTTGTTAGGCAGACAGGTGCAAGTGACATCACAAAATTAACTATTACAGGATTCAACTCAGAAAGGACTAAAGGTTACAGAATACCAGCACAGCTTGCCTGCTCATCAAAACCCAATAGCTTTGACCAAGTTTGGTTCAAAGTGTGAGACCACTGATGTATTACTACAGATAAAAAGTTCTTGGCTTGGTGTTGCGTGATATTTTAATTAAGAAATAAACCAGATAAAATGAAGATGGCACTTAAGTAGATTAAGATAGGCTAATATAACAAAATTATAAACAAAAAATTGTCTAACAAATGCCTATCTAGTCATAGTCTGAATAACCAGTTCTTGGTCTGATTAACTGATTTTGTAATCAGCAAGACTGAAGCACTAAATTTTCCTAATAAAATTCACACATGACAAACAGTGCAGAAATGGAGATGACAGGCTGCATATGGGGTGCTGGATTGGAGTGACTGGAGTTACGTAATAAGAATAGTTGCAAAATCAAACAATAAGCACTACAATCAAAGTAGATGTGATAATAAATGTTTGATAATGTGCAAAGTTCATCCTTAAGAGGATGGGAAGCACCAACTTAAAAAAAAAATACAGTGGTTAGAGCAGATGATCAGCTGAACATCAGTGTGACTTGGCAACTAATGCTTTCTAGAGTGTCTGTGCCTAGAAATAACTGCAGAATACAGAGCAGGACTAGAAAAAACACTATATACCTTCCTGTTTAAGAGTCCTTCATCAGAACTTAGGCACAGCAGTGTATATATTATACAAAAGGAGATCTTGTACATGATGTTCATTGCTCTAGACAAAAGCTACCAGAAGAAATTTAAAGAATAAACATATATTCTGCATCTCCATTAAGAAGCCTGTATACTGAAACCTTTTCAAAGAACACATTACATGGCAAGCTCTTGTGTGCATGCAGACAGACACCTACAACCCCTGTGTCCAGGCGCTCCAACTGCAGTTCCTTGGTACTATTGTCACGGTAGTATCTACATTTGCCTAACAAAGTTAGAAACGGGCAAATGGAATCCAGAAATTCTTAATCTGAAGTTATGGCAAGACCAAAGCAGAATTAGTAAAATTCTTTAAGACATGCCCGCTCCTCCTTCACCATCTTAACATAAGAAAGCTTTAGATTTCATTAGAGGACAGAGTCTCATTCGTTTCAGCTACTTACAGACATGCGTAATCTGGACAGGAATCTGCAAAGCTGCCATGGGGCTTGGTGTGTTGCCTGTGCTCTCCTCTAAGCGAGCCACTCGAATCTGCACGTGCTGAACTCCCGAACTGGAATTAGTGTTTGGTAATCCACTTCCAGATTTGTTCTCCGAAAGCTGGTGCCCTGGATTGTTTTTTTGGTTCTCATGGAGTTGTTTAAGACCCTTTATCAGCACTGAGAGAAAGAATACTCATGCTAAAGCATGTTGAAGAAGCATATTTGAAATGCTGCACGTGAGATTTATCCAAGATGAAAAAAGTAACCAAAATCCTTCTGGATTTGGAACCTGAATGATTTATAGAGATATATCAACTAGAAATATAGCACATTCATAAACCACATTTGTAGCTAACTACTGGAGTGAACTTGATTTTCTCAACTAACCTAGCCATCTTAGGATGCTTGGAAAAAACCCTTAAAGTCATAAAAATTTGGACCTCTCTAAAAACATGTATGGTATATCCCCAAGCTACAATCAAGTGCCAGAATCACTAGTTGTACAATGCTGTTATGAGAAATAAATCCTCCCATCTTACAGAACATGCAAGTGGATTTGTTCAAGAGGTTGACAGAAGTGTCACTGGAAATAAGGAGCAAGAGAGAATTAATCTCACAGTGGCTATACTACACTTAGCCTGTGCGTGAAGTGGCCCATTGCTCCAGTAAAACTGCCTACCTTTCTCCCCTATGATCACTTTGGTGCCACTGAGGGAGTGGTTGACATATATGAGGTTACAAAAGTTGAGGCCACTACTTTTCTAGCATTCAATACACTGAACTGCTTAAAGATCTCCCACTCCTGACAGCATGACATTTTGTTTGGGGAAAGAGTGATTCCTGTTGATTCAGTGGCGTATTTATATTATGAACTATTTGATGCAACAACTGTCTATTAACATATATGGTTTATACCATATTAAGCGTAACGGGGCTACCCTCTCAATTGCATCCTCCAGGCATGACTAATATATAACTACTGTGATGACCACAGCAAAAGCATCCATTAAATTACACCTTTTATTACAATGTGACTAATCTCTCAGACTTTTTTTTTTTTCCTTCTCAAGACAGAGAAAAGGAGGACTGAATGAAAGGTCACAGAGACTGAAATACTCTTTGGCTCAGCTGCTAGTTTCTCCGACCAAGAGTAAGAGCTATGAGAAATTAATTTGTGCAGTTTTATGCTCCCCATTCCTCCCCTCCTCCTGTGGTAGATCTACCTTTGTTCTACAGCTAAGGTTCAGCACCCCAAACAGATTACATGTTAACATTTTAAAGGTAACAGATCTAACATGACATGATAGGCTGCAGATACATATCCTCCTCCACCTGAAAAGGTCACTGCCCTCCAAACCCAAGATCATCATCATCTGAGATCTGCCAGCTGAGCTGCAGATGTACTCTCACTTTAGCCAAAGTGAGTGGAGTTGGCAAAATCTACTGCTGAGTTGTATACATCAGCTTGGCCTGTTTCAACTGAAACACTTAAGGATTGCTTGTAGGAGCAGATCCAAGGGGTCAGTAACTTCTGGCAAAGGAGCAATGTCCTCTTTGGCCAGCAGTGTTGCAAGTAGACAACAAAATACAGCCTTATTCCTTTGACATTTGTGAATGAAGCTCTCAGAAGGGAAGTGTTTGAGTAGTACATTACCAGGGAATGAAACATCTTTGTGGTTTGCAATCTGCCTTTTAATGGTCCACCATTTACTCCGAAGCCACTGTGGTGAGCGGACACTACTCCATCCTTCAGCTAGTAAATCCCAATTGATGTCATTTTCATCAGAAACTTCAAGTTCCGCTATCCTGGCAGGAAACAGAAAATATTTACCTGTTAGAAACTACCCTCCAGACTGGAAGGGGTGTTGCACATCTCCAGTCCTGTCACACGTAACAGCGGCAAAATGGCATGCTAGTGAATAGTCCACCAGAGCTCATGAATCAACATAGGCTTCCAAGGCTCCACACTGCCAGAGGTCAAGCAGAATCATAAACAACAGAAGATGGACTAGACCTGTTAGATGATCCAGTCCATCTCCTTGCCATGCAGGATTATTCTCCTTATTTACATATACATTAGGAGTTTGATCAGATTATTGTGAAGCATTCCAAATGATGGCACTTGCATCTTTCCTCTTTGGAAAACCATTCCCCAAACACATCTCCAAGGCAGGAAATACTTCCTGAGATTCACTCTGAATTTTCACTTAATTAATTTCATGTTATGATATTTACTTCTGTTTTCTCCTAATTAACACTCATCCGTCCTTAACATAGATTTTTGCCTCCTCTCAGATGCTTCTTAGCCAAAGTAGATGAAGTTAACTACAGTATTAAACAGTTCCTCACAAATAAATCCCATTAGGCTCTCCAGGTAAGGGACAATCTTCACATAATTTTGGCAGATGTTATGCACATACTGGATTCTACCAAAATCTGTTTGAATTCTAGAAATATCTCTGAATTGCCTCCAGCTCATCTGTACCTGGAGCATATGAAAGAGAGGTGAACAGTGAGAGGGAAAAGATTTTTGTGAAAGTTAAGAAAAGTTCTCTTCACAAAGCAAGAAATAGCACTGAATACTCTTGCCAGCTAAAAAAATGCAAACAAACCCACAACAAAAAAACCAAAAACCAAAAACCAAACAAAAATGGGGAAAAAAAGAAAAAAAGCTACCCAAAACAACCAAACAACCCTGTAGGATGAATTAAGGATATCTGAACAGATCAAAACAAAACCTTTTGTACAGAAATACTAATAATTATAACCAGATAACCAGCACATTCTGAAATATGGAATCAGGTTCCTCATTTTGAGTTCAAGTCAAACAGCTTCAGTAAATTACTAAATATAGCTCTGTAAATAATGTTTAGATTCCTTGTATGTCTTGGCTTTTTATTCCCACCCAAAACTGTATCACCCCATAAAAATCCACTGGCTAAAAAGCCTGAGTTAAAGGCATTCAAAATGGGAGGAGGACTGGAGAGAGCAAAAGATTTCCAAAGTTACTACCAGGTTGCCAGTTCAAATGTAGTCAAAGATGCTAATATCCAATCAGTGTTTGGTGGCCTACATGAAATTAATTTGCAGTCTCGGTTTAGTTCTTTGTAGACAAGACGTCCACATCACAGAAACCACCACCACACTTGACCCTTGTTGGTCATCTCAGCAGAGAGGCCAAGGACTGAATGGGCAGGGAGACTGAACTACCCTCCAGTTAAGGGTTAAAGCGCATTGGTGGGGCAACGTGTGGGAAGCTTGCACGGTCGCTGCCTGTGCTGTACCTTTTCTGTGGAATAAAGAAGACTTCAGTCTCCAGGGTTTTCAATCTGACACCTTTCACGAACACTAACATTCACTAAAAAAACAAAAAACAAAAAATATGTTCAATAATAAATCTCTGGGAACTGTAAACACAGCAGTGATTTTTGGAGGGTTCTAGAGTTTTTAGTGTCTAAGTAACCAGCAAAAGGGACCCCAATGGAATCCTGCTAGCATCATGTATTTCGAACCTTTAAAAGTAACTAAAATAACAAACCTCAAGATCAGATTTATTTCATCTTCCTTGGTCCACTCAGTGCCCCCACTTTGTTTCCAGTTGAGATAGTTGAGCCATTTAGAGCGGCATTGCTTTTCAGAGCGTGTTCCAACCCGTTCCGCTACGGCAGCCCATGATACACCTTGTGTGACAATGTCACCTGGTTCTGTGCTAGTGAGCTCATGCACTACTTCTGCTAGTCTTTTTTCTTCTTTCTCTGTCCACTTTCCTGAAAGAGAGAAAAGTCCTCCAAACTTAACTAACAGCAGATGCCCTCTGTTCATATCTGTAACAGCCATTTATCTTCAGTGCCTAACACCTTACTCCAGATGCAAATACTGACTTGCTAAGAAGATGTAACTGTTCGTTCTTACTAATAATTTATATTATATCCAGTCTTGATTAACAAATGCATAATTCCATGGTTTTGCTGCCATGTTTCTTTCTCTTCTCTCCTCTTGCAGATAAATGAAGCCACATGGAACTTAACCAAAAATACTGACCCAAAGCAAACTGGTCGAAGCTACCTGAATTGTATTAGTTCAAGTAAATTAACCATGAAACAATTTAGTATACAGTAATTACAGGAGGTCTGGCTAAATTTTCCTTCCATTTCAATATATACACTACAAAATAAACAGTACGTTACTCCTAAAGTGCATCTGTCTCTTAATTGTCATCAAATATACAATGTATGTTTATAAACATTAAACACAAGAGAAAGTACTTTTAAATCCACCTCAATCAACTATGCTCCAGTGGCATAAACATATGATGGGTAACAGACTGCAAAAATAAACTGAGTGTTCTGATCTTTAAGAACTGAAACTGAAGAAACTTATTCCAAATATGTTCTAAAAATGTCCCCAGATTTGACTTTGTAAGTTCCTCAGTCCAGAGTTACACACTTCTGAAAACACCACTGACAAAAGCAAAGGTGCCAGAGTTTTAACTAGAATACCCGTTGCAGCACACCAGCATTTACCTCACCTGTGTTGCAGGTATCCTTCATCAATCTACATCGATCTTTTACAGATGAAGCACTTCTCCCCAGCGCAGCTCCTATTGTGGCCCAATCATTACCATGCTTTATTCTCAGCCTGAATAGAAACATGTTCATCAGCAGTATATCCAGTTAAGAGATTACCAAAATATCAAATAAGCTCTAATAAAAACAGGATAAACGTGCAGTTTACAGGCTTAAAGACAGAATGGGGAGTACCTTTAATACTACAGTATTAACATATTTTCTATCACTGCTAATTTTTCTATATGTTTGTAGAAGCCTTTTGGGTCAGTTAAGCCACAGAATACTCACTTATAAAAATGTTTAATATCTAACTGTCTTGCAGGAATGCTGTGAGAATTACTATGTTAAATACAATATGAATGTTTAGATAAACAGCCAACATCCTCAAGGATTCTCAAGTGGTACAGAGATCACTTGAGAAATCTAAATAATGCCTGATGAAAACCCAGGCATCCTACAATTTAAACGAGGCAGACCACTGCATAATCATGCTTGTAATTTTAACTATTATTTTCCTCCCACACATGACAACAGGTTGCTAACATGTTGAGCCATGACTACTTTTGACACATCTGGAACCACAGGCACCTTGTGATGACACAAACCAGCTAAACTGATCCAAACATATCCATCAACACAATGAAACAGACTCCCTTCCTTCCTTCAGTCCAACATGGTTTCTTCAAACTGCTCAACCCTGGAAAGCTGGAAGAGGAGATAAAGTCTGCAGCCCCTCCATCTATCAGGTTCATAGCCAAAATCAAAGAGCCTTACCCACAAATTATGTACCTCTCTCATACTTCACAGAGGAGATCCTAACCTTGACCTGCCACTTTTTTTTTTAGAAATAAACTTTGCTCAGGTTTCCTAAAGAAAGGGAATTTCTGTTTTTCACAAATATAACTGCAAATATTGACTGTGCTTGTAAAAATCTGAAACACTACTAATTTCAACAGAAGGTTTACTTCAGAACTTTGTTGTGTATTGCTTAAGTCCTGAATACACATTGGATAATATAAAAAAATAATCCAAATGTAGTTTCATTTCTCTTCATATTAAGTTAGTGACCACTATTTTCTGATAGAGTTGGAGCAATCAAATTTACTTGCAACTTTTCAGTGATAACATGTAACAAAACCTGTAAAAACTACTCAAGCTACTAAATATAAAAAAGGTAGTGTGACTTTGTTAATAAAAAGACTTACTCTTTAAGCTTTTCAATTTCCTCAGGAGTGTACCTAAGCAACAGGTAAATAAAAACACATTATTCTAAACAGAAAGCATACAGCATAAATATTTTTCTTTTACTAACCATACAGTACACATTTAGTTACAACAGATTAAGGAATTTCAGCTGTAAAAAACAATCTGACTTAATACTTTGAAAGAACATCAAGAATAAATGCCATTTTCCACATTAGGGCATTTCTACGGTGATCTGGTCTAACACTTCGTTCATTCGCCAGTGAAATTCCTCATTCTCAGTGAACTTACTACTAAGAACAGAATTAGAATTCTGTGTATTAGCTTCCTTTCTGTCTCAGTTCACAATCACCATGAGGCTGACTTTCCATTTAAAAAAATCAGCATTGAGATGGTATTTTTAATTTTCAACTACCTTTAAAAACTAAAATCTAACATCCTTTTCAGCACTTCTGGATGGAGCCACACCAACTGCCTTACAGATGGGCAAACTAAGGGCACAGGGGATGAAGGTCAATTAGCTCAACGTCACGGTTCTAGAAAAAAAATCTACATCTCAGCAGATCCGTGCTTGTGTCAAGCCATGGGCAGGGACACCCTCCACCAGCCCAGGTTGCCCACAGCCCCATCCAACCTGGCCTTGAACACTTCCAGGGATGGGGCATCCACAGCTTCTCTGGGCAACCTGTGCCAGTGCCTCACCACCCTCACAGTGAAAAATTTCTTCCTAATATCTAATTACATGTCCCCTCCTTCAGCTTAAGGCCATTCCTCCTTGTCCTATCACTCCATGCCCTTGTAAACAGTTGCTCTCCAACACAACTATTGTCAAAGCTGATCTCCCAGAATTCAGTGGAGGTGACTTCTGATGAGGAAGAGCTAGGTGTGTTTGGCTAGACTCTTCTGTCTGACATACAAGATGTCAAACATTAAATACATGACCCTGCTCATACCAATAAAACCATGTAGCATTAGAGGTTTTCATACTTTCCAACATGGTTTCTGTCATCATACATGCGAAGAACTCTTCTATAGACAGCGAAGAGAGGCCGATTCAGACCCCAAGCTATTGTCCTGTAGAAATCTTTTCTTTCATCTTTCGACATTTCAAATATAATTTCAGTGGCATCTTTTATTCCACGGGCCTAGAAGAAAGCATTTTAAAGAAACAACCAAACAAACCACAAACAAAACACCTTAGATAAAGTCTCCTAGAAATCAAGAAGTAGAAAACTTAAGAACTGAAGCCTAGCATACTATTACACAACTTTCCATGTATCTTGAATACTACAGCCCAAAAGTTAAACCGAGCATTTATGAATTAGCTACCCCAAATACAAATCCTTGAACATTAGGTTCTTGGTGGGGTTTTTCAGTTTGTGGCAGGGTTTTTTTTGGTGGTTTTTTTTGTTTTGTTTTGGTTTTTTTTGGGTTTGTTTGGGTCTTTTTACACTGGAGTCCAGGTAGACAGGGAAGCTTTAACTTTCATCTATGTTTAAAAAAAATCTGACCAATGTTTATTTTAAGATAAAAAATTGAAATGTCATTTAGAGCACCACCAAAAATATAGGCTGGTGGAATTATCCTGGGGTTATACAGCAGAAGGTGCTATATCATTACCTAATTACATAATTTTAGATATTTTTTAATTGAAAAAAATTTGCTTTCAGATAAAACTACTCTTCTTGCTCTGATGGAAACTAAAAACCAATTTGATACAAAAACACTGGAGTTCAGTATAAAAAAAAAGCTTTAGTTTAACTTCAGCTTAAAATAAAAATCACTATTTTTCAATTATTCGAAGCGGTACAAGAAAGCAGACAAATGGGAAAATAAATTAATCAAATGAGTTATCAATAACTCAAAAAAGTTATTTAGCTACCTTAAAAAAGCTTCTCTAGATTTCAAAAATATTACCTATGAATGAGTTTGTGGCAGAATTTCTAATACACTTGTGGGCAGGCACACTTTCTACAACTAATACTGAGGATTTTTATACCAGTGAAGACTAAGTTCAGGGCTTTTTTTGATTCACAAATGAAGGCGTGAACCTGTAATATCCAGGCTATATATTCTCAGCTGTAAGTGCTCAGCTCAAATATCCTCAGCTGTAAGCCTACCTCCAATATTATTTATGGGCAATTATCACTGTCAGCGTGTAACTGTATGCTTATTTTTACACTGAACTCTGACAACAATATATTAAGGGGAAGAAAGCTGATACAGGCATCCTGATAGTGTAGTAAACAAATACAGATATGGCATCAAAGAAGTCTGGAAGTTGTATTCAATGCTTTGTAAGGAAAATTATCTCTATTCCTAGTGCAATTTTTTCCTCTCTCTTCACCAAAGATTTCATGAGTGATATATATTCAGAGAAAGAGATTAAACCACTTGAGGACCCTGACGTGAAATTTTAAAATGTGATATACTCAGTACACAAATTAAAAGCAACGTTACATTCAGTAGTCTTAAATCCTGTGTATGGATATAGTTATCTTATGAATTTCAAATGAGTAATCGCCATTTCTGTGATGAACCAATCAGAATTGCTTATTGCACATTCTGCAAAGTACTAAAGAAAGTTGGTTTCTAGCAGGAGCTGCATCACCATGCCAACTAGCAGGTAACATAGTCTTAACACATACCTTTAAATAACGCTCAATGTTACTCATCAAAATGTCAATTTCTTCCTTCGACCACATCCCTTGCTTCCACTTATGGCCTGAAAACAGAAATGACAAACTAATTACTGAAGTGAAAGTCAGCAAAACAACAACAAAATTATCAGAAAAACATGACCCTTGTTAATGCATTAAAAACTATGTTAACAGAGTAGTAATTTTATCTACTTAAACTAACTAGAATTACTTTTAAACAGATGTTATTTCAGAACTGATAAACAATCCTTCATAACTGCCAACTAATGTTTAAATAATCTAAGTCAGATTCCCCTTCAAAAACATCCATTTTTTAAAAACAGAACATGGATTCCTCTACGTGCTGTCAAGTCACATTTTTAGGCTTTCTCTTCAGCCACAACTAGAAAATTTCTGTCTTTAAACTGACAGCTGAAATTTCCATGCACTCAAATAATTCCAGAAGCTGAGATTTAAAACGTAACTCAAAATACTACTTGAGAAATTGACAACAATGTGGGGTTCTCTTATACAGCTTAGCACTTCCCAACATGTGAGTAGCGCTACCTACTGGGAGTGCTTTTCAAGGATGCTCTACCTAGTCAATTTTGACAAGCTAGTCCCTATCTCTTTTTTTTTTTTTTCCCCCCTCTCAGTGTGCAGTCAGTGGTCACCCTGAAGATAAAGACTCACATTAAGCGTTTTATTTCCAAATAAAAGTGGCAAACCAATAGAAACAAACATTATGCTTCCTCTCTGTCTATGCCCTTAGTAACTATGATGCCAGCTAAGCTTTAAAAGCAAAACCAATCAACTTTATTCAGAGAGAAAATTTCAAACCTGAGGTCTATCAATAAAACATTAGAACATTCCTACCCTGAATTTATATACAGATTCCTCTTTTTTCCCCTCATGCTCATACCATACTTAATATTAACGATCACTTATAATTAAGATTATGCTGGTGACCCAGTTTACATACTGGTGCGTGCTGGCTACCTGCCCATCTCTGCTCAGAAAAATCAGGGTACTTCCTTCTCAGCCTGCTAATTACCAGAGCTGAGAGGCAGAACACACCAAAGAGACTGTTTACTCAAATCCAATTATAATGAAAAGTACAGGCATTATTACTAATTCCATTGGAACTGATGAGAGAAAACTCTTCCCTTGTGCCTTACGGCTTCAATCTCTTCTTCCAAAGCTACAGAGACAGAATAACCTACTGCTGTAGCTGTTATTCACACCTCTATCCAAGCATCTGAACTGTCTTAAAGGGACACTGCTACTCTTTACATGGAATATTCTTTACCACCCAACTATTTTAGGAAAGGAAGCATATTTTGCACGTGTTTGCATATTCAGTGCCAAGATTATTATAACCTGTCCATAGGTCTTCAAAGAAAGCAGTGGAGCAGTGGAGACTGCAACACATATCAAACTACTCGCTACTGTAAAAGGAGATGCACAGTGGGATTCTTTCACAGCTGATCTCTGCGATGGGGCACGGAGATTCCAAGAAAGGTTCAGCTAGTATGGAATCTCAAACTATATTTCTAGATGTATTTTATTGGAAATGTCTTCCCCAAATTATTCATCTCTTCATTAGAATCACCAGATTTAGTGCCCTCATTCATTCATAGCTGTAAGTGCCACTTGTGATTCATGGTCACTTGAAATACCTGTGAGACAGCTACAAAAGGAAAAAATGCAGTAAGTTTCTAATATGTTTAACAAGACACACATCAAACATGAGGCCATCAAATCACACGGAAACAGTAATTTCTCTGCCAAATCGCCAGTACGTGTTCCTCCAGCCTCAGCTGAGAATGTACTGCTCCCAACCAAAGCCCTTCACCACTGGCTACTGGAAGGATCATAATCTCTGTGCCTCCTCTCAACCCCAGAGCACAACAGCCGTAGGAACCTGATTTCTCACTGCTTCTACGCAGCTGCCTCAGTGCTGTGATGCAACCGGATCTCTTTGCTATCCCATCTCTGCCTCAGACCTTGGACTGAACACTGAATAGCTTTGAGGCCCGACAAATCTAATATAAGGACAGAGAAAATCGGGAGAAATTATGTATTGGCTGTTAGAAGCAACTGTTATTGCTCACTTGGGATCAGTGAGTGAAATGGTGATTGACAGCGTTGCTCAGCTCCCTTTCTCTGAATTTTCCATATCCAACACCCAGGTTCTGTGTGCCTCACCCACATTTCTTCACTGACTTAGTACACTCAGCTCTCTGGAGTAGAACTCACTGGGTAAAAGATCATTTGCTTCTGTGAGAGAAAACCATTACTTTTTTCCCCCTAGATTTTTTTATTAGAAAAGGGAGTTGCTTTGCACAGACTGAAAAAGATTTAAATTTTTTTCCCCTATAAAGGGGCAAAGTCAGGGTAAGAAAAATAGTAGAGAGACTGGTGAGACAACTTGTCTTCATTTGACACTAAGTTGTTTCTCTAGGTTTAGAAAGGCATTTCCCCTGGGCAGGGAGGGGGAAATCAGCTATGAAGTTCAGCAGCTACTGCATGATTGCACAGATACATATGACACGAAGCTGTGTGGTGTGGTCAACATGCTGGAGGGAAGGGATGCCATCCACAGGGACCTTGACAGGCTTGAGAGGTGGGCCTACGTGAACCACATGAAGTTCAACAAGGCCAAGTGCAAGGTCCTGCATGTGGGTCAGTGCAATCCCAAGCACAACTACAGGCTGAGTGAAGAATGGATAGAAAGCGGCCCTGAGGAAGAGGACTTGGGGGTACAGATTGATGAAAAGCTCAACACGAGCTGCCAGTGGGCGCTTGCAGCCCAAAAAGCCAACCGTGCCCTGGGCTGCATCAAAAGAAGTGTGACCAGCAGCTAAAGGAAGGTGATTCTGCGCGTCTACTCTGCTCTCATGAGACCCCATCTGGAATACTGCATCCAGCTCTGGGGGCTTCGGTAAAAAAAAAGACATGGAGCTGTTGGAGCAAGTCCAGAGGAGGCCACAAAGATGATCAGAGGGCTGAAGCACTTCTCCTATGAGGTCAGGCTGAGAGGGTCAGGGTTGTTCAGCCTAGAGAAGAGAAGGCTCCGGGGAGATCTAATTGCAGCCTTCCAGTACCTAAAGGGGCCTACAAGAAAGATGGTGAGGGACTGTTTATCAGGGAGTGTAGTGACAGGACAAGGGATAATGGGTTTAAGCTAAAAAAGAGCATAGATTTAGATTAGATATTAGGAAGAAATTCTTTATGATGAAGGTGGTGAGGCACTGACACAGGTTGCCCAGAGAAGCTGTGGATGCCCCATCCCTAGAAGCATTCAAGGCCAGGTTGGATGGGGCTTTGGGCAATGTGGTCTAGTGGAGGGTGTCCCTGCCCATGGCAGGGAGAGTTGGAACTAGATGATCTTTGAGGTCCCTTCCAACCCAAACCATTCTATGATTCTATGATTTTGAAAAGGAGGACTACCAACGGGGTGGCAGTTTTAGGAGTAGTGGTGATTATTCAGTAGATCCTGGCCTGTGTGATAGGTCTACTTCTGAAGCAACTCCATTCCAGAAACTGCTTAATATGAATCACAACATAGTGGCCAATAAGCCCAACTCAGAGGAAGATGTATTAACCTGAGCAAAGATTTTTTTTTTTTTCATCATGTACCACCCTCTGACTGCAGCTGCCTGTCCCCTAACTGCATAGAAGTGTAAACAGATCAAACACAACTGCTCTGTCTGTGCCGACACATTATCTACAGCAGTTCTGTACCACAGCCACTAAAATCACTGTCACTACTGCAAGCTTAGTCCCTCTTCCTCTCCAAGTGCACCTGGAGTTCTAACTTTCTTATTGCATACAAAGTGTACATGGGACGGTGAAGACTTAATGCATTCGATCTCTCAGCATTTGTAGAATCAGTCTTCTCAAATATCTTCACTAAAAAAAGCCAGACTAGAGGCTACTTTATGCAACCTGCAAAATGTCCTGAGACATTTGGAATAGCTTACCTTTCCACAGTATGGGAGAATTGCATTTGCAATATCCTACCTTTATTTGTTAGAGAATCCTTATCCTCTTTGGTTGTGAACCAGGCCTGACTAACAGCTGACACTTCTTCATTGCCCATTGGGGAGATTTCATCCAGCTGCTCATTCTGAAGAATCTTGAAAAGATCAATATGAGATCATCCAGTAAGATGTTCAGTTCTTTTTAGCACCTTGCATTTAACATGGAAGCGTAACTTGAAGGAAAATCAAACCAGCACACCTAGTTACCTTGCTGACTGCTCCAAAAGTGCCACTTTTTAGATACAGCATTAAAAGTACATTCACCTTTCTTAAAACACCTGAGTAAGATTTAGCATCTTAACATATAAATGTGTGAGTATTAATTAGATAACATTCTTCATCCTGTTTAATGCACAGTGAATAGGAAGAATCTCACTGGCTTTGGTGGAAAGAGGACTATGCCCAGCATCTCCAATCTAGAACTGTCAAACGTGGTATATCCACAATGAGAACTGTATGTAACTGTTAGGACTGGTGAAAGGCAAACCATGTTTAGGCCTGTTATAAAGCTTAATTTATAATCAAAGAATGACAGAAATAAGAGATAAACTTGTCTTCTATGCAGAACACCACAGAGCAAGTAATTATAGTGGAGGGTTACATCTATTACTGTTGACTGCGTTGCTCTTTGGCCAGTAAGTTAAAATATAAATAACCTCTTTCATATATAAAATGATTCAACTGCGCTTTTATAGAACATTTTACAAACAACATCTGTGTTCAAATACATTAGTGTCATACTAAAAATAACCTTATTAATTTAATAAGCCATTTCTGCTATTTGTTTCCTTTTTTCATTTCAATTTAAATAAAAACGTACATCAAATAGGTCAATTTTGAAGTTTTACTGTACCTGAATCTGAGTAACAGTTCCTTCGTTAATCTCATCTTCAGCTACCTCAGTGGTAGCAGTCATGGTCACCTCAAAGCTCTGATCATTTTCTGAAACTTCAGAACGGCTAAGTTAGTTGTCTATCTTATTCCTGTAACATTTTTTTATGCATGCTACAGGTTTTATAAATTGCTACCTTTGCACTGAAATTTTGAAGAGGCCTTATTTGGTATTTATTTGTTGACA
Source organism: Aramus guarauna (assembly GCA_013400195.1). Taxonomy (NCBI): domain Eukaryota; kingdom Metazoa; phylum Chordata; class Aves; order Gruiformes; family Aramidae; genus Aramus; species Aramus guarauna. Next base: position 31,916 of record VXBL01003511.1, on the reverse strand, counting down.
CAGTAAAATCATCAAAATTATTATCAACTGTTCCTCTATAAAATTTAAATATGGATTTTGAAACCTTCAGTTTTACACTTGACTACAGCTAAGACCTAACGTGAAACATCTAAATAAAAAGTGTTTGATTTCATGCAAACATTTAGAACTGCATTAATGCTTCCTTTTCATCCCTATCTTCAGTATTTTCCAATTACTAAAAGAACAATGTTAAAATCTTTTGGCTGCATTCTTTTCCCCCAGTTTTCCTTCAATTTCAACATAATGCCTTGACTTCTAAGCAGTTTCTACTAAGTTCCACCAAATAAACAGCCACTCTAGCTTTGTAAATTGGTATTTTAACTTGCTAGATCTGGTTTTGCCTCCCTTTGGGAGATTATATTGAACTACCCAATAATCAACCAACTTCCTTAAGACTAATTCAGCACTCAGCCTACCTTTTGTACAACAATCTCTACCTTAAAAAGACCGTATATCTCAATGTTACAAAACATGGAAATAGTAAGTTATTATTTTGCTAGCACTGTACAGATAACAATTGCTGCAAAACCATCCAAGGCTCTGAGAGGTAAAGAAGATACCTAAGTATATTGATAAAATTTGAAACTAAAACATGCAAAATATTCTAATGTGATCCAAAGAGTCCAGTTTTAACCAACAGAAACTTGACTACAAGAGTACAAAAACTTAGAAGAACTTACTTGGAACTGCAACAACAGAAATGCACGGAGTGGAATCATCAAGGCTTTGATCATCCTCTGATAAGCAAAGCCTCTTGTGTGGAGGTTCAGTGCTGTCTTCAGAGTCTACTTCATCAGCTTCTAACAACAAAAACATACACAGGTTACCTTCTGTCAACAAAGGGGAGCTTTGGACAAAGTTCTGTTAACAACGTGGACCAAAACAAAAGGTAGAAGCAAATGTGATAGGTTGGTTCGGTGCTTCACTACTGCCCAGGAACTTGATCTAAGTTATGGGCAACAAAAGTTCACAAACTTTCTTCAACATACATTTTCTGTGAGATTGTCTTTGTAAATTCTATCCACAGTCCATCACACACAAACCAGTCCCTTAAGTCTACAGAAATTTGGGTACATGCTTCGTTCTAAGAACTCATTTTCACTGAACACCAGAACACCTATATCCTTGTTGGACAGATACATACATAATTCTGTGATTTACACCTAATTTGACACTTTATCCTTCTTTAAACTGAAACAGAACAAATTGCAGCACAGTAAACTGAATTGCTCATAGAATTTGGGGGCAGGGAATTATGATGGTTTGATCAATGAAAAAAGAAGAAATAATACTATGCAATACAATTCTATACCATTTTGAGGGCAATGAAGTATAAGGTTCCCTTCAGTGTCCTGAGTCAAAGTCACAGAGTTCACGGTTTCTACTGTCACTGTGTCAGACTCTTCTTCAACTGTGCTCATACTCAAACCTGAAAGAGCAATACACAGATTACTTTCCTGCAGTCAGACTGCCACTTTGTCCATAATGCTGCTTCCTTTATTTCAAGCAACCAGCATCAACTCCCACAGAGAATGACAAATGTCTGTCTGTTCTTTCACATGAAAAATTCCACAGTTTAAGACATGCGGTTTTACTTTTCCTGCATACTTATACATTGCACAGGGTAACATCAGCTAGCTTCAAAGCTACTTTTCCAGTTAAAAATAGTCCTTAAACTCCCTATTCAGGAGCATTTGCAATTTACTACTACTTTTTTTTTTTAAACACAAACCTAGGCTGTTACTTTTCAGCATTTCTGAATTCTCCTCATCTGATACTTTTTGTCTCACTAATATTTGTTCCACTCCCATTTAATAATTTTATTATTATATAACCTAAAGCTAGTCAGTACTGAGAAATATTTCTGTAGTGTCATAGTACTCATAGCCGCACTATTTATACAGATCGCTAAATTGCAAAGTTTTACTCTCCTTCCATGCATGTAACTAAATATGAAGTCAGAATTTTTTCTTTAGCATCGAAACAACATGAGCAACAGAAAAATTGCGTGCAAGCAATCAACAGTATAAAAAATTACTCAGAAAATAAGTTATTCAGGATAAGCTGTATTCACTGCAGTCAGTGAACTAACCTTTTGTGCTGCTGAAGTGAAATGAAATCACATCTAAAACATCCAGAAGCTTTGTAATGATTTCATCAGTTTTGAGCACCTGGGTTTGGTGACTGCCTTTGGCAGAGATTCGTACAATGAAAACATCATCTCTTTCTCCCTGAAATGCTCAGTCCTTTTTATGTGTTTTCTCATATGTCAACAACAGGAAAAAAAAATACTTGTAACTTTTATTTTGAACCAAAATACTGGTATCAATAATTTTAACTTAGGTTGTTAAAAAAATCATTGACTATAGCTTTAAAAAAAAAATAAATCACAATTACACTAAAAGCTTCAATGTACCAGGCAGGAATACCCATGTATCCATACATAAGGGGAATTTACAACCTCAATTTTAAATTCCCTATATAATGTTAACAATATTGTTTCAGCGGGAAATGATTTAATTTTTACTCAGAAAACAAGTTTTTTGGTATTGAAGATTCCCAAGAGTATTATTTTCTTGGAAGGATATAACTACTGCCAGTCTTTCAATAAAATTACTTATCACCTCTCAAGCTTGATGAAGATTTGGCACATCTTTCAGCACATGTGGTGACCGATTCCTAGAATGAAGTGATATTGCCCTTCTGAACATGTCAAAAGTTTCAGATACCATTGACATTTTAAATCAGAGGGTTATCAAATTTACTTTCATATCTACCATTAGCAACAGCTCCTTGCCATATGCAAACACAGGAGGCAGTAATTTCCTTAGGGTTCATCTGCTTCTGAGTGTCACGGCCTCTGCCCTATCCTTTACTAGAAGTGATGTTTGCTGTGTGGCTGTAGTACTGATTTTTAAGAACCAAAAGAGTCAACCTTAATTCTAAAACATGAAGAAAGAAAACCAAAGTGTTTCCGCTAAATTAGCAGGCTGTAACTTCTTCAACCCAGTTTTGAGTTATTCATTTAGCTTTTTGGGAGTGAACAAATTGAACCATCCTGGATGGCTGAAAGAAATAGATAGATTCTCTTTTTCATGTTCATATGTACTTTTTGAATAACTGTTACTACAGTGAACGCTGCAGTAAAAATTCCCAAAGTTGCCTGAAATGCTGTGGAGGATTATTCTTTAATTTTATGTCAACAGACAGTGATAACAGTTATTTTTCTATAATCAGCTGAAAGCATCCATTTTTCTTCTTACCACTATAAAGGCTTGAAAGACATGAGATTTATTTTTATAAAACATGGTATGTCAATCACGTACTTCACCTAAAAGCTGATCTAGAAGCAGTGGCAACTATAGCACCATCCACAGCAGAAGATACAGAAGACCATTCCTTCTTTTCTATTGAGAACTCAATACAGAGACAGCAAAGCTGGGCCATTCTTCCATCAGTTACTCAGGACTTGCTGAGAATCAAAGAATATGTTTACAGGATTAGGCTCCCAAATCAAAACCACAGAGTAATCAGGGTTGCCCATTTGCATTCTCTCCCTCGCTGGTTTGCCAGGATACAGCATAAAAGGGGTCCATACATCCAAACCTGGCATTTCCATCAAAGGTGGGGAGGAAGATACACCACAATCGACAGCTGCGACCCTGACACTTCCACACAAACAGAACCATAACAGGACTAAATAGACAATAGCTAAGGCACCACATCTAACAGCAGCACTGATTCTTCTGATCAAGTTAGGTGTCTACAGCTGTCTCCCCAAGCTCCCAGGCACTCCTTTCAAACACTAAAAACTCTGCACAGCACATTGTTCAAGGAACTGTGATTTCCTAAGTACTCCTCAATGTAATTCCGAGACTAAGCAGGGTTTTGTAACTTTTTGCCAATCTCCCAAGAACAGTCTATCCCAACAATAAGTGTAGGCTCTCCAGAAAAACAATAACGTTCTGTGTCAGGTACTTGAGATTTAGCATCTCTCAAGTTTTCTGAGTAAAGGTAATAATCATTATCAAGCCTTGATAAAAACTTAGGAAGACCCAAATCCTTCATTTGACTGGAAAAATTCCCATCAACTTTTATGGATATGGCCTTGGACCTCAACTGAAAACTGACTGCAAAGAACAAGAGGAATCAAGTCAAATGCATATTTTGGTCATTATTTTTTATTCATTAGACTACACAAATAGAAGAAAACTGGTGGAAACAAACAAACTTGTTCTTTCAAGATATATTTACACCAGAACAGGAGTGCTAACCCATGAAGACATGAAATTAGTGCCCAAAAGGTGAGGGGAAAAAAAGTCTCAAGTAACTGTGGTGTTCTTCCATGTGAACAGGTAACAATCTCCAGATCTTATAAAAGTCACTGCTTTACACCTAAATAATTATGGAACTACCACGTAAGCGTAAGACACATCAAATACGACATATGATGGGACTACTTGGAGTTTACGGTGAGCTCGGTGGAGAAAGCACAGTGCTGCTGCAGGAGACAACGCCCCCTGATGCAGGCTCCTTTGATACTGGCTGCAGGGACACTGTACTCGCCCGATGTCCTTGATTTATCAGGGGATGACAGCCGAAGCCATGCTAAACAATGCCGTACCTCTGCAGAGGTCTTTTAGGATGTGCCATGCAAATTCTGTTTAATACAGACACCTGCACATCCACTACATGTCTGCTCTTGAAAAAGTTAAATACAAAGTTAATGACAGCCAATGTTTCCTAATTAGTGAGAATTATGACATGACTAGTCTCGTTACCCCCAAAAGATCACCTTCTTTTCATAACTTCACTAAGTATGCTTTTGAAAATGCATTGCTTTATAACAAAAAAGATTGGTTTACGTTTAAATGCACGATCCAAGACTTTTCTTTAATCCTTGATTCAAACACATTCTTTTTAGAGATACCAATCCACCACTAATATTTTATGCTCTGAAGGAGGGTGTTAGCTTGTGGGGGAAGGGAATGCTGTTGGATGCACATACACAAACAGTATGGATGCGTACTATGAAATGCAGTGAAGACAGGATAATCTTAAATTTCTAAGATAGCATCTTAGAAACCAGTGTAAATTTAGTAAGTGCTTTTTGGCTTGCCGGATTCTTGGGTGTATTTACCAAATTCAACATTTTTAAGCATTGCATTACAATTCTAAACAGGTTTCAACATGCAACCAGACAGGAAAACACTTTGCCTACAACAATAATTTAATGTAGAATTCCAATATAAATTTTCCACTAATGCCACTAAATACAGCAGTCCCTATTTATTTGGGAAACATGCAGCAGATTTAGGCAGGAAAAAACCCAGAAAGCTGATTTTGTACCAAGTTACAAAAAAAATCTGAACATTTTAATACCAAATTCCTGTAACTCTAAATCATCTTCATCAGGCAGATGGGCTCAATTATTCTGTGGGCTGTAAAAATTAAGCACTTGTAAGAAATAGTATTTTTACCCTTGCAGACAGATTTCTGTCATTACGCCTAGTGATTAACTGAATGTTATGGCTAGCCCTGTGGACTGTTGTAAATCTTTTAAAATTTCTACATGAAATTGTATTAAAGGCTGTGTTTTCTGCACTGGGCAAAAAGTAGAAGCATGTTTCACTAAATCCTGTAAGAAGTAAAAATTGAAGTTTATTAAGGGAGGCATCCAGCTATTGAGGCATTTAACTGGAACAATCACATGGGATGCACTGGGATTTCAAGGCGTTCATTCAGGAGTAACACAAAGGAAACAAAGTCATTACAGGACCCCATATAGCTCATATTTAAGAAAGACCGAATGCTTAGTGTATTCCATACCATGGCTCTTACATAGTCAATACTTACAGTACATAATCAGGAGTTTTTACTATTCAACTAGTGCCAATTCTCTTATACTATTATTCAACAAGAAACATTTTCTTCACACCAAATGGGTTCCACTCAAATCTAAAAATCCACCACATAGAAACTGTCTTTAACAGCTGCAACAATGGGTGTAAGAGGGTACCAAACTGGCAGATATCAAAGAGAAAGACCCAAAGACCTGATTTCAAGACACACAAAGATTTATTAAACTGTATCAGCATGAGATTTTGCAGTCCTTTAGGAACAGTTACGTTCTGCTCATCAGTGGTATTTAGATAAGTGGGCCATTCCAGAAAGGGAATATATGGGAGACACAATGGGACAAACTGTTCCCATTTGCATCAATCCAAATTTGGCAGAACTCCATGAATTTTAGCCTATCCATTGATATTTTAATAAAAAGCACTAAATGTGCTTTAAATGTCACACAGGCAGAAAAAAAAAAAAAAAAGCTAAGTCCTATCTCTTGCAAAAGAAAAAACACAGCAAGTTTGAAGTTTTCTTTTTCAGTAATAGAAAAGGGCTCTCAGGCACAAGGTTATGACTGTGGATAAAAATCTTTGTAAGACTGATAGACACTAAAAGAAATATTCTTTTACTTTCATGTAAATCCAGTAAATCCAGCATTCCAGTAACTTCTTCACCTTTATAAACAACAAGCAGAAATTTAGCATGCAATAAAATATGAAAAGTTGATTGTTATCCTAATTGTACAAGGTGTAAGATTGATAAGCAAAGCCACAGCTCTTGCTTCCTGATGGATAACCACAGAATTAATGCTTATAAATAAGCGACTATTAGAAAATGTAAAATACAGTACAGACACATGAAGGTTTTCGTCTCTTATACACCCACCTTTTATAATTTTGACTGGTTACACAAAAATCAGTATTGTTAGGCATTCTATTGAAGGAGTTTTAATTAATGTTCAATCTTTTTGGTACGCCATAAAACATGATCTAGGAAGTTTCAGTAAGTGTCTGAAAATAAGCATGAAGTTGTTGCCATTATTATATTCATATGGATTGATGGAAATCCGAACTTGAATGGGATGTGTCCATTTCATTGCAAAGCCTACGTATCTCATGGTTTTGCAACGGGATTTTAACTACACTGTCAAGAAGCCAACTTACGTCTATGGCCAGAGCAGTGCTGGCAAACAAAAAGCATTTTCTAGATTACTTCAACACATAACTTACAATGGCCAGATGGGGCTGAACAATAGCAAATCTTTGTGAATAAATACAAATACTATCTGTTGACTAAGGAGGTAGCTAATAGAAGCATAACATGCTTCACTGTGCCCAAGTGCACAACCAAGAATAGACACCTCAAAAAGAAAAAAAAAAACAAAAAAGGAAAGGAAAAAAAGGCTTGTCGGACTAGAATTTATTTTTTTTTTTGGCAAAACAGCATAACTCTAGTGCAGAAAAGCCTGATACAGCTTTTAGAGGAAAACCCTGGTATCTTGGCAGAGTTATGCATTACAGACTCCACTTAAAAATAAAGCACCAAGCAACCTCAAATCGCAACTCTCCAAGAAAGAAAGCAGATAAGACACAAGCTTAGGATACCCCAACCGCAGACCCAGCGAAGGAAAATCGGGAGATTTAAACGTGTTCGTGTGGGTGGCTTTTTATTACAGACATCAAGGTAAGGGGAAAGGAATTTAAAACATATATAATAAAAAAACCGAACCCGCACGCCGCCCTCCTCTTCCCGTGCCCTCAAGGCAGCCGCGGTTTGATAGTTTCCAGGTTTTTCCCTATTTTGCCGCCCCCCCTCCCCGTTCCGAAATTTCTTTCTGCGCAGCGCTCCCGGCGCTCGGCAGCTCCGCGGGAAGGCGAGGAACAACGGATCGCGGCCCGGGGGAGAAAGCCAGCGGGAGGCAACAACCCTGCCCCAGCCCCCGGCACTGCCCCCGGGGCGGGGGCAGCGCCCCGCAGGCGGCGGCTCGGCGCCTCAGGGCCCGCCTCAGCCCCCCGCTGCCCCCCGGCCGTCAGCGCCGCCATTTGGTCCCCGGCCGCCGCCGCCATTTTCCCGTCCTCTCGCGGGCGGCGGCGCTGGCCGAGACCGCTGCCAGTTCCCCTGCGAGTCCAACCCGGCCCGGCCCGGCCCAGTTCGGCCGCGGCTGAGGCGTGAGGCCGGACATGGCCGCCTCCCCCTCCCGGTCTCCTCAGCCTGCTCCGCTCCGCCGCCGCTGCCCGGCCGCTCCCGGTCCTGTCAGCCCGCAGGCCCCCGCTCACTTACTTCCTGTTTTGGGTCCGGGCACTTGAGAAACCAGGATGGAGACTCCCAAGTACCAGGATGGAGGCGCCGAGCGGCAGCGAGCGGCGAGTGGGGGAGGCGGAGGCAGCGGCGGGGCAAGGCGCAGGCAGCCCGCGAGCCCGCCGGAAGGGCCCGCTGCCCGCCCGCCCGTCGCTTCCGCCCTGCCGCGGCGCCACAAAGCGCACGGCGCGGGGTCCGCCGAGGCGGCGGTGCCACAAAGCGCACGGCGCCCTGCCTTTCCTCACTGCTCGGGAGGCGGGAAGGGCTCCCCCCCGGCCCTGAGGAAAAGCCCTTCTTCCCATCCGCGCTTTCTTCGTGGCTCGCTTTTCATTTTCCTCCTGCCTAACGAGCTGGAAAGAAAATGGTCTATTATAAAAAATGAGACTTAAGGATGAGAATAAACAAGCAGCTAGTGGTGTGCAGTTTGTGGCGTTCACCGCTTCATGGAGTGTGTGCCTGCAGGCACCCTGATCCTTGGCAAAAAAGGTCACCTGCTGAGCCTCCTCACAGACAGACCAGGCAGATCAAGGTGAGAGGGTGAGCGGAATCCCTTGCCCACACTTTATGTGTGAAGACCTCATTACGCTTATACCACAAAGTCCCTTTATGGCTACTTTATGGAGTGAACCTCTAGCCACATCCTCCCCCAAACCCTGGGACCTTTAAAACGTGCCCTTGTCCCCTGTAAACAGCTTTTCTGCAAACATTTCTCAGAGGCTGTAGGTATCCTGAAGTCTCAGGAGAGACTTGCAGATTCTGCCAGGCAAGATGCAGTTATCCTAAACATCTGGTGCCTTTTAGTACCTTAAAACCCCCAAAGTGTCGAAGATGCCTGCAAGGGACTGGTCAGCACGACCAGTGGAGTCCCATACACTTCTGAAGCAGCAACTGGAGGTAGGCAAGGCAGGAGAGGTGCTACATCTAGTCTAAGATACCTCAGATGGGACTAGGTGACTATGGTTAGGCAACCTCATCTTACCCATAAGGTTTCAACTCTTTCTGTTTGCTCTGAGCTTGCTACAGCTTCAACATACTGGGGTGAACAGGGTCCTCCCTGCGTGGCTCTTCCTGGGGAGATTCTGTAGAAGGGATCACAGCAAAACTTGGTTTAGGTGTCTCTTATTCTAGATTAAAACATAGTCATGAAGAAAAGCTGGGGATTTGCACCTGTGAAATAAAGGCTTGTAGCTGGAAACAGGAAACAGAGGGACTAAGACTCAGAATTGTGATGGTGAGACAAGGCAGGGTGAGAGGAGACGCTACACATAAAATTAGGGTGGTGGAAGAATGGAGATGAAATGCATGGCTGGGACAAGAAGGCAGCTGGGATAAGAGCTGAAAGCAGGATTTATACCATCTGTTTTGTTTGAAACATAAATTAGCTCTGGGGTCAGAGTACTTGGTCTCTCTGGACAGCAAATCTCAGGGATCTCAAATTCCATGTTCAATAGTTGACTTCCAGGGAAAAGTTTGTTTGAAGTGCCCAGTGCCCTTAGGCACTCCTTGGCCAAAGTAGAGGTACAAGTTGCTTATCTAGAGTTTCATACATCTGTTGGACTCACCAGCCCATGATCTCTTACAGCTCCCTGATTTCTTTCCCCCCAATTTTTGCAGCAAATGAAGCCATCTTTGAATAACATCTCAGCTTTGGGTTTGGGTTTTTTGGTTTGGTTTTGTTTTCAAGGTGGCTATGGGCTTGCTTTAAAAATAACAGGATATCACTTATTTGAGCTATACCAAAATGCATCATCAGGAAGCTGAGTTCAGACTGCACAGGAAGCAATAATTTTGACATTTCATTTATATCTTCACCATGTAAAAAATTCTAGAAAGACCTCATGTAGTAAGCAGTGAACATGAAGAGGACTCCTTCCATACCTTTCCCCATAAGTTATCCCATCAGTGATGAGCATTTTTCATGCTGCGTGTAAAGTCTTTCTCCTTAGTGTCTCTTTATCTTATTTATCTGGATGTACCTTGTAGAAAACAGTATTTTAACTGCAAAATCTGTACCTCCTTTTACATAGTGGTGTTGTTCTAGGATGTGTCGTAGTGAGATACGATGATAAACCACTGCTCCCAGATCATGCGGCAGCACTTTGTGGACTGAAGCACCGTGAACTGTATGTCACTGTCCTGTGTGTTAGTCACTGATCTGCAAGAGTTTTTTGCATAGTTTTGGGATTATGACCCATATATGTGCCCCATTCCCTGTTTGTGCTGTGGAAAGAATATCACTTTTCTCACAGATACATGATATAACCGCACTTGGGAACATTTATTTTATATCATGATCAAGGTAAATGTAGAAGAAGTGATGACTGGAGTTCCCTGGTGTTTCATGAACAGGATAAAATCTTACTCTGTAACTGTCGTGGTTTAACCCCAGCTGGTATCTCAGCCCCACACAGCTGCTCACTCACTCCCCCTCCTCCCTGGTGGGATGGGAGAGAGAATCAGAGGAGTAAAAGCGAAAAAACTCATAGGTTGAGATAAAGACAGTTTAATAAGTAAGGCAAAAGCCATACACACAAGCAAAGCAAAACAAGGAATTCATTCCCCACTTTCCATTGCAGGCAGGTGTTCAGCCATCTCCAGGAAAGCAGGGTTCCATCACGCGTAACGGTGACTTGGGGAGACAAACACCATCACTCTGAACGTCCCCCCTTTCCTTCTTCCCCGGGCTTTATATGCTGAGCATGACAACACGTGGTATGGAATATCCGTTTGGTCAGTTGGGGTCAGCTGTCCCAGCTGCGTCCCCTCCCAGCTTCTCGTGCACCCCCAGCCTACTCACTGGTGGGGTGGTGTGAGGAGCAGAAAAGGCCTTGACTCTGTGTAAGCACTGCTCAGCAATGATGTATTACTGACACAGCTTTCAGCACAAATCCAAAACAGCCCCATACCAGCTACTATGAAGAAAATAAATTAACTCTACCGCAGCTGAAACCAGGACAGTAACGGACTATTGTTCTGTGGAGCAAATGAGGTTCATGCGTCCTGAGTCATCTTGTGTTAAGGGAACAATTACATGCTACTTAAGCTGAAGAAAGAATCAAACACAAAGTTTGCTATGGACCTAACAATCCCTTTTTTAAAGCAGCAGTTTTTACCCATCCATAGAGTTTTCATCCAGAGGGCCTATGTTCCTGGTAGCCACCAGATGTCTCTACTGCAACGTGCTCTGGACCCATCAGTTGCGTCATAGAGATGGAACTTTTCTCTTTGCTGCGATGAAGTTAAAGCTAAATTAGCATCGCTCTGTAGGTACAAGTATGCTCACGCCTCATCAGGCATTTGAGAAAAAGTGAGACTGTGGTGCTGCTTGATAAGGAGATGTGAGATGGAGGATCAACATGCTGATGACTCACCATGGTGCTCAGTAAATCCTGAAGGCAAAGCATAAACTCTAAATAATCCTAAATCTGATTACATGGACAGTGACAGGATGTATAGAAGACTGAAAGCTCAGTGTAGATCCTTTATCTTAATAGAAAAAAAAAAGTTTTAATCTGCAAGATTCAAGAGAAGAAAAGCAAAGAGTACAAGTTAGAGAAGGCCTTGAGTTGTATGTATTAAATACTGGGAGGTGGGTAGGGTGGGCGATGTACAAGATGACAAGCAGTGTGGCTGGCCTTAGTGGCTTGCTTTTGAACTGACCTGTAAGAATGTGTATGGTGTAAATATAAAGTGGGTGACAGAGAGGAGTAGTAATCAATATAGGAAGCCCTGGAGCAGATTTTGATGTAGCTGGAAGAGAAAATCATAGATTTTAGTTATATTATCAAGTCCGTGGGCTGGGGTATGTACACATCACTTACTGCTGTCTGCCTCTTGACTTAGGGAGACTGGCATCCTGGTGATGTGCAGCTAAGGGCCCGGGGGCAGTAAAGGTGGTGGAGCAGTTGCAGGAGTGGGCAGGCAGCACAGGTGAACTGACATGGGGATCTCCCTGATGTCAGGTCAGAGCAATTAGCAGAGGTGCAGGAGATATTTTGCACGACTCTTATTTCTGTCTTTCTCTCTCATGTTAATTGGCTGGGATCAGCATACCTAAAACCTAAGTAAATTGCTTTAACCATTGAAATCCTGCAGATCCCAGCAGGCAGTCAAAACTGCTAATGCTTCAGTCAACCCAGCCTCCTATGACACCCCAATCTGGGAAGTGCTTTAGGCTCCTAACTTTAATTTCTCAGGGATATGAGAAATATTTTTGTTCTGAGACAAATAGCTACCTCCCGTCCTTAGCTCCACTGGGATGCACTTTCAGACAAACGTTTGGGGTGAATCTGCTCCTTCTCTTTGGTGTAGAGAGCACCAACATCCTAACAGATATGCCTTCTTCTGCAGTAGACAGGTACAGGACCATCCCCTGGAGCTTCAGAGGTCCTAGTTGTGGGAAAGAGTCTCGAATTTGGAGAAGTTTTAACTTTATTTATTGCCAGTCAGCACTAACTTCTGATCACCAATTTAGGTATCAAAAAAGAACATAAATAATCAAACAAACACTTAAGCAAATATATTTACTCCCCCTTCGGCAGGCTCAACTTCCCTTTGGTTCCCTATGGGTTATGCTCAGGCCATCCCAGCACCTTTGGTAAGGTGACAATGCAGCAGGTTCTGATCAGGTGTGTAACAGTTTCTTTCTGCTGCTTCTTGCTTCTTAATGATTCTCCTCTGCTGACCCCGGTCACTGATGGGCTGCAGTCCTTCAGGGGTGTCCCTGCCCTGCTGTGGGTTAGCCATGACTCCCTTGGGAGTGCACCCCTTTGGCATGGAACATCTCCAGCCATATGTCTCCTCAGCTGTCTCTCCCTTTGCTGATCTCTTTACCTGTATCTCCTCCTTCTGTGGCTGCCTCTCTGTCTTAAATCTGCCTGAGCAGGGGCTCCACACGGTCCCCTGACTAGCTGGTGTTTTGGCACATGATGGCAGCACTTTCAGAGCTGGCTGGAGCCTAGTGCAGGCCATGGCCTCCTCCCATGCAGGGCACCTGCAGACCCCAGCTGCTCAAACCCTGCCCCGTTGTGCCTCCTGCTTCTGAGGCAAGATGGCTTTCCGCTCCCTGTGCTGCTGGAAGGATGGGGATCGCAAGTGTTTTGACTTCTGGAAGTTCATTTTATATGTGACATGATTAAATGCAGAAGGAACTACTAATTTCAGTGGACTGGATCTCACCAGGGAGGTCTTTGGTTGTATGTCTCTGCACTGGCAGCAGCAGGTGCTCACAGGGCAATGGTTCTTCTGCTCTGCATTGGTATGTAAGATATGTCTTGCTTAATGCAGTCTGTTACGCTGGTCCCAGTTCAGACCCTGGACTGGTTAATTATTCTTGTCTGTGGTGTCATGGAAAGTTGCTGTCACAAATCGTGCCTTTTTCCCCAGCTCGTTGCAATCCACAGCTCCAGAGGTTCTCCTCATTTGGCTGCATTTATTTATCTGTTGTGCCCACTTAACGTGAGATGCTTCCTCTGTTGTTTTGGGCTGGTAGAGCTGAACCACTGATTTGACCTGCCAAATGTCTCCTGCTGTAACTCCATCCGTTCCCAGTCACACTGACAGGCTTTGGGGTGCTGAGCAGTGTTTCGAGATTCACATTCCAAAAATGCATCTTCCTGTCAGTCATAAAAATTTTGTTCCAGGCAAAAGGCAAGTCCACAGAGAAGAGCTGGACTATCTCTTGCAGATTATCCCCAGCCTAAGCCTTTTTGCGTGGGTTTTTCCATCCTTTCCCAAGGAACTGTGTCTTGCTGTTGCAGACATGGAGATGTTATTCTCTAGGACAAGGAATTTCTGAGTGGAGGTAGCAGTTGGCACGAGCTGGAGGGAACAAACCCGGAGGGAAAGACACCTCTCCTCATTGCACCATCCTGAAAACAGTCTGATTCCTGTTTGTTTATAAGATTATTCTTATTTACATAGATTTCTATCTGTACAGCTATGTATCAAATTACATATGGGTATAGCAAATATATTCATTACTTATTTACAGAAAAAAATATTTTTATACATAAACAATCTAATATTTATGTAACACATATTCATTTATATTGTCACAGTTTGGCAAGTGCTGGCTATGGAGGATTGCTCAGGCCTGGAAGAGCTGCCATGAAAGAGGGAGATGCCAGAGAAAGAGTAACAGAGCATAGTGCGAGCTTGTGTGTCTTCTCCACTGCAGAGTGAGTCTCCTGTAAGAAAAAATATTACCTTGGGGCCTGGCCTAGGACGAATCCTATAGAGAATGGTCACTCATTTTGAGACCTTGTCTTTGGTGACAGTATCTCATCTATTTCCTCACTTGCATCTGAGTGAGTCTGTAATGGACTGACCCACCTTGAAAGCCTCTGGTGGTATGTTTTGCATGCACGTCACTAGAATTATAAAATAATTTAGGTTGGAAAAGACCTTTAAGATCTTAGCCTCTGTTAGAATCCTGGAAAATATTAGAGAATGTCAGTATTTTCAGAAGCCTTGATACACAGTCTGTGGAGCCAGGAAGGAGGGCATTTTTCTTTTTTTTTTTTTTTTTTTTTTTTCCCCCTGAAACCTCTACTAAGACATTTAAATTACGATCACAGTCAGCTTAGGCTGCATGGGCAAGCACACTTACCACCTGGGTTGCCATCTTGGGGTGCCTAGTTCTCCCCACAGAATGGGACCCTAGCAGTAGTGATCCCACTGAACCTAATCAAAGACTCGCAATGTTTGTGTTGATGTACCTAAACATGAAGAAGAAAAAGGAACAGAGTCCCAGAGACTGTGAGAAGAGGGCAAGCTGCCATCAAGGTCTACATGGGTCTGAGCTGCCAGCAGCGTTGAGATGATGCATTCTCCTACTATTGAGTATAGCAGGAAGGGAGCTGTGCAATTCATGGTATCCATAAAGGATTTAGTGGCTGGAGGGGATATCCATGAGAACAGGAAGGAGGAACTGGTTTCTGTAAGATGGGTGTATGGAGGGTAGAAGAGGAGAAGGAACGAGGCTTCACAGAATCACTGACAGAAGAGAAAGGAGAGAAAAGGACAGAGCAGATGGGAGGAGCAGATGGATCCCAGTTGGGAAGTGACTTACTGTGTGCCACTGAAATCAAAGATGCTGATGCCAGGGAGAGGCATGAGGAGAGGGTGGCAAAATTTAGTTCTTGCTGTAGGAGGGACAGACAAAAGTGGATGGGTGCTTTCTGCGTGGCATTGTACACAGATTGTGTGCAGGGGCTATGGGTGGGCAGGGGAGCTGCAGCTGTGTTGGGGAGGGAGGGACCATGAGGAACAAGAGCTGGTTCCTTGGCCTATGTCACCCATAACATTCCAGTAATTGGAGCTGTACGGTCATGGTCCTGAACTCTCTTAGGAGCTGTGGCAGGTGAGTGACATATTCCATGCTGGAAAAAAGCGTCCTGTTTTGGAGCTGCAGGTTGATTCAGGTTTCATGTAGGTTCAGCTTTTGGGCCGTGTTTACCAAATGCTGGTTACCATGAAAGCAATGACAAAGCTCCCGTGCATTTGAAGGGGACAAAGTGTTTTCTTCAGGCAAAACGTACCATTTATCATGTAATTCTACTCTCTGCTGGCAGATGGTGCTGTGATATATCCAGGAGCTGGGAACCAGCTTCTGCAACTCAGAGGGAATATGAGCAAACAGCATCTAGTTTGTATTTGCATTCTGGTTTGTTGCTAAATTTGTTTTACTATGAAATGAAATTCTTCTCCTCCTTGTTGTTCTTCTTCCTTTTTTTTTTATCTAAGCAGGTCTATCTAAGGTTGGCCAGCTTTATTTTTGTCTCTTTGGATTAGCACAGAGCTAGCAGGCAGACCTCAGCTACAAACCCAAATCTTTCCATTGGAAGAAAAGCTATTCATGGCATTATTCCCCTCAATGTAAGATTTTCTTGTATTTACAAAACCTGACTTTTGAGCCCATGCTGGTCTCGCAGCATCTGTTTAATAGTGATCTGAAGTTTCTGTCAGTAGATACACCAGAGACACAACCTAAACAACCTCTGAGGGTCACTTCTGCCACAGTTTTTAATGTTTCTTTTTATCTCGCTTGCTTGATACTGTGGCCCATTGCTGATTGTTTTTCTTGCAATGTACAATGTGATCAAAGGTTTCTCTCAGTGGTTTCTTTCTGGGAAACAACAACAACAAAAAACCCCAACCTAAACACTTTTCTATTGAAAAAAAGAATATTTGCAGGGATTACAGAGGGACAGGATTAACCTATTTAATCTCTAAATTTAAAAGTCTAGAAAGCTGCTGAAAAATCAGTGATAGACCTCATCTGCTTTCTAGAACTGCTGTCCAAGAGGTGCTTAAACGCTTCACATGTGTCCTTGCTTTGCTTTAGAGGTCCCTCCAGCCCTGCACCCGTATTCTTAGCAGCTGAAAATGCTAGAGCTCAAGACCAGAAGCACCAAGAAAAAAGGAAGACTGTATTCCAGCAGCCAGCGCACTTGGAGCCAAACAAGGATTTCTATCACTAGCCTCAGATTTATCCAGTGAGAGTCTAATGTAGAAGTCCTACACACTCCTTGTCTTGTCCTGCCCAGCTGAGCATCAGGCTTCCTACCCTGGGCTCATCATCAAGCTCTGTGTAAGAAGAGAGGGAGCAGAGCCCCCCACCTTCACTGTCCCTGCTAGAACACGACTGAAATGATCTGGGTTAAGAAAAACATCCAAAATAAGTATTTTTCGTTGTTTTTCTGCTTTGCCCTGAATCTTTTCAGTGTCCCAGTTTTCAGCACAAACCCACAAAGCTATTACAAAGCCACAGAAGAGGGCTGCAGGACATGTGAGCAGAAGTGGCTGCAGGGGGAGTAACTTAGAAACCTCTTTAGATGGCTTCACCACTGAGAACATGCCCATGGACCCATGTCTCATGCTGAGGAGGAGCCTGGACAGAGGCCTGCCAACTCCCAGGGAGGAGATTGTGCCAGAAGCCCTCATGTAAAAAGAAGTGAGCACACCTGCTCCTCATGTTCTTCCTTTTTAATATGAAAACTGTCCATTAGGGACCTGTTCTGAGGTGATGGCAAGGTGGGTGGGTCCTCTTAGAATGTAGGTGCCTAACATTTCCTGTGGATGCCTCACACTCAAGAAGAGACAGGCTAACTTAGGCAGACAAGATCATCCTCCAGAAATCTCCAGAGGCACTTTTTTCTCTCCTCCAACATCTCAAGAAACGTCTGCATTTACATCAGAAGGGCCAAGGAGAGGCTTCTGATGTTTAAGCATATCTGGACCTCGGGTAGTAGTTTTCAAACTCAACACTTCATAAATAACATCAGTAACATCAATCCAGTCCTGCATGAATGAGTTCTTCAGATACATTTATGCATTATTGCAATTCTACCTGAAGTCACAAAGAATTGAGGAGTCTCAGTGCCAGATTGTACCCAGTGCCAGTGCCCAGTTTCGGTGGTGATTTGAAGTCTCCATGTCCCTCATCTTTGGCTCTCTTGTGTTCAGAGCAAGGCTGTGACATGTCATGTGCTCTATGGAGTGGACTTCTGTTTACCGTATGCTGATGCACTGATGTCAGGGAGGTTGAGTACAAGTGCAAGAAGTTTGTCTCTTGGAAAATTCATTGCAGGGTAGGACTTGAAACCCGAGCCACAATTAATCTGTTTTTTCCTATCACAGATGTGCAAAAACCGGTGAGAGTAATCTTCAGAAGCAATCAAGGCAGTGAATCAAATTTGGCAATTTACAGGGCAGTGGCCAGGATAATGCTATCCATTTCCAAAAGTGACAGAGTGATACGTTTCTGGACCTTAAAGAGGCCTCTGTTTCCATGTAATTTAGCAGAAATATATTTCACATTCTAATCTGATTTCCCAGGCTAAAGAAAAAGTGACTAAATGAGCTGATAATACTACCTGGCAGCTGTCAAATGACTTTTTGCCATCTAGAGAGAAAACGGAAGAACATATGTTCTGAACTCCTGCTACTTAAGTGAGAGGATGAAAGAAATAGAAAGGGTTTAAGTTGGAAATGAGATCATGCATTATGCCCTTTGGACAGCATGTAATCTGGCTAATGGCATCAAGGAGCTATATAAATAACTTCATTAAAATGAACTTGTTTCAAATGAGCTAAATAAATCAGACTCATTTGTCAAAGAGCTGGGATGAAATAATCAGGTTAATTTAAAGCTGCTCGCTGGGGGCACAATTCCTGAATTTGTTCCACCAGTGAAACTGCCATCAGTAGCTTCAGTCACCAGTGGGAGCTGTGAGCCTGACATGAAAATGCAGTCTAGGCTTCCACATCTGCATTTTCAGGAGCCCCTCTCCTGTGTCTGTAGCATGGTCTCCAGAATCCCACAGCTGGAAGTGTATGTTCCAGGGCATTTAAAGGATTGTTCAAGAACCACCAGCTCTAAGTCCTTCGCTGGTGGTTGTGAGCTGTTCAGTCCCTTAGTCTGTACTACACTGTCTGCTCTCTGCCTCTGAATGAAAGGTCAAATGAATTTTCTGGAAAACTAATTACTTTTGGTACCTATCCCTGCTTTGATGGGAAAAGCTACATGATGCAACAGGTCTTTTCCCCACACTTACTTCAATGCTTTGTGTCTGTATTTTCTCTGTCTTCATTAAGCCCTTTGCTTTAGCAGTTTCTGCAGAAGTCAAAATGATAAATCCAGTTCTTCAGGCTACAGATGGACTTACTCCTCCATGGTCCCACCAACCTTTACCTTTCTAGGGATGTATGAATACCTGCTGTAAGCCCAGTTGTCCTGGCTCTGGCTAGGATAGAGTTAATTTCACAAGGAGCCAGGCCAGGTGAGCCAGGCTGGCCAGGGACTATTCCATACCCTGTGATGCCATGCTCACCATAAAAGGGGGCTAGTTGGGGAGGTGGTCTCTGGGACGGTAAATTGCTTTCTGTTATCACCTGTTGTGTGTATCTGTTATCAGTACTGTTGTTGATTGTTTCCCTCTCCCTTGCTGTCCCAGCAAACTGTCCTTACCCCAACCCACCAGGCTTTTTGCCTTTGTCCATTCTTCTCCCCACCCCACTGGGGGAGGAGTGAGCTGCGTGGTGCTTGGCTGGGCCTAAACCACGTCACCAGTCCACTGCAGTGGAGACACTTGAGCTGTGCAGATTTAGACCAACTAAGGATGTGACTGTAGAGAGTGAATGAGTAGGAAGGTTGTCCTGTCCAGATGCAGGCTGTCTGTCTGTCTTTTCTGGTTTACTGCAAACCTCAGTTCTGAGTTACTTGGATTGTGCTCCGATGGAGCACATATACCATCATCATGCATTGTACATCCCACTTTTACCATGTAACCAGCTTTCCTCTCTGTTGCATTTGGGATGCTTCCACATATGCAGAGAAAGGATGAGGACCTGGATCTCATGGAAAATGAGTTTACAATCAGCATTTACAGAAAACCACATTTCAAACAAAGGAGTGGGAAATTGATTCTTCATGTTTATATCTGCCAAGATCAGAGTTGGGGTATGCCATGTTCTGCTCTTATGCAACAAATCTGCTCTGAGGTGTCTGTAACTGACAGCTATGGATTTGTCAAATGAGAAACTGGACCGTGAATTCAACTTTCAGCAATAAAAAGCTTTGCAGCTCTTTAATACATCTCGGTCCTGCCCTTTGGTTGTGCTCCAGCAATGAACTCCCAGCTCAGGTAGAGGGTTGTGCAAATGACTTCAGGCTGCAAGAGAAATTCCTCATTCCCGGAGTGCTGATTTATCCAGCTTGGTTGCTGAATAGCAACCTCTGGGCTACTCTAGCCCTGTGAGATGAAAGCAATTTTAGGGATCTGTTCACCAAAGACATGGTGGACACTCTAACCTCACTCTCTCCTCCTAGCTGTCTCTAGGTGACATACTGCCTGAGGACTGTCCTAATCACAGCTTAACCTCTAGTTCCCAACCCAGTCTGGACCTGTAGATAGTCCAGGTAGCTGTGCTTCCCTGTGGAGCACTCTGACCCCATAGAGTTTGGGCTGTTTTTTAAGCTCAGTGATGTATGTTTTTAGCGATTTGGGAACTCATGTGGTTGCGGTGAAAGGCATGCAGTCACCACACTCCTCTCAGTGGGGCCAGCTCAGGAGCAAGTGCTGGGTAGAAGCTAAAATGCCTTCCTAGAGTCTGAGGTACAGGGGAGCATGGCAAAGAGATCCCCAGCCAAGAGCTGCAGGATTCAGCAAACAACCAGCTGAATAAAAAAAAAGAAAAGGGGGGGGGGATTGAAACAATAAACCCTAGACTTTATTTTCAGGATTTTTCAATTGGCTGAGATTCCCTCTCCTCCCCCCAAGTCCGAGTTACAGGTCAGCTTTCTCCTCTGGTAAGCAGTAGCAAACATGTCAGCTCACCTGGGGCTGACACAGCTGCAGCGTTCTTACAAGTCACATTGATATCAAATAGCAACCATATGTGTGGGGCCAGAGGTTATACTGCCATGGTATATTTGATGTGATGCAGAATGATCTGCTAATCCGTTAGTAAATGTCAGCATGCTGTCTGCGATGGAAATCAAATCATATCCAAGCAGAAAACTTTGCTTTAAGTATGAAAATGATTTGTGTTATTATGAGTTTCTTCATTACAATAATTTTGATAGTGGCAGTTTCCCTCTATAAGACTGAAGCATATAACTCCCTCACTTTTATGAGCAGAAAGGAGCGATCCTCTTAGGGAATTGAATACATCTGGAACATCTTTCCATTATGTGCATTTTTTGTTTTTTTCCCCCCATGCCAGGGGGAATTCATATCCTCCTGGTTTATACTGCTGTAAATTGGGATTTATCCCACCTGGCTGAGTCTTGTTAGAATCTGTCCAATATTTTTCAACAGATTTTCAGTTTAAACTGATGGAGTTAACCAGTAGGACCACTCTTACTAGTGAAGTGAGCAGGATTTACATTTCAGATATCAGACTCATTCTTTCACCTCATTTGTAAAAGCTTTCTAACCATCTTGAGCCAACCAGAATTGAATAAAACACAAAATATTACACTCATGAACATATGGCTGGTTTCCTGTATTGTAGCAGTGACAGCTATACTGCAACCTGCATCCTAGTTCCCGTTATAATTTCTCTTTTCATCTGCTCACTTGTTTTTGAGATGAATTTGTTCTCAAATTAAATCAACACAAATCTTTAACTACGGTGTGTGGCTGCTCGCGGGGCACCTTTCAGTGCAACTCGTTATCTAGAAGAGGCATGACATGGGAGAAGGAGATGTTGGTGATGGCAGAGGTCACTCAACAATAAGAAATTTGAAGGGACATTTCAGCTACAAGCACAATTTATATTTCCATTTCCCTCTCTCACTCAATCCAAAATGTTTCTGAAAATCAGAAACACAGCCTTTTCAAACATTGATAACAAGGCAAAGCTACCAGCAGAAAATGAGGCATTGTATCGTTAAAAAAACAGTTTTAGCCATCAATCTAAGGAACAGTGAAAGGACACCTGGCCTGCCTCTCACAGGTGATTCTGAGTTATCTGTGCAGGAAATTCTTTTTTATCTCTGCAACTGATGAGGCATGTCACTGGTGATTAGAAAAATCTATGTTCGGGGGAAAAAGGCATCTCTGCTTACAGGACTGACAAGAAGAAAAAAGAATTAGAAAATCACTTTTTTTTGCTTCAGATGAACAATATGCCAATTAAATATTCCGTCAGCAATCAGCTAGTTTGGAAAGTCTTTTGGAAAGTCATCAATATTAAGATTGTAATCTTGCATGTTCCTCCCTTTAAGACAATGTAAGCATCCATATAAGCAGGAGGAAACGTGCATTCCATGTCTGCAGGATCTTCACCTTTTTCAGCACAGTCCTGCTGAGAAATTAAAAATATCAGCCATCAGGACTCCCAGATTGTAAATACTTAAGTATATTCTTAACTTCAATCATGACTAGTTCTATGAATTTACATCAGGAACATACATATTGGGAGACAATGCTATACAATTTTTGGAATCAATATTTGAGTATTTAGAGCCTTTTTTCAGAATGGCCAAAATCCAGGGAGTCATGGAATTTAAAGAGCCTGAATTTGAGGTCCTCACACAAGTATTGCAAATCCCTTTTAGACTTTCCTTTGCAAATCCCTCACTAAGAAATACTGGCAGGTATGGCAATTAGAAATATTTGCCACATGTATTATCAGAAATATTAACAGCTATGGCAAACAGCCCAATGATTTGAAAGCCTAGCAACTCCTAATTATTTTGAAAAAAAATTCAGTTCTGGTTAGATATATGAAAAAAAATTTGATAAATACCCAAACCAAATGCATGGTTGAAAGATTGTCAGTTGTAACATCAGCCCTTTCAGGTATTTCAGAGCACCTCAGCCCTCTTCAAAAGATCATTTTTAATAATTCACATATCCCTGTAGTGTGTATTAGACGTCACACACAGTTGTGAAGAGTAAATGGGAAAATATAGAAACAAAGCCAAGAGGAATCCATTTCAATTGACAATAAATATTGAAGTTTTTCAGTCAATGAAAGAGGACATAAATGCTGTTGATATATGTGCAGTGATGTGGCTGAAATCAGTGATTTAATTGTTGTTTGGGGTTTTGGGTTTTTTTTGCTTTTTTTTGCTTTTCTGTACTGTGCCTTTAATCTTAGAGCTGTTTGCTGCCTGCTGCGGCAGCAGCTGTGAGTCAGGCCAGTTAGTCTTTCAGGTCTGAGGCAGGATGCTGCACACTGAGTCCTAGCTTTTTCCTCTGTCTTCCCCTTTCTAATGATGATTTGACCATAGAAGCCCTTCTAATTGACAGTAGAGAGGCTCTAGCCTTTTATATCCTGCTCTTTCAGGCTGATGGAATTGCCTTAACTCTAAGGCGCTGTGCATTGCTAGCAAGAAAGTCAGACTCCAGCATTAAAAAGTAGGTTTCAGGTGCAGATTTCTAATGTGCTCCAAACCCGGCTCTGAATATTTCCTAAATTTGAAGCAGCTGATATCTGAAGTCAAGGCTGAGAGACAGCAAAGGCCACTTGTACAGATTATATCTACATCCAGCCTTCTCCCAGATTTGGTAGCATCCAGATCAAGGGATTTTTATGTGGAACCCTGTCTAAATTTAGCAGGATAAGATATTTTCCCTGAGTGCTGTGTGAAGTCTCTCTCACTCTTTGACCTTCATGAAGTCTGCCAGTCAAGTTCAGTTTTCTCTATGCAGCTATTTTTTAACCTCATGGTGTGTAATACATCCATTATGTGCATAAAGAGCTGAGAGAGATGGGAATATAGCACTGAAGAAGTGACAAAAGTAGGATGTGTTTTCCCAGAAATTATTTCTATGCAACTTCATTACATTGATTAGTCTCAGAAAATTGCAAAGAGAATGAACTTCTTAATAAATTAACAAAAATATCTATTTTGTGCTTTGGCAATAGGAAAAAGGTGAGTCAAGTTCTAGGGTGTTTGTCACAAGGAGAAAAAAAACTCTGAAAAAAACACTTCACCAACAGCCCAGCAGCATATATGAGAGAGAGACAGATTTCTTTAGAAATGTCTGTTTTCCATTTGCTTGTTGCAGGTAATCATTACCTTTTGAACAGCTCTGTGCAAATTCATTTCATCTGCACCTGTATATAGGAAATCCCTGACTACGGTAAATACATGGGAAGAAGCATGGTATCACGGTAGGGTCACACACACAGCAGGGAGCCAGGAGTTCTGTCTCCTCACTTCACTTCTGCGTTGCCCCTTAACCTTGCATGAAGTACTTATGCCTTTTTCTGGTCGAAAATTTTGAACTACTCAATTTTCAATTCATCCTTTTTCCAAAAATGAGCCTTTTCTCTAAAAAAGTTGTTGATAAAACCATTATTTGTAACAGTATTTGGATTTGATCACACTCAAACAAAAGTTTTAAACTCTGTTTTCAGTAAGAAAACTAAACAAAAATATCCTTTTTTAAAAAATGTATTATTAGTTTCCTTTAGTCTGAGCTGTCCTTTTAAAATACATTAGTCTCTGGGGCATCATCCGTAACACAGCTGTTCTCATGGTGTGGCATATCCCAGTTTGGGCTCCTGTATGGGTTTTCACAGTTTCATAACATGGTTATAGCAGAGTTTAGCTCCACTCAAAGGTGCAAGACCAATTTTAAATGCCAGTCCAAGCACTGTCGTATTCTAGTATGTTTTAGTACCTCTAAAAGTCAGTCAGAGATTTCTCGGCCTTGGAAGTAGCTGGTTTCAAAATGGTTTGGACTCAGAGGTCCATTCCTCCAGGCCAAGTTAATACATTTAATACAGTGTTCTTGGCTATTCCAGTGTTGGGTTTTTTTTCCCTCTACCTTTTCACAAATGAGCTTGCTCCATGGTGCAGAAAGCGAGGTGACAGTAGACCCCAAATGTCACATGATGGAAAAAGTATTTCCTGGCCATCTGTGTTCAGCTTACTGCACTGGCAAACAAAGAAATAAATAATGGGATAAATTGTTTATAGAGTTATTAGGACAATTATGGGATTTTTTTTTTTTTTTGTGATAAGCATGATATCTGATTATTATTACTTACAGCTATTGGAGGGCTAATGCTTCTCATAGGAGCTGAGATTGTGGATCAGTATCGACATCCATGTGGCTCAGCATCCTGCCCCCAGTGTGTCTGCACAGCTGCATACGAAATCTCACACAAGCAGATGGGGAAGAAACCAGCTCCAGCAATGACCTCACCAAGACTGACCTTCCCCGAGTTTTGACCTGCAATGAATAAATATCCTCGGTATCGGTATAACTGCTGAATCTCTTCCCTAAACATCAGTGCTTGGATACCAGTGCGAGTTCTGTTTATTTGCAGGGGCTCTGCACACATTAATGATTATGGATGAGATATTATCTATTACTGTTACAACTGCTTCCATAGATTCAAAGTGTCAAAGCCAAGACCAGAACTCCTTTGTGTGAACCACCACACAAAGAAAGAATAAAAAGATGGTTTTGCTCCAAACAGTTTAGAATCTGTTTATCAGAGAAGAGATGACAGGCGGATGCAAATCAACAGATTGAGGAATGGGGAGTTTGGTCAGCAGGATCAGCAGCAACTTCAGTCTCTGAGGTGCCTTCTCATTGCCAGTTTGTTTGGAGGCACCACTCCTGTATATGCTAGGAACTGAGGGACTGCTGGGGAAGAGTTGTCTGCATTACTCACAGAATCAAATGGGGTTTTTTTTTGTGGACCAAGCTTTCATTTTATTTATTGTTTTGAACCAAACCATGTTGTTAAAAAGCAAGATTTGACCTTTGCTCTCACTTTATTATCATCCACAGTTCCAGCCTGTTGTTTATGACCATTACCATATTTGTTGAGCCAGGTGCTGTTTGCTTTGTCTCTTGTTTGATCTTTTCCTGTTGTAGTTGCAATGGAGGTTTTATCAACTTCCCCTTTCCACAGTGCTCAGAGAGAGGGGCAGCGAGGAAGAATTTCTCAACTTATAAAGTGGATGTATGCAAACGGTCACCCTAATATACAGTATCCAATGTGCTGAAAACGACCTTTGCTGGCAGGTTTCTCGTTCTCCCCATCAAACCTTTCGCTCCTGGAGGCATCATTGCTGTGCTGAGTATCATAGTCTGCTCAATGAGAGTTTATGAATTAGATGTTGAGACCTCATGTGCCTGTTATTAGCAGTATCATTTTGCATTCACACCTACTTTCAGTAGTGTCACAAAATGAGGTTTTAGCTACAAGGGTCCGTTGTTGCCTCTAACCAACTCCCTTCTTGCATAGCACAAACCTCCAAATCCAACTTAGTAATTTCTGCATGGAGTGGGAAATTCTGTTTCAGCTTTAGCAGACCTTTCAGAATAATATCTAGCCATGATTTAAAGTTTTCTAGTAATATACAACCCACACAACCGTACACATGTTGTTCCATGGCTCACCTTTCCTGTCACCTTTCTATGCCTTGTCTTTTTTTAATGTGAAATTATTTAACATCAACTTCCATCTGCAGCTGATTTTCATTGTGTCTTTTTTTGGGAAGGAACCACCTAGAATTCACAACACATTTCTTGTACAGGCTGTTAACAAGGCACCTGTGAACAAAGCAACTTTTAACCTTCTTTGAATAAATGGAGGAAAAGGGGTATCCTTTCCCTCTTGCTGCGAGCCATGCTTTTCAAACTTGTTTAGATTAATTACGTGTCTATTTTTTTTTTTTCAGTTGCAGTTAGGATTGGAGTCTTAGGTACCTGCATTTTGGTTCCACCATTTAACAACCTCAGAAAAAAATATCTATGGCTGAGCTCACGGTCTCACCCTACAAATACTCTGTGGAAAGGTGCAAACCATTACACATACATCTTTTATAGCCATGAAGAATCAGGGACATTCAGCACTGCAGCTCCTATGCGTTCAATGTAATGGTTATAATCTTGATTAAGGAAATAATCTCCATGCTGAAGCAGAATTAACTTGAAGAGCTGTGATTTCAGGAGCTGCAGCAAGCCATTCCTTTTTTATTAGAGTTCTGTTAATTGTATATGGAGAAATCAATCTCATCAGGAATATCCTTGCTAGAATGGAATTGCACATTTGCATTTTCTTCAACAGATCTAAAGGACCTGCAGGATCTCTTTTTGCTCCAAGCAGCCCAGGGTTTGACTTAAGACCATAAAAGAGCTTCCTCTGAAATGCAGATTTCCTAGAACGTGTTAAGTCAATACATTTCTCAAGTGAACAAATAGTTAATAGTGAAATAGTTCAAGGTGCTGACAATGTAGGCTTTCAGAAAGGCATTAAATAGTCAAGAAAAAGAAGTGGGAAACAAGCACTTGCAAAGCCTCTTTATTGCTTTGTCTATACCCTGCTAATTTCTGCCCTGACAGTCTGTCATGCACAGTTGCCTCTGTTACCATTTCGAGGGCACATATCTAACAAGGAATTTCTGTTGAAAAATCTAAGTCTTTTCTTATTAATACAGAGCAAAGATGGTCATGAGCTCCTGTAAGCTGCCTGCATGGTAATGCGTCATCTTCCTTCAACTTTCAAACTTTTAGGCATGAAAAAAATGCTTTCCTAGCCAACAATACCTCTGCATGCTGATGAGAGTTAATGACATGATGCTTTCCCTTCCCTGCTGCTCTACTGACAGCACCNCCCTTCCCTTCCCATCCCATCCCATCTTTGTTTTGGTAGCTACTATTCTGCCTGACACTGCAGACCATCCAGGCACAGACAGCAGTGCTCTACTGACAGCACTACAGGAACATCTAATTTCTCTTTTAGGGAGTTAATTCCATATTTCATAGAATCATAGAGTATCTCAAGTTGGAA
>VXBL01003510.1:0-14667 GCA_013400195.1 Aramus guarauna | reverse complement strand
AAGCCATTATCCAGGGGCTTACATTGCAAACCTTATTAGGTCTTGTTTAGGGTGCAGATCATCAAGGAGTTAAGTGTTCTTCTGAAAAACAAAGCCAGATCCCTCTATATCCCCAGCCCCTTTCCAAAGCCAACACATGAGAATGGATACACCACCAAACATACACCTCTTCAACCAATGCAAGAGACTCAACTCCAACCACTTTCATCCTCTGATCCATATAGTGAATTAAAAACCTTAGGAAATCCTGCAGTTGTCCCTTAAGCAGGGAATGAACACATAAGGATGTCAACAGCTGATATCCAGATTATCTGAAGATGTGCATTTAATGAAGAAAAGCTGATGAAACCTCAAATGAAACATTGCTAATAAGAGCAGCTCTAATGATGTTCAAGTGGATGCTCCTGTGGTCGCTATGTGCACCTACCCAGTGCACTCACCCCGGATAACACACTCCTTTGAAAGTTGGCCAATGTTGCTTTCCAGCAACAGACAGGATATCCCCTTCATGTCACTGAAATGCCACCTTCTCTGACACAGAACAGGGCAGTTGCTTAACAAAATACACCATCACCAGGGACAGAAATGAAAAGTACACTCCACAGGCAAGCAAAAGGCACAGAGAGGTCCTCCTGTGGTCTCCTGAGATGGAAATGGCACCAAGAGACCTTCACCCTGATGAAAGTGGCCATGGATGCTTCTTCAAATAAGACTTAGGTTTGCAAGATTCCCAAAGCCCAGGATGGAGCAAGGAGTCATAGCTTGTACATCTAACAGCTGCACATCGCAGGGCCAACACAAGAACTTCCAGTCCATGAGGACCACATATCTGGTCATGCAAGCAAGGGCGGGTACAGTTTGCTCTGAGGAGGGGACTGCCACCACCCAAACCACCCTCTCACATGGTCCTCTCCCCTGCCCATGCCTGGGGTGCCTGGGGCACAGAGTGAGCAGTGGGGATTGTTCCAGCTGCAAACACCTGCAGATGACACTCTTCAAGCCCCACACTTCAGCAC
The DNA here is from genome assembly GCA_013400195.1 of Aramus guarauna. NCBI lineage: Eukaryota > Metazoa > Chordata > Aves > Gruiformes > Aramidae > Aramus > Aramus guarauna. The sequence continues at coordinate 13,651 of VXBL01003510.1, read as the reverse complement.
GCATCGCCGGATTTCCTGGGAGGTCTCTCCTCAAGGTACTGACCAAAGCAGGAGTCAGTTTGCAAACATGGACTGAACCCACAGCAGCAAGAAGGACAAGAGCCATCAAAGCTAAGTATTTTCCATGTGACATAAAACCTCTGGGACTCATTGCTGTGGGAGATGGGACCGCTCTGGGGGGCTGACACCCTTTCTTTGGCCATCAGTCAAGTGCTGGCTCCAAGTTCACCCCAAGCTCTGCATCCCCCATCCAGAGAAGCTGGGGTGAGTGATGGGGAGGGGGGTCAGCATCCCCACTGTCCCCCACCCAAACACTGCGGAGGGAGCTTGGACCAACCCCTCTCCTCCTTCCTATTTCTCCATGGCTGAATACCACTCACACCTTAAAGAAAAGAAACCATCAGCTCCTGTATATGGGTATGTGGGTTGGGCATGTTTGCACATGAATTAAGCTCAGAACCAGTGTCTTGTGGTAAGACTCATACTCCTCCTTCCCTGCAGTTGGGAGGGAGAAGACACAGGAGCTCCCACCACATTGCAGGATGCCAAGACTTCATCCCTCACCCTCTCCTTCACTGGGAATTGATATTTACAGTCTGTTTTGAGACAAGTATAAAATTACCAAGCAAATTTGGAATGAGTCACATGCCATCCGGAAGGGAAAGAGAAAAAAATATCTGTTACCAGCTCATGTAATTTCCAGCTTCTGAACTATTTCTCATCTGTCACTTCTGAACAATTGTGGCTTCATTTGGAAACTGCCGAGAACAAGCAGTTCTGGCCTAAGGATTTCATCTGCTCAAGGAATTATTCCCAAATGTGCCCGGACTGTCAGAAAGGATCATTATGTAGATCAATATCACACATTAAATCCTGAATAAAAATCATGTGGCGTATTAAAAAGGAGAAAGAAAAAAAATAGACAAGAAAAAAAAAAAAAGAGGAGCCCCAAAGAGCATGGAGCCCCGGAGGAGGGCATGCTTCTCCCCTTTTAGCTAATTAGTGCCAATTACCAAATTGAAAGCACCAATTATGAAATAGAAAGTGCTAAAGAAAGAGTTGGGAGAATAGGTGGCTGCAATGAGTCCTGGAGGGCACAACAGTGTGGGGAGGTTACCACACGAGGTAGAGGACAGCTGAGACAGGTGGCATTGCTTGGGATGAAGCAAGCAGAGTCAGAGGGTATCCCCCATCCCCTGGGGCCACACAACACACACCCAAATTTTTTTTTTTTTTTGCCTATTTTAATTTTTTTTTGAAGATGACACTGGAGGAAAGAGAGCCCAGGGCACTGCCCTGGGGATGGTCCTCCTTGAACACCCACAATAAAGCATAAAGCAGAGCAAGGACTAACACATGACTCCACTTTTGAGGTGCTCACTCCCATGTCCAACCAGCATTTTGCTGATTAGCAACAGGAGAGATGGTGGATTGAAAGGGAATGGGTTTGTCAGAAGTCACCAAGTCCAGCAAATGAGCACAAACAAACCATGTATTTCAGGTATTTATGGTTCTCTAATAGGAAACTCTAAAATCAAGTCAACCTTCATCTCTCTCTAAAGGAAATCAGAACATAGCAGGAAGAAAACTCCCCAATGTTTTAGGGTGATGAGTTATCACATACACTTGCCATAGGATTGTCATTGTACACAAAGATCCCTAGAGCAGATGTCTGGGCATGGACAGAGAGTTGGTTGACATCTAACCCTTGTAAATAAGACAAGGCCCGTGGGTGCATCCCATCAGGGCCCATGGATTTGTGGATGTCGAGTTTGCCTAAATGTTCTCTAACCTCATCCTCCTCAACCAAGGGAAGGCCTTCCTCTTGCAAGACTTTCTCTCCTACCTCCAGGATCTGGGTTTCCTGAGGGACGGCCTTAGTGGTAAAGACTGAAGCAAAGAAGGCATTCACTAACTCTGCCTTCTCTGTATCCTCTGTCACCAAGGCACTCACCTCATTCAGCAGCGGGCCCACATTTTCCCTAGTCTTCCTTTTGCTGCTGATGTACTTGAAAAAGCCCTTCTTGTTGTCCTTGACATCCCTTGCCAGATTTAATTCCACGTGGGCCTTAGCCTTCCTTGTTGCATCCCTGCATTCTCTGACAATGTTCCTATATTCCTCCCAAGTGGCCAGTCCCTTTTTCCACATTCTGTAAACTTCTTTCTTCCCTTTGAGTTTTTCCAGCAGCTCCTTGCTCATCCATGCAGGTCTCCTCTCCGTCCTCCTTTGCTTGTCTNTCTTCCTGATCAGGTGGCCTGTAGTAAACCCCCACAACAGTGTCACCCCTATTAGCCTGCCCCTTAATCCTTACCCATAAGCTCTCAACTCTTTCTTCATCCACCCCTAGGCGGAGCTTGATACATTCCAGTTGCTCTCTCACATAAAGAGCAACTCCACCACCTCGCCTTGCTGGCCTGTCTTTCCTAAAACGTACATAACGATCCATGACAGCAGTCCAGTCATGCGAGCTATCCCACCATGTCTCTGTAATTGCAATGAGATCATGGCCCTGCGACCGCACACAGATCTCTAGTTCTTCCTGTTTATTCCCCATGCTGCATGTGTTGGTGTACGGGCATTTCAGAGAGGTAATCAAGTGTGGAGGTTTCCCTGGAGGAGTGCAAGAGGGTCCGCCATAGCCATACACCCCCTTGAGGTGGTTGGCTTTCTGGTTCTCATCTTGGGAGGCAGCTACGGGACATTTGTTGCTGCTCTGGTTGGCCTGGCTTATTCCCCAGTTGTATGCAATGACACGGGCTTTGCCACTTTGGACTCCACCTCCTGAATCCTTCAGTTTAAAGCCTGCTTCACCAAGTTGGCCAGCCTGTTGCCAAAGATTCCCTTGCCTGTTCTAGACAGGTGGATCCCATCCCTCTCTAACAGGTTATAGTCAAAGAATTTCCCATTGTCGTAAAAGCCAAAACCCTCGTGATGGCACCAGCTTTTTAGCCAGGAGTTGATATGCATTATATGTCTATTTCTGGCTGCCCCCTTCCCTCCAACTGGTAGAATGGAGGAAAAGATAACTTGAGCACCAATGTTTTTCACTTGCACTCCCAGAGCTTTATAGTCTTCCTTGATTCTACCCAGGTTCCAGCTTGCAGTGTCATTCATGCCCACATGAAAGAGTACCAGTGGATAGTAGTCTGTGCTCTTGACAAGTCGTGGCACCCTCTCGGCAGCATCTTGGATCTTGGCTCACGGAAGGCAGCATACCTCTTGTGACTCCCTGTTAGGTCTGCAGATGGGCACCTCAGTGCCCCTTAACAGAGAGTCACCCACTACAAGCACTCGTCGTTTCTTTTTACAGTATCCACTGTGTGCTGCTGGTACAGCTTCTCCTTGCACATCTTGCTCGTGGGTGTCTACAGCTGTTAAGGCTTCATATCTGGTTTTGGTTGTGAAGCTGAAGGGTAGAGAATGAAGCGGAGTCACTCACTTTTGTGAGTCACCAAGGTCCAAGGTGCCTCATTCTCAGAGGTGTCCGCTACAGGTACTTGGTTAGGAAACCACCTATCTATCTCTGTCTCGGCCCCCCTAATACTGCGCAGCCTTTTCACTGTTTCCTGCAACTCGGCCACCTGATGTAACAGATCATCAACCTGTGCACACCTTGTGCAGGTACTTACCTTTTCACCAAGAGAAGGGTCTGGGTACTCGCTGCAACCTACCGTCTGTACTGAGGTCTCCTTCCTTACCACTTCCATCCGGGTGAATGCATCAGACATCTCAGGGGAGATGTCCTCTGTAGGAACATTGGCTTTAGCTCTGAGGCGAGTGCTCACCATTTTGGCAGATACCTAGAGCACTTCCCTGGGCTGTGGGCCTACAAGCAGGTTACAGGGCCTTACCCGCACGAACTGCTATGCAAACTGCCGCGCCACGCCCTGGCTGCTGTGCCGTGCCCTGTTTGCTCGCCCTGTTCGTAGTGCTTCTGAGAGCTGTTTAAATCTCCCGCAGTTGCTCCTGGCAACACCCAAGCCACGTCAGCCTCGCTCGCAAGAGCTGCCAGTCCCTGGCGGGTCTCTCTGCTCTTCCTCAGGTTTCCCTGTCTCTGGGAACCTCCTATCCACCTTAATCTAGCACTCGGCCACAGAACTTACCATTGCCAGGGCTGCGTTCCTCACCGAGCGCTGCCTTCAGTAGCATCCCTTCAGGATGGGGATGCCTGGCTGAGGAGCACCAAGATGTAGGTTATTGGGATGGAGGTACTGGGATGGGAGCACCAGGATGGGAGTGCTGGGCTGAGGAGCACCGGGATATCAAAATATGGGATATCAGGATGGGGGAGGGGGATACTGGGCTGGGGACCAGCATGAGGTTGGTAAAAGGATGCAGGAGGGTACTGGGATGCAACCGCACCAGGATGCAGGAACACTGGGATGGAGTGTACCAGGCTAGGGGAGCACCAAGATGTGGGAAGGTACCGGGATGCAAACGCACCAGAATGCAGGAACACTGGGATGGGGGGATTATGGAGATGCAGGATGTGGAGCATCAGGATGGAGGGCTACTGAGATGCAGGAGCATGGAGATGGGGGGGCACCAGGCTGCAGAAGCATCAGACACAAGCTCATTTCCAACCCATCTTTTACAAAGGCTGCAGATGGAATAACTGGCCAGTGCAGGGCACAGAGATAGGCTTTGTGGTGTGTGGTGTTGAAGACCTGGTGATGACCATGAGGTGCACAACTGCATGTGTGTGCTGTGAGGTACTCAAAGGCTCTGCTCTGATGGTAGCAAATACCAAATACGTGATGTAACAGCTGCTTCTCTTGTCTTTTGTAGATCCTGTTGTTCTACACGTGAGGCAGCTCTTCTCCTCTGCCCACCCATACCCAGAGCACGTGCCATGTCTGGGCTGGGTTTGCCCAGGAGGACCCGGAGGATGAAGGCTATCCTGGCTGGGGCATCACCATGACCATTTCCTCCACGGGGCAACCAAACAGTGCAGGAGAAGGCATGGGTGGAAATAGCGACACACCATTGGTTCGATGATGCAAACAAGGGGCAGGTGGGTTGGAAACACTGAGCTCCTAAACATCGGGGATGGGATGGGAAAGGTGTGGGCAGCAATCCTCCTGTGACTGAGCCCCCCGAGACCCCAGGGACACTGGCTGCTGAAGAGGGGCTTGCAAGGAGAGCTGGACCTGCACATGGCAAAGCGATCTGAATTTCTCCTGTGCTTGCTGCCTGCATGAGTGCAGCTGGTCCCACCAAGAGCAGTCCCATACGGTCATCAATGCTTGGGAAAGATGCTCTGGGAGGTTTCTGCAGCTTCGCACCAAAGAAAACCCAGTAATAAGCCATTAAAGATAGCTCTTCCCTCAGCAAGCTGAAAACATGTCGTGACTTTTAACAGTTTCAGTAGGTTGGCAAGACACAGCCAGATGCAAAACCATGTATTTAACCCTTGCATGAAGATGAAGCAAACAGGAGCACTCTGGTTTCAGGATAATGTTCTAGACTGGGATGGAAATACAGCCTTGACTCTTAAATATAAAATGCAATTTGGCTTAAGTAGCATGCTAGGATCTTTCCTAAAACAAAGCTATTTCAGGTAGGAGTTAAGTATTTAGCTTAATATCAATTTGTCCAGTTTAAATTGTATCTGTTGTGGCAGTGGAGAGAGTTTGCTGATGAAATTGCTGCAGAAGGCTGGACTCGAGCTGGCTCAGCCCCAGGCCAGGGTTTGAAGGACCCAGGTCTGACAGCGGTGGCTTCTTTAGCAAACAGAGAGAACATGTTCCTGCCTTCAGTAAGGAAACCATTTGAAAGCTAAAAAAGCAGAAAAGCATAACATCATTTTTTAATCCAAGACTGAGAGGGATGAGGATGAGATCTGCTTGTTCTGAATTCCTGAAGGACGTGATCATTCAAGATCATTCAAAGAAGAGATCATTCAATTCAGTGTAGTAGTTAATGGCAACCTCTCCTGAAGGCATTGGTTTGCTTGGTGATCTTTTTTTCTTATATCTAGCATATGCATTAAATATTATATCATATATAGATATATCAATTCTACATTTAATTGCATTTTTAATCCCATCTTCTGTTCAAGGACAGACTCATGGAGAATCCTGGACTTTTTACTTAAGACAGTGGCAAGAAGCATATTTTATTTTAACTACTCAGTGTTAAGAACCTGAATATCGAAACTTATTTTCTCTATTTTTCCCTTTCCTGATTTTCTGTCCCCTAACTTGTAGGTAGGGTAAACGACAAACCTTGGACTTTGGGCTTGATCTGACTGTAAAGCATTTGGAAATGACTGTGCAATAGTGCTATTGTTAACATAGACAGGGGATCCAGGCATTTGGGATGTGAAAGGATTCAGCTGACTTAGTGTGTCTCAAATCCTAAAGCTTGATGAGGTCAAAGGGGCAGGGAGCTTTGTGGCAGGCAAACAACAGACGAGATTCATAGGTGTCTAATCGTCTCCCAGGTCTCTGTGGGGAGAGGCTCATTCCTGCCAAAGGAGGAGCCTGGTTCTCTCCACTGACCCCATGTGGACCCAGGATGCCCAAATTAGAACTTGGGCATCTCCTAAGGAGGGTTTCTTGCCCTGCATCCCAAGGATGGGATGGAGTTGGGACCTACAGCATTGAGACCTCTTCCCTCCCTCCTTCGCTGCCTGCAGAAAGGACAAGCGGTGGAGGTGGGAGGAAAAACAGGGGGGCTGCAATACATGAGGGTGGAGAGGGGAAGCACATACCTCAGTGTGGACTGAGCATGATTTTCCAATGCATCCTCAGTTTATGCTGTGCCCAGGCATCTGGTTTGGGCTTGTACAGTTTGATTTTCTTCTGCATAGCCAAGGTATTTTAGAGCTGGTTCAGCTGTAAGAACACAGGTATCCTACCTGGGATGCTCCAAGGTCTCCCAGCTCCCCCACCAATGGTCCAGGAGGGTGTTGGAGGTCCTGTGTCACCCATGTGCCCATGCAGATGTCTTAGGGTGTCTCAGCTGGCATAAGACACCTGTTTGGGTGCTTAAATAGAGCCCTTTCTATTTGTTATGCTGGCTTGCCTGCAAAATAATACAAAACAAACCCTCTTTATTTCCAAAAGGAGATTTATCTCCCTGCTCTCCCAAATCCAAAAGAAAAATGTCCTGATGTTCACTTCACAGCTGCTGGTGACTTCAGTCGGACAGAGGATGGATATGGGAATGATGGGAACAACATCTGTGTGAAAAAAGGCTACCAGGCAGAGATGTGGTACTGTATGTTACTGCACAGCTGGGGATGCTGAAGGTGAGGGTCTCTAAGACATATGGTCTAATGGTCTAGGAGAAATGCTCTAATAGAAATGGTCTAATAAACTGTGTGCTTCAGTAGCATTCATGGAGAAATGTGGCTCCAAGTTAGTTTTTTGAATACCCAGGTGAATGCACCAGGAATTGTATTTCTGCCTGGGTGTCCTCAGGCCAGACAGTGAACAGGAATAACCCATGTCAGCAAACACCTCCATCTCATGAGCAGTAATGTTCAAGGCTGGAACAAGCTGTGTGCTACAACTGTAGGGGAACAAGACCAACTCCTCTCCTCTCAGTGCTTGTTCAGGACCTGACTCAGGTCGCTCTGGGGCCTGGCTGCTGCTGGAAAAGGCTCAGATGTGGGAAAAGGACTGGGAAGAAAAGGCTACTGGTATATCAGGGTCATGGTAGTGAGAACCTATTCTCACTGTGGTCACGAGCATTGCTATAATTTGTTCTCTGTGTGACCAATGATTGCATGAAACCTATAGAAAACCAACAAAACATCAGCTGCTCCGGTCAATGGCTCAGAGGCAGAAACTCAGCTCGGTTTGACTATGCTTTATGTAAACTTTGCTGCCACCTTTCACCTGCCATGAACTGCAACAGGAGCCCAGGGCGGCGATTTCAAAGGCTGATGCTGGCTTTATCTGCATCGGTGTTCAAAGCTGGAGATGTTGTTGGATGTGGTGTGGGATGTGGTGCAGGATGTGGTGCAGGAGAGGCAGCCAATTCCCCGCTCTCGTCTCAAATACATTGTGATGTTAAGAGGAGGGGAAAGATGGGGCTCAGTGTTGTGGGTCTGGAGGACATATTCTTGATGTGGACCTAGTTAAGGAGTGCAGCGGGATGGAGGAGGAGCTCCTCAGTCTGGTACTTGGCACCCTCAGTGACAGAAAGGACCTTTTCTGCTCTGAGACGTCCTCCTGTAATTCCCATATATTATGAGGGATTATATATTATCATTATTATGGGGAATTATTCCCATTATTATGGGGAGGAATATATTCCCATATATTATGTGGCTGTGGTTTATCAACAGCTCTGCCAAACCCTCTGACCCCATGGGAGTCAGGCAGCGGAAAGCAAAGACATGCACGAATAATAATTTAATGCTGAAGATGGGAAATAGAAACCTCCTTATATATGTCAGAAGTATTTTAGCTACTTGGGGTCATTAGATACGTTATCTGATCTTCAGGCTTGCAGCACTGTGAGGGATGTCGGTTCTCCCAGTGCCTGAGATCAAGTTGATGGAGAAATCCTTTGCAAGGAGACTTATGGGGAGGGAAATTTTACCAGATTACTTTTGGGACTGATTATACTCTTTAGTGAGCCCATTTAATTCATACAAACCCAAATGCATTAAAAACCAAAACTCTAGTCTCTCCAGATAGAGTTATTTACCTTCATGTGTTTTCTCCCAGGTGCCCTTGGTTAGCCAGTGCCCTCCCAGGGTGGTCACATCCAGGGGGTGCCACAAGGTTTAACACTTCCCTTTGCATCCAAGCACATCCAAATAATATATCCGTGATTTCCAAGGCGATGTCTGCATGTGGATATTTCCCAAGGTGAGCGGGAATACACTTGCTGAGCTCAAGGCCAGGAGGGACGGTCTCCTCTGATGCCCTCTCTTACGCGGTCCAAAGGACCACACCCAGTAATCCCCATACAATGTCCACCGTTTTGTTTAAGCCCTAGCACACTATTATAGAAGCCTCTATTCAATACACACGCACACAAAAAAAAACCCTTTGATTAAAGACTCCAGCTGATGAGGTATCCACCACAGCCCCAGGTTTCACACCCTTAATTACCTTTGCTGGTAAGTGCTTGCAACTAAATTTGTCCACCTTTAATGTCCTGCCATGCATCCCTGCATTTCTTGATAATTTCTTGTCAATTATAATCGCTGTGTCCTGGACAGAATGAATAGAAGGAGATTTATTGTAGCAAAGTTCAGCCCTTTCTGAAGTCCAATCTTTCCTAGGAGAATACATCACTTGGGAGAGGTAACCATGCTTTTTTTTCTTTAAAAATGGAGAAAATAATTTCGCATCACCTTGCTCTCCTGTGATTTATAGCATGACTCTGGCAATATCTGATGCCTTTTCCAACAACTTGCTAGAATCCAGAAATGGATCAAATATATCATTAAGAAAGGATTTTATCTGATGCAATTGCTAAGTGCCCCATAAATGCTCAGAACTTGGGCAAGAGAGAAATTGGACTAGATGATCGTTGTAGTTCCCTGTACTGGGTCTGGCTGAGATGGAGTTAATTTTCCTCATAGCAGCCCTCATAGTGCTGTGCTGGTAGCTAGAAAGGTGTTGATAACACGCCAGTGTTTTGGCTACTACTGAGCAGTGCCAGCACACATCAAGGCTGTCTCTCCAACATTTCTTCCCCCCACCCTCAGCAGCAGGCTGGGGGTGGGCAAGATCTTGGGAGGGGACACAGCCAGGACAGCTGACCCAAAGTGACCAAAGGGACATTCCATACCATATGACGTCTGCTCAGCAATAAGAAGCTGAGATATAGGGGGAGGAACAGGGCGGGGGCATTCGGGTTTTTTACAACGTTTGTCTTGAGGCGAGTGCTCACCATTTTGGCAGATACCTAGAGCAGTTCCCTGGGCTGTGGGCCTACAAGCAGGTTACAGGGCCCTCCCTGCACACCCTCCCACGCAAACTGCCACGCCACACCCTGGCTGACATGCTGCGCCCTGTTTGCTCGCCCTGTTCATAGCGCTCCCTAGGGCTGTTTAAATGTCCTGCAGTTGCTCCTGGCAACACCCAAGCCATGTCAGCCTAGCTCACGAGAGCTGCCAGCCCCTGGCAGGTCTCTCCCCTCTTCCTCAGGTTTCCCTGGCTCAGGGAACCCCCTATCCACCTTAATCTAACACTCGGCCACAGAACTTACCGTTGCCACGGCTGCATTCCTCAAGTCAAAGTGGACTCAAGTCCACCCGCAAATGTTTACGCTCCACACTAATGGTAAACCTTCTCTCCCTTTCCAAAATTAAACCTCTCTGCCAGGAAGGTGGCAAGGGCTGGATGGTCTCCTGCTCTTCTTGGTGCTGCATGTCAGGAAAACTCTATGCTTGGAGCAGGTTTCCCATCTCACCTCGCCCTCAAAGCAAGTACAAACAAGAGGTTTTCAAACAAAACCCCAACCCACATTTGAACATCAAAGCAGTTGATGCTTTCCCAAACTGAGCAAACACATGTTCCTGAGAGCTCTTCATGTTCTTGAGAGCTCTTCAGGGAGTGATGATCCCTTGGATCTGCGTTGGCATAGCACCTACCACCAAGGATTCCCAGATCCCAGATACGCTCCTTAATGATATTTAATAGAGATCAACCTCTAATCTATATTTTTTTCCCTGTTCCCCTCTCCTCTCCCTACTTTGTCAAAGCACAAACTCTGTAAGTTTTGGGGGTCTGAAAATTACCTTCCAAACCTTTCCTACAAAGCCCATGCCATGCTCATTACTATGACCATAAAACATGGAGTCATCAGCAGAAATAGTCAAGAGATGTGCAAACTGCTTATTATAATTTAGTAATTATCAGCATTGCTGTAATGTATAATTATTATTAATAGCTGCTATTTTAGAGAGTGATCTAAATGGAGTTCTTGCTTTAGCAAGATTATACAGTTTATGGCAATTATTCAGTTTTACCCTTAATCAGCAAATAAACTCAGTAAGAACAAGCATTTTTATGACATTTGTGCATTCATCCAGTAGACAGAGGGTGGAAGCAGCACCCACACAGCAGACCAGCCCACCCTGCAGGCCTGCCCATGGCTCGGAGTGTCAAACCCAACATGTACCTGAGGCAGCACTGCAGGACAGCCACACACAGCTGTTCCCCTGGGATAGGACCCACCTGTGCCCCAGCCATCCCAAGGGAGCAGGGACTCCAGTCCCATACAAACATCATTCCCTGAAGTGAGGAGTGGGGTCTTTTGTTCCATAGCATGCTGACATGGCAACCTTGTCAGCAAGACTGCTGCCCATGAAGAGATCTTCCTAAAACAATTCTTGCTCCAACTCAGCAAGACAAACCGACATCCTAAGCTACCATTAAGCCAACAACCTTCTTGCTCCTACCCAAGGTCCAACCTGGTCAGGCATCAGCAAAGGAAACAAAATAAAGAGGTTTCTTTTGCCATTTTTTTGCTTCCATTGGATGGATGCTGAAAGCCTAAAATGCTTTCTCACACACGACAAGTTTCTTTGAAGGTTGTGGCCTTCAACGACAAGAGAACCAGGAACACCATACTATCACACGCACCTAAACAGCAAAAGTTGGAAGTGTATTTACCCCCCAATTACACTGCCAAGAGTTAATACTCAATGCTAACTTCTAGGGAAGATGATTGGAAAAGATCTCTAAAATACAGAGTTCAGGCAGAACTGCTTAATGCAGTGCTTAGCATCAGGCTTCTCCAGATTTAGGCACCTGTATCAACGTTCAATATCAAAAGGTCCAACGACCACCAAATCCCAGTAAATGGCAAGCGCCCAGCCCATCTTTCCAACCACCTGGCCTCAGCTGTTTTTAGGGGTTTAAATGACTCAAGGCATCCCAGTTGGAAAAACCCATGTCTCTTCCTTACTTATCCTCCAGTTAAACACTGAAAAAGTTCCAATCCTCTGTTCCTCCACAATTCCAACATAGGTCAGGAGGAACACAGAGCAGCCTCTCTCTGCAGAAGATTTATTCCCCAGAAATGCCATCGCAGGCCAGCCACTGGAGAGGCAGGCTGTGACGGGCTCCAGAGCTATCCTGACAGATCACTGAAAGTCTTTTTCTTGCCATGTGGGATTTATCATCCCAGATTTTCTAGGAACAAGAGATGCTTCCTATAAAAGGCAGCCGTGATACAAATTCTTCATGTACCAATGCAGCCACCTCCTTCCAGAGTCTTCTGCGGTAGGATGTCCAGTCTCCCTCTCACATTCACTCTCCCTGGGGAGGCTATAATAAATAAATTTTAAATACTGCTGTGATCCAGCAGGTCCCTTCTGCTCTGAGACACCTGGGACATGAAATGAGAAGCACTCCAGCAGCTCACATTTATTTATCTGTGTCTGCATGGGATGATGGTAAAACCAAACTGAAGAGACCCCCAGCAAGACCCAGGGAGAGGTTCCAGCCCAGCCCCAGCCAGCAGACACCATGTCCTGCCCCATGACCAACCAACATCAATTTTCACATCTCTTGTCCAGTCTCCAAAACCCACCCCATTGCTCTCTGCTCCCTATAGTGAAGACCTGTTAGACATCACCCCTCAGTGAGATGACACCCTCTTCTGCTCGGTGCCTCTCCGGGACTGGGCAGAGGAATGGCACATGGTCAAACCCTCCATCATCACCTCCCTCACACTGCCTGCCCACTGTCTTCTCCAAGCTGGTTTTTCCAAAGCCACTGCCGACATGCACAGGGAAGGAGGTCCCTTCAGCCCCAAATCTGGGAGGTGAAGAATGCTTTGACCACACAGACCAGCTGGTGCAGGACAACTATCCTACTTCTTATCTGCTTCTTACCAGCAACTTCAGGTCAGGTGAAACTCTCTGTGCCCTTTAACTCTGCAAATAACCATCTGCCAGCTAACGCTCTGGCAGCAGTACAGGCAGAAGGACCTTTGACCGTCTGCACTTGGTGTTTGAACTCCTGCCTGTCATCACAGCTGCGGCCGGAGGGCAGCCTGCTCACTTTCCAGCGTCTCCTTTTAATGAGGTCCTTCAGCAGCAATATTTTCTCTCTTCTAATCCCTAATCCAGCTGATTTCCAACAACAAGTAATTAGCAATGTCTCTTTCTAAAGCGGTGAGAGCATCTCAGTGAATAAAAGGAGCAGTTTATTGCTGGCGGCCACCTTTCGTATCCAGCAAACCGCAGGAACAGTTACTATGGAAAATGAAAGCAATCGAGATGAACCACAATTCCCTCCATCCAGGTATTACCACGTCTCCATGAGCACAGATGAAGCATCATGTGTCTGGTTTGGATTTGTTGCTCCATAGCTGGTATTTTTCCAGATGCCAAAACATCAAGCACAGCAATATAAATTATTATATCCTGGATCTGATCCTTTTCTAATTAAAATGTAAACACCTTTGAAAACTGCATCGAGTGACTGCTGCTGGTGCTAGCCTTGGGTTTTTCAGATACTGATGGCTGGCTGAGCATTTTATATATTTCATCATCCCACCAGTCTCAGGTTTGTTTTCTGCTAGCTGGTGATGCAGAAAAGCCTAAGTGACAGGACAGGAGCCCAACAGCTGCCATGTTGCAGTGCCATCCGCAAGCCTGGCATGCCACAGAGTGGGCAAATGCCACACTGCATTGAAACAGAGCCATTAAAATAAACACAGAAATAA
>VXBL01003506.1:3056-13651 GCA_013400195.1 Aramus guarauna | reverse complement strand
AGGACTGTCTCCCATGAGAGGGACTCCATGCTGGAGCAGGGGAATGATGAGAGGAGTCCTCCCCCTGAGGAGGAAGAAGTGGCAGAAACAACGCGTGATCAACTGACCGTAACCCCCATTCCCCGTCCCCCTGTGCTGCTGGAGGGGAGGAGGTTGTTGAAGCCAGGAGTGAAGTTGAGCCCGGGAAGAAGGGAGGGGTGGGGGGAAGTGTTTTAAGATTTGATTTCTCATTCCTCTATTCTGTTCTGTTTGGGAATAAATTAGATGAATTTCCTCTCTCTAACTTCAGTCTGTATTGCTCGTGACGATAATAAGTGAGTGATCTCTCCCTGTCCTTATCTCGACCCACAAAGCTTTTCATTATACTTTTTCTCCCCTGTCTAGTGAATGAGGGGAGTGATAGAGCGGCTCTGGTGGGCACCTGGCCCCCAGCCAGGGTCAACCCACCACAACTCAGTAATTAGAAATATTAACACCCAAACATTAACTTTGCCTAATTAGATTATCAATGAACTTTGATATTTAAGCACAGTGTAAGATTTATGTTGACAAAAGCTGCTGATGCTCAGTACAGAAGTGATAAATTTTAGATGCTATTAGCAGCTAGCCCCAAACAGCAGACTTAGCTGGGCATTTCCTATAAATACACTTTAATCCACATCAAAGTTTTCTCAGTAACAACTAACTAAAAATATCCTGGCTATCTAGATGGTTTGTCAAAAGTGACTTTAGGACTTTCACAGAAACCATTCTATTAGTAGAAGAGGGTAATAAGGGCACAACAGTAGCTTTCCAATAATAGGTTATACTGAAGAAGTAATTTTCAGCTTGTCCAACTGGATAACAAGTCCATCCAGTTTGTACACAGTAATTGTAAATTAACATATCCATATAATTTATTCTTGAGTAGAGTGGAAAAATACTACAAAATCATAAAGATCTGAAAGGTGTTAACATATAACCATTTTTAGTTTCAAAACAAGATGTAGTCATAAAGTATATTTGAATTGCTAACCGCAAAATTAATGTTGAACACATAAAAAAACAACCCTTCATTTACAGGAATGTTGCAAAAGCAATAACAGAATGCAAGTAATTGATTTGTAGAGTTGGACTACTTCTTACCCTTCCATTTTTACATATATAATCAAACAGTTCTCCTCCTGAAACATATTCCATCACCATGAAAATGTCAGTTGGTGTACTGATGACCTGGTACCTGATAAGAGAAAGTATGTGTTAGTCTATGCACTCAGTAAAAGAAGCTAGTTACATTTAGTTAAAACCAAAGTTGTGCAAAGAGTCAGATAAAAGTATACTTTAAAAAATTTATCAGCCAATTTACAGCTATTGAAATAATATTTTTCAGAAGCTATTTCCTCTCCTTTCACTATGTGATGCCATCATTGCCAAGATGTCCTGGTTTCAGCTGAGATAGTTAATTTTTCTTTCTAATAGCTGGTATAGTGCTACGTTTTATAATGAGAATAATATTGATAACACACTGATGTTTTTAGTTGTTGTGAGATAGTAGTTGTGTCTACACTAAGTCAAGGACTTTTCAGCTTGTTATGCTCTGCCAGGTACACAAGCTGGGAGAGCACAGCCAGGACAGCTGACCCAGACTGGCCAAAGGGATATTCCCTACCATACAACATCATGCTCCATGTATATGTAACTGGAGAGGTTAGCTGGGAGGCAGATTTGCCACTCGGAAACAGACTGGGTGTCAGATTGTTTTATTTTCCTTTTGCATGTGGTGAACAATTGCATTTGTGCACTGCTGTAGTTAGTTACTGCTGTTATTCTCTTCTTTTGTTATCCTATTAAACTGTCTTTATCTCAACCCATGAGTTTTTTTCCATTCTCCTCCCCATCCCCTTGTAGGGGAGGAGGAGCGAGCAAGCGATTGCGCAGTGCTTAGCTGCCGAGTGGGGCAAAACGACAACACAAGACTAGCAGGGAATTTTTATTTCCCACCAGGAAGATCAGCCTTCATACTTTCAGAAGACTATTTTTAGTCCAAATGATTTTTATGAAGCCATTTACAGTGCTGCCTCACAGACATCTTAGTGCAGTGAGGAAGGAATTCAAAAGGACTTTGCTAGCATCTCAAAAGCACACTCCTTTCAATCTTAACAGGTAAAAAAAAAAAAAACAACCTGCCTTGCCATAAATAAAAATAAAGTGTACTTCAAGACTTAAAAAAAAAAAAAAATTCATGATAGTTGAGAGCAATTATATCTTACAAAGAGACCTAAATTTATCATTAGTATTTAAGAGTATTGACACCCTGGTGGTTATATTTTTATCATTCTACTTTAAGTTTGAAAAAAGTTTCAAAATAACTAGTTTATGACCAAACTCCCTACTTAAAGACATTGATATATTTTCTATGTATCCTTACCTAAAAGTTGGTTAATTTTTTCCCCTTACAGCAGTCAGAAGTGACTGATTTTTAATGTAACAAGAAAAGTCACACTGATAAACCTTCAGTCAAAATTAAGATACAATATTGAGAAGACAGGAAGTAGCAACTGGATGAAAACAAATGTTTCAAGGTACTACACTTAAGTATACAGATATCCCAATTGTAAAAAAACAAAACAAAACAAAACAAAACCAAAAAAACCCAAAACCACACATACACTACAGAACTGAAATGTTCTTCAAAATGCTGATTCTAAGACAAGGGGGAAAACTTGACACGCTTCAGCTTACTGAGACACATTATTCTTGAACTGCATAGACAGCAATGAGTTCAGACTATCCAGGTATCCTGGTTTTCAGCTGGGACAGAGCTAATTTTCACAAGAAGTTGGGAGGGGACACAGCCAGGACAGCTGACCCAAACTAGCCAAAGGGGTATTCCATACCATATGACTTCACGCTCAGTATATAAAGGGGACTGGCTAGGGAGGAGGGGCCGCTGCTCAGGGACTGACTGGGCATTTGCTCTGGACAGTAAGCAAATTGTACTGTATTATTACTCACTTTGTATATTATTTTATTAGTGTTGTTATTTTCCTCTTCCTTTGCTGTTCCTAGTAAACTGTCCTTATCCCAACCCACAAGTTTTACCTTTGTCTTCCAATTCTCTTCCCCATGCCCAGGGGGCAGCAGAAAGGAATGAGAGAGCAGCTGCATGGCACTTACCTGCCAGCTGGGGCGAAACCACATCACCAGGTGAATGTATGTGCACATATATATGTGTGTGTATCTATTTTAACAACTCAGTATTATAGTGTAACATTCCTATAACCTGAATACTATTCTGAGGCAGTTATCAACATGAGATCTTCAAAGTTAACTTTACTTAACATCTTACAGTCCAAGATGCTTTACTAATTTTCTCTCAAATTGAAAGTATGAACATTCTGAAACCATGGCTAAGACACTCTACAGAAATAGTATTTTAATCCAAAACTTACAGTGCAACCTCATTTCTAACAGCATTACTGTTAATGACCTTTCCCATAGTTGTGAAATCAATGAGGTCCATGCTTCAGGCAAACATGAGCAACAGTTTACAGTTTAGATCTTCACAGTGATTTTCCATCCTCTGGATAGCGAGATACTGAACAATGCTGGGAGATAAACCTTTCAGCATCACTGAGAAGAATGAGCCATTTCTGCACCTCACATGTTTTCAGCCTCTTGGAAGACTCAGCCATGCTGCTTGTATTGGGTCTGGCTGAGATGGAGTTAATTTTGCCCATAGGAGTACAGAATAAACCTTTTGGGTTTTTTCCTTTGCTTCCGCACACAGCCTTTTGCTCTATTAAATTGCCTTTATCTTGATCCACGAGGTTTTTTTCCATCTTATTTTCTCCCCTCCCTGTCCTGCTGAGAAGGGGAGTTGACAGAGCAGCTTTGGTCGGCATCTGGTGTCCAGCCAAGGTCAACCAACCACACTTCTCTATAGTCAGTTCATTTTTCTAGATATGGAATAGGAGTTGTGGAATACATACCTATAATATAGATAAGGTTATCAAACAACACAGCACAGATGACCAGAATGCACAAAGAGGCAATTTTATATAGGAAAACAAGATGCATTCTATTGCTAGAGGTCAAAAACCACAAGAGGAGATGCTCCAAAGGTGTTTGCTTAAAGCATGGTATAGAAAGAAAATCTTATTGAGGCAGGCTTGCAACTGTACATACCACTAAAGCATTGTATGAAGTTTTTAATAAAGCATGGCAATGTTCCAAATTAGACAATGTCTAATTTGCAATATTCAGCTGAAGTAATCTGCTTACCTTTATCCCAAATATCTCTAGCTGCTATCTAGCAGTTCCTCAATCCAACTAACAGCATGAGCAGCACGATCCTAAGTTACCAGCATGATCCTAAGTTACCAGCAAGTCTACCTACACAACAGTATCAATTATAGCTCAAATGCTATTTACATACAGGCTAATAACTCTTCTGCTTTTGAAATGCAGGCTGACTAACTGAAAAGTTGGGGATCCATCAATTTTTCCATCATTTCCTACATCTTGTCCCTTCTCTCCACATGCAGGAGAATTCTCCCCATAATTCCCCCAGAAAGAAATTGTCACCTGAAACCTGTTAAGCTCACTTAGAAGTTTACCAGCACCAGAAGTACACATTCCTGTTCCATCCCCATATCTCAGTTGGTGTACTGACACTTCCTATCTTGTTTTAGCTACAGATACATGCTTTGGACTCACTCATGAATTCTAACTGGCAGCAATAGCAGTTCTGCAGCCAAATTAGCTCAATAGTCTTCTGAAAACTGACCTACTGAAGAAGTTATTGTGATGATCTGACACAATCTGATTTAGCTCCAGTATAAGTGCTATTGCCAAATGAAAGGAGTGTATAGGGATGACATTTGTCAGGAACAGTGTGGTCTTAAGAACATACTCTGCCAATAAAAAACTAAACTCCAACACCACAATTAACAGTGAAAGTCACCCATGCTCTAGATGTGCAGGTTCACTTTATAGGAAAAGTAAAAAAGTCAATGGCATTTATAATTTATTTCCTCAGACCAGATATAAGGAGTCGAGTCTGGGACATATTTAATTGTACTCCAAACTCTGCTGATGAACTATTGATCAAACATATTGTCGTGGTTATATCCCAGCTGGCAGCTGAGCACCATGCAGCTGCTCACTCACTACCCCCCATCGGGATGGGGGAGAGAATAGGAAAAGTTAAAGTGAGAAAACTTGTGGGTCAAGATAAAGACAGTTTAATAGGTAAAGCAAAAGCCGCGCGCACAAGCAAAGCAAAGCAAGGAATTCATTCACCACTTCCCATGGGCAGGCAGGTGTTCAGCCATCTCCAGGAAAGCAGGGCTCTGTCACGCGTAACGGTTACTTGGGAAGACAAACACCATCACTCCGAATGCTGCCGCCGCCCCCCCTCTTCCTCTTCCCCCAAGCTCCTTATAAACTGAGCATGATGTCATATGGTATAGAATATCCCTTTGGTCAGTTTGGGTCACCTGTCCTGTCTGTGTCTCCTCCCAACTCCTCGTGCACCCCCAGCCATCCCACTGGCAGGGCAGTATGAGAAGCAGAAAAGGTCTTGGCTCTGTGTAAGTACTGCTCAGCAATAGGTCCATATAACAAAAACATCCCTGTGTTATCAACACTGTTTCCAGCACAAATCCAAAACATAGCCCCATACTAGCTACTATGAAGAAAATTAACCATCTCAGCTGAAACCAGGACACATATAAATAGGTACACTGTAAATATCACATATATTTAGACAAGTGGTAGCAGCTATATTGAAGAACTCTGAAATATCAGATCACATTTAACAGACTGCACATCTTTCATTAAGAAAAACCTTGCAGAGCACCATCTACATAGGGAAAACATAGATGACTGAACAACATATCCCTAAAAAATATTTTGAGTAAAGACAACTCAATAAACTTACTATAGAAATGCCATTTACAATCTTAACTCAGTTTCTAAGCCGAAAAAAAGATCAAATATAACCAGAAAAAAGAATACAAAAGCAGCAGCTAAAAAACTAAGATGGATGTTACTATAACACCCCACTACCTTTTATATACCTGCCCAAAGAATTTGTTAAGTAAAGATCTAATGGAAGCTCTCTGCCCTGCAGAGAAGATCAGTTTTGTGAAAATGCATTACAGAGTACACTGAAAATAGTTGCATACTTGGAAACTGGTTACTTTAACAATATACTGCTAATAATATTGCCCTTTAAACGTTTCAGATCAGTGAGAGCAAGAGATTACTGCTTAAACAGATTTGATTATAGCAAACAAAACTTACAGCTTAATTATATGAGGATGTCTGAAGAGTTTGAGGTTCTGAATCTCCCTGCGGATTTTTCCTACAACATCAAGGCTGCGAATCTTCTGTCGATTCAGGATCTTCACTGCAACTTTATGCCCAGTTAACTCATGTTTGCCAACTGCAAGGAACAAGGAAGTATTTAGTCAGAGTTCTCAATTGCTCCGTAAAGACATTAATTGGACCATTTCAACTGTAGCCAAGAAATATCATAGTTAAGGTGTTAGCATTCCACGTATCCCTATCATCTTTGGGGAGGTTGAAAGCCAGATGGCTTGTCATTTCTTCTGCCCTACCCCAATCCCTCCCACAATTCTATCATTAGAAGATGAATTGGATATGTAGGAACAAACCTTAAACCTAACCCTCAGAAGTCTTGCAGCATGACTACATTTTTGCACTATTGCAAACAAAACATTTTGCATCCCAAAGCACTATCATCCTTTCTAATTAGGGAGCCCATTTTCTTTCCCTGTACAAGTCACTCCAAGCTTTTGGCTCACTTGGTAACCTACTGAGATGCACTCTCCTACAGCTCTTTGACTTCATCTGCAGGGATTGCTCTTACTAAAGAAATCACTGCTATCCTTCCCTTAAGAAGCCCATTTCAGCAATTACTCTAAATTACTGCTAAGAGTATCTAATCAGTTTACTTGAAAAAATAATTATTTATCTGTCCTTGGAGCAGTCTGACCCTATATAAGCTTCACATTCTGTGCAGTAAACACCAGGGCTTTATTATATAAGTGGCAAATGTTATATGAAATGCACAAAATAAAATCCAATAGCAACTATGAGAAGCAATGCAAACATGCAACCTCTTACATTCCTCAGTTTCTTTCCTACTTCTAAGAGAGTTTCATTTTTCTTTCAACAGGGGAACTTGAAAGTGTAAAGCATTTCCTAGATAGTTGTCCCTCTTAAATTCCTTAATTTTGCAGGTGCTATTGGAAGTAGCCACAACAGAATTACCAAGAATATTTTTCTTAAACCCAACACTGGATCACAGATAAGCCACAGAAGGTAAGTATCTCTTCCACTAGAAGGCTTCACTATCTGCATTGGTTTCTGCATGCAGTGATTTAACACTAATATAACTAAATCACTTCCATCTGCCACCCTGAATCCTACCTTCTGAAGACAAGCCGGATTCCAGGGACACCTACATGGTTCATCCTTGTCCACTTGAATGGACATTGATAATAGACCTCTGCTGAACACAGTACTCATTCATCTAGGTGCCTCTCCTAACTTGAAAATTTAACTAAGCCCCCAGGCTTCAAGCTTTATTTAAATATATCCATGGGAAGCTGTGATAAACAGCAGTGATCCACAAAAATCTTTCTGGATTAAACAGATAATTTTGACAGGATTAGCAAACATCTATCAATCTGTAAATCTCATTGCCAACACAAGACTTTCCTGCTACCTTTTGCTTCTATATTGAGCTAAAAAACAATGCAAGTGAAAAGAAATTCTTAGCAGAGAGACAGAGATAACTATAAGCATCTATGAGTGATTATTCTTACAACAAAGATGGCCACCAACAGCTTCTTAGAAACTAACCAAAAATCACATTAATTTGCATCTTCCTTTTGTTTACAAAGTACTAAATTAAACACCTCCTTAAATGTAAGTAGCATATACATTTGAGCAATTCTACAGCTTAGCATATAAATATTCAGATATTTGGTTCTGACATGCATTGTGTTATAAAGTTTCATTTACCAGCAAGTTTGTTTCATTTCCGATTTGTCAGTCTACCTTAGATGAAAACTGGAATTAGAACTCAGAAAAACATTAGAAGATCATTTATTAGCTACAACATTCTATGTTCAATATGCAAGGTACATAAGAAAAGTTCATCAAAACACATTTTTCATTCAAAGCAATTAAACAGTAACATTTGCAGTTGACTAAAATAAATTCTGGCCATCACAGCCTTCAAGACTGTGTGCCTCAAGCCTTGATATTATTCATTGACTGGGAGAAAATAAGCTTTTCTGCTTCTTCAGGTGTTTGCCAACCTCAAATAAATTATTGAAATGAAAACATACTGTGGTTTTGCACAGGTGCAAAATGATCCCAAAAAGCCTGTTCACTTGCTCAAGACTTTTCAAATCGAATGGCTATTTCCTTCAGTAACCCTCCCCCCCTTTTTTTTAAATTCAATTTAAGATTATATCAAATTTAGCTTTTGTTTTTAATTTTTTCTTGGATATGATCCACTGAGTATCCATTAGCACTGTTCAGCTACTACAAGTCATATACTTTAGATCTTAAACTATGTATTCTTTTCAGAAATCTTTCAGTCTTCCCAAAGGTAATCTTCACTTTTATGCATAATGTAATAGCAAATACAAGTCTTTCCACATGCATTTAATGAAGATAAGAAGAGTTGTCAATTTTTTTTTCTACTGTAAAGTGGCTTTGCAGCTTTGTTATTGTTTGTGTACTATCACGCTAGAACTAAACTGTTAATTCCAAGGAGAAAACTTAAAACCATAATAGTAGTTCAGTATGTTAAGTCTTTATCTACATGCCATAAGAACTTATTGTATGAAGCAGTTCAAGGTATCTGATATCAGCAAAACAGCAGATACTAACTGGTAACAGACCACTGACTACTTTTGAATTCAGCATAAAGACAGAACTGAAAGCAAGACCTCAGACGATAACATCATTTAGAAAAGAAGCCAGTTTTATCTTTATAAAAGCTACCTTGTATTACCTCTTGACAAAAGTTTTATCTATGAAGGGGAAGGCTCACAAATAAGAAGTAATCAAAATATATTTATGTTAGTCACCCTAAGCCTCAATGAGCTATCAGTCCTTCAAAAGAATCGCTGCAAAAAGAAGTTCCCTTTACAGATCTAACATTTCCCTACATTTCTTTATTCTTTGATAATGCCAATTGCCTTCAAGCTTCACTATGGCTATGCATAACATCAAGATTTCCAAGACAGTCTCAAAGCAGCAATGACTTCTTTTAACTGTTCAAGTGCAGGAGCAACAGTCTCTACACTCAGTTCACCAGGTCTTCAACTGGAAAAGAAAACAGATCACAAAACCATTCAGAATAAATACAACATTCTTATGAAATACAGGTACCAGTCATGAAGGCTGTAGAAAAGAGCTGAACAAGCATATGCTGCGTTTAATGAAGCATTTCTGTCATATGCCAAAAAGCCAACTGGAGGCTGAGAGGAAGGTAATCATTAAAAATATGAGCTAAACAAATGTTTTCACTAATATTAAAAAAAAAATGAGTTAATGCTGTGCAAAGGCATATTGCTGCACAACAACAGTAGATAGCAAACTGATCTTCACTGTCCATTCCCAGGTCTCTTATCACTGCCTTAATCAAGACGACCTATTTACATCAGTTTTGCAGGCTATACAGACCAGGGTTTTTAACCTAGTTCTACAGACTGGAACAAATATTGTATATTTACAATCTTAATTAGTACCTTCATTTTCTCAGTACAAATCACTGGAAGCCTGACTACTCTTCCTTTTATGAAAGCTAATTATTTAAAAAAAATATCAGGAAAGAAAGTCTGCATTTGGTTTCAGCAGGAAACATCAGCTTTTTTTTTTTTTTTTAAACACATAACTGATTTAGATTCAGTACTCTTTTACCCCAAAGCTTTTTACTTCTGTGGTATTTTAGCTTTGCCTGGATATTGGCTAGAAACAGTTATCTTCTCCATGACTGCCCATCTGAGGCATAGTCAAATGAATTAAGTCATTCAAGTTAATTCAGGCTAGTACAGTCAGATGAACAGTTAAACTGGAAAAACATCACATCAGTAACAGTTATCTGGGAGGGTAAAAGGGTAAGTAGCAGGGTGAAGTCATCTGACAGCTACCTTGACAGCAGGAGACCTTTAAAATTAAGTAAAGCACTAGTTTTCCAACTCATCTTTTAGGGTTGCCACCACTGTTAAAATTAAAGACCCGCTTTCAAGAAGCCATATGCCTGACCCTCTACATCACGTGAGCTCTCAAGGAAAACCCTAACTGAATAAAAAAAAAAGCTGTAACATTTTTTATTATTGTCAATTGATATCAATCACCAGAGAAGGAAAATGCTGAGGATTACAGGAAAACAATCACAGAGCTGGTATTAAATGAATACAACGTGCTCAGTAAGAAAACTAGTGCATCACAGATAAAATATGCCCTTTATGAAGTACAGCTAGAGCAAGACAAAAACAACATAGTACAAAACAATTTGTTTATGGAAACAGAGCATTAGTCCATGAACACTAACACTAGCTTCG
>VXBL01003505.1:277941-344661 GCA_013400195.1 Aramus guarauna | reverse complement strand
GCCGTGTTGCCCCGGGGCATGGCGCCCCCCGCCCCGGCCCCGCCGCGCCCGGCCGCGGCAGGCGGTCCCGTCGCCGCTTCCGCCTCCTCCCCCTGCCCCCGCCGCGCAGGCGCGTCCGCGCCGCCGTGCACCACGGGGCTCGTAGTCCCGCCCGNTCTTAGCGCCGCAGGGGGTGAGGCGAGGCCGGGCGTGCGAGGGAGGGCCCCTGCCCCGGGAAGGGCCCTCCGCAGCCCCGGTGCCCCGTGGCAGAGCGCTGAGGGACACGGGCACGGCCCCCCTCCCGCCGGGCTGTCGGTCTGTCCCGCCTGGGGGTCTGCGCAGTGCCGTGCCGGCCGGGGAAGCCACAGTAGTAACAAAGTTCCCGAGCCGCTTGTTGTCTCCCGCATAGCTGCGAGAGGTGAGGAGAAGGCGCAGGAGGAACTTTTACTTGGCTTGTAGTTTAGCCATGTAAAACTGAGCACGGTAGCGCAAGTGTGGTGCCATGGACATATAGCGGGCTATGTAAAGAGCCTATTTTTGATCACTAATTGCTTGTTACCGCTAAGCCATTTTGTCAAATTTATCAGGCTTCAACTTACTTCCCGATGCTGCCTCTCCCATTGGGGTATAGGATTGAGGTCTTGCTGTACGGCGTGCGCTGTCCTTGATGTGTCTCCTTATCATCACTTCTGAGTGTGATTGTATCTGAATTCATTATCTTTAACCACAGATGAACATTGAGCGAGCACATGGAGTTCCAGACGCTGATCCTTGGAGAATCCACGTGTGACAGAAAGGATGGATAATCTTTTGGCTTAGTTCCAGCCTGGTGGAGCCGGCGTGTGGTTGTTTCAGGCTGATGTACAAAGGGTACAGCACTTACTCTGCCAGGTCATTACATGGCACATTTTAATTCATTTGTATATTGGTGGCAACGATCCCGTTACCTTCTTTCTAATACCCGTGACTGCACTTAGCAGATGATGCCTAGAAAATACTGTGTTTTTGAAGTCAGAAATTAACCTATTAGTGCTGGGATTTGTTAAACAAAGTTAGGCTCTGATTGCAAAAATATACAGGGTTATACCACCTTGAGTTCAATTATTTAAGCAGGTGTTCAGCAGCTAAATACCGTGGCAGGTCTAGGCCTAGCTGGTTAGGATTCTGAAAAACAGATGAATTATAATAATCAAATAGGACTCCAGTGGCTGCAGCCTACCAACTTAACAAATTTCATTTAAAAACAAGGTAAACCAATGTGTTGATTAAAAAATCAATGTCTTGATTAAAGGCAAACACAAGTCTTAAGATATGCATTAAAGTTAAGTAAGATATATGTGGCCTCATGGTATTCTTACATATTATACATGAGTCGGAACTATTGTACGTTAATCAGAAAGATAGATGTTGTGGGCCTGTGATGGCCCAGCAGAGGATGAAATACTGATACTGTAACCAAAGATCGTTGACTTAACTCTCTCCTCTCAAACCTATTTCCCCTCATTCTATAAATAAGTTTGGTGCATAGAATGTAAATTTAGGTCATGACATTACTGCTTCCTCTTTGTAGAGGTGGTTGTTCATTTCGGTTGCTGCTTTCAAGTTCCACCTGAAGCTACAAAGCATTGCAATCTTCAGCTGTTTCATGTTCACACACCAATGTTTAAAGTGCCAGTGCTGGGAGCATGGGGTGAAGGTCAGGTGAGCGTTTCTGTACCTGGCAGGATGCTTAGGATGAGGGGCAGACCTCTTGAGTTGAGAGGTGGAGTGAGCCGTATTGGAGTGAATGGCTGAGGATGCTGACGGTCTCGCCACTGCTGCATTGATTGGCAACTGGCATTTTGTCAGCAGCCAAGGGATTTGGAAAGCTCCATGTTCAGTGTGCTCTGCTGTTCAGTCCCCTCCTGCAGGGAGAGTCAATTTAATTACGGAGGTATGGGCTGGAATTTTTGGCAGTTATTGTTATCAGTGATAAGGATAAATTATCTCTATTGGCTTAAGCTAACTATTTGTGTCCTGCCTCAGCAATTACATTTTATGCTTGCAAGTGGCTGCTAGAATGCTTACTTTTGAATACACTGATTCTTTTTCTGTGCAGCACAAAAATAAGCCATTTTGTGGAGACAGAAATGCTTGGTATTGGTAGGACATCGTGCACATGGAGTAACATGCAGTTGTAAGAAAGATCATCATGGAAAACCAGGATCCTAAGTTCTGATCTCAGCTTGATCTTGACTTGCTGGGTGATATTAGGTGAGTTACTTGACCCTTTAGTGCTTATCGCTCAGTAAACCATGAATCACACGTCCTGTGTACAAGGATATTTATTAAGATTTTAAGAACATCTTTATGAGAACACTCCTGGTGCCATATTACGTCAGTGATAAGGTTTATATTTTGTATAATTGATCACCTTATGATCCTCAATGTTTTTAACTACTGTATTGATTTCCATTTCTAACAGATACAGACAGAAATATGTCCTCGGCACTTAATGTTCCAGTTAAATGCTATATCACACCCACATTTTTCAGTGCAGTAATGTTAAAAAAACCTCAACAAACCCAAAACAAAAAAAAAAACCCAAAATCCAAAACCTCAAAAGAAAAGCAAGCTGTCCAGCCAACTGACAATTCAAGTGTTGTGGTTTTTTTTCTGAAAGGCCGTATTCTTAGCTGGCCTCTACCATCTTGAGTGCACGTGAAATAAAAAAAAAAAATCACGGTGTAGTTGCTTGGCTGGGCTTTGAGACTGCTTTGTGTTGGTGATGCAATGACCAAAGTTCAGCCCAGTGGTTTTATGATACAACCAGTGTAGTGAGGTCAGGTTCAGGTTACGGTTTTGGTCTCCTGCTGTGTTTGTTTCTCTCCCCCCCCTGCCCCAGAAAGAGAATGTGTTGAGAAGTGTTACAGCTATTTTCTCCTGCCCAACTCCCCCTATTTCTAGGCTCCTTTCTATCTGAACTCTCCTGTGGTATTGACAGTTTTTCAGCCTCTTACTTTTTTGTTGCTGTTACATATTACAGTTCCCCCAAGTTTGTGAAATATCCTTGCATATTTTCACTTTCTTCTAGTGGTTGCTTCCCAGATCCTCATAGTTTGATTTGAGAAGTTAGGATTACGTGTAGCCATCAGGTAAAACAACAGTCTTGACTGGACAGAAATGACAGCCATCTGCTTAGAAGGTCAGTTGTTAGCTATAATTAAATGTTGCGTTACGATGCTAGAATACTTTACAAGGTGTAGAACTTGGACAGGCAGTACAGAAACAGCTGCAGATGTGTGTTTACATAGGACAAAAAATAAGAATCTCTGTCAAAGAACATCTTTTTTTGCACTGTTCTTGTCACTGGTTCTGTGAGGGTGTATATATAGATATATATAATAGGTACCACCAATCAAGGAGATAGATATGAATGCTAGCCAAACATGATTCAGATTAGAGCAAGACTAAAAAGAGAGAAGACAAACGACGTGTCTGTAATATTTGCTGGCTCTCCAGTAATGGCTTACGTAAAAGAAAGTTGGTTATCAGTTATTCATCAGAGAATTTATATATCAGTAGAAACACAGAGGAGTGCTAGATATAACTGTACTGAAATCAAAAGGGGAATTAGGTTCATGTATATACCAAACTTCAAGCAGATCCATGTAACATCAAGACTCCCACCCACCTTTACCACTTCTTCACTGACACACATCCTGTATTCCAACCACATAATTCACCCCTTGCTGCACTCTTCATTTGTTGTAGCCTCTCAGTTAAATGCACTGTTTCTATATAAAACATGTCATTAATGAATTTTATTGACAGTTTGCTACTGAACAGCCTAGAGCGGGAGTTGGAGTGACTCAGAGTAGGAAAGGCTGTGCAGCATGCAACTCCCTGTGCATGAATCTGCAGAGATAACAAGCCTCATTCTGACCTTCTGAGTTTAGCTCCACTGATTTCATGTTTTCCACTGGTGCAAATCAGATCCATGCTGATGTCTCTGATGCCACCCAGGTTAGACTGTGCTGTGACTTAGTCATGGCCTTATTCCTTCTGAACTCTCTGACTGTCTAGGACTGATCCTGGGGGTGAGGAAGAAGATGTTTACCAGCGTGGTTAGAAACTGCACTTCCTTCTTGGCATCTGGTTTGCAGGACGGCATCTCTGGCCACAGCCGCTTGTGTGGCGTCACTCTTAGCCACTGCAGCTGCGGAGCTGTGCAGTACTTTCACCAGTTGTATGCAGTGGTGACAAAAATAGAGAGAGAGAGGGAGAAATCCCCCAGTGGTGGTGGAAATAGTTATTACTTGACTTTTCTGAGTTTTTCATGTATCTTTAATGGTTTCTAAAGATAATCTGATTATATAATCTGGGAAAATATTAACTTCATATCTAAAACTTAAAAATACATTCAAGAATATTGTTGAAGTGTCCAGAATCCTGAGTGCTCGGACACGGGCAGGAAGGAAGAAAAAGATTTTTTTGATAATTACTGAGATGAAAGAAGCTCACAGCTCATTTGCAAGCATAATTCTAAGTCCACAAAACTCTTTGTTATTACTCTTTCTTTTTACTGGCATAACTTTCAAAATAAACTATCAACAGGAATCCACATGGATACTATGTTATGAAGAGTGTAATTAGAAATAAATGGGAATCATTGATTAAACTGGTTATCTTACAATGTACGGAACGCTGTAATTCAGACCATGACTTCTAGTCTTTTAACTGACAGCAGAAAAGACTGTTAAAGATGTGGTATGTTTACTTGTGATTTTTTTTCCCTGCATATCTTTATCCCTGCTTGTATAAAATAATTTGAAACTTGGTATTTTATATACATGCAGTCAAAAGCAGCAAAATGCATAGAAGTAATTTATCATTTTATTGATATAAGTTGCTGTTAACTTAAAAGTTGACTCTACCTGTTGGGAAAAGTGAAATCTGTTTCCTGGGATAGTTGCTACAGAATGAAAGTCATACTTGGCTGTAGTCCTGACGCTTTATTAGCATGAGGGGTTTGTCTCCTCCCTGGAAGGTCCTGGCTAGTGGTAAAGTGGAGCACCCAGAGTCCATCCTGCTGTTGCAATTTCTTGCGCTCAGAACACGTCCCTCTCCACCGTTTTTGAAACATCTTCCTTGTAGGTCCTTTGAATTTTGTCACTGGCTGCCAAGACCCATAAGGCCCCTCCAGCCTCTATTACATCAGTGCTGAACTCCACTTTTTCTTTTTTTTTTTTTTTTTTTTTTTTTTCTCTCTGTTACTTTTTCAGAGAATCCCGAGGGTCCTGTTTGGTCACTCAGTGAGAGAGTGGAGGGTGGGAGAAAGCTTGCAAGGTCATCTCTGTTTGGAAGCAGCTTCCATGGTCTCCAGCCCTCCCCTCAGCAGCTGGTTTTCAAATGGCAAGAGAAGGTTTTGTTGATGCGACCCAGGGGAAAGGCCCACTTGGCGAATGAAGGCCCTGCAGAGTCCTCGTGGTCAGGCAGTGATGAGAAAAGCTGCTCCTTTGCAGGGAAGGCTTTATGTTTGTCTCTGTGCACGTCTGTTCTCCCATTATCACTGACTTCAGTGCCGTGTTTACTTTTGCCTGCTTTGAGATAGGTGCGGTGTATAGGCACTTTTGTACTAGGGTAGGGTGTGATCCTGCTCTGTTGGAGTCTGAGAGCTGGAAGTAGGTAGTTTACCAATTGGGGTCCCTGAGGGGGCGAGGTGTGGGTCTACCACTGCTTGTGCTACGCTAAGTAGTGATCACACACCAACTTTTAGGCAACCTTACTAGCAAGGTCTAAAGTAATCCTATTTCTGTGGCTTAAAGAGTTAGTAGTGTGCAGCTGAGTCACTGTAACCTGCTTGGTGCTCCCTTACAGCTTTCCCTCACTGCCAAAAACGCTTTAGCACAGACTATCTTTAAGCTAAGCCTTTCTTATTCAGCGTCATGAGTGAGGGCTGGGTATGGTCATCACACAGGTGATAAGTAGTAACGTGTGAAGCCATAGTGACTTGATTGCCTTGATAACCAAGGAACTCTTTTTCTGTTTTAAATAAATGATACATTTTTTTTCATGGAAAGACTAAGTGTTCAGCAGAAAAAGAGGTGAATGGTAAAATTTAGTGGGTAAGATATTTAGTGGGATAAGGAAATTTCTTTCAATGTTTTCAGGTGTTTGTAGTGTTTAGGTTAATCAGTAAATCCAGTAAAATCATTCTTTGTCCCATAGGTAATGTTCCGTATTAAACTTGAGACCTTTGGGAGGAGGAAAGAAGTGCAAAGTGTTTGAACAAGGGAGGTGGACTGCAGGAAGCAGAAGAAAAAGGCCAGGACCCACAGGATGGTTACAGCCGCCCATGCAGCAATGTTGATCTCTCTTTGAGTTGTGATTATCAGCCAGGATCTGACTACTTCCAAAACAAAAGTCTTAAAATACAAGAACATCACTTAGAAAATGTTGGCTCTTAGTTGGTAGAGGGAAACAGTGAGGAAAAGGAGAAGGAAGGATGAGATGCCAGTGTGGATGAAATGTCAGTGAAAGAGGCCAGGGGGTGTTCCAGAGAAGCAGCATGCAGAGGTGAGTTGGTGTTTGAACGTGCAGGGAATGAGCCAAGGAGGGAACAGGGCAGTTTGGTTCCATGATGTACAGTTGTGGGGTGAACAACCGTTAAAGGGAACACACAAAGGCATTTGGAAAATCAATGCTATGCGTAGGCTAGGTTTTGAAGTGCGGATTGAAATGATGATATAAAAATTTTATTTTCTTTAAAAATGAAGAAAGTAATTTTAATGGTATTTTTGAGGACAAAGTGAAAAGTCACAAGTTTGGAAATGACAAATGCTTCCCAGAGCTGTAAGCATGACCTTTGCTGGCTGTGATCTACTACTTAGAGTATTTACATGACCACACATTCTTTTTCAGTTAGAGTAGTATACTTGTCAGTAACATACCACTTTTGCACTATGCTGCAGTGTGCCTGGATATATCTTCAGATGATTGAGAAAAAAAGCCGAATGTTACCAAGGTATAAAAGGAAATTAATTCAGATATTTAGTATCTAGATTTTACTTTTCTATTTCACAGCATGGTAGCATAAGTGTGGCAGATTTTTCTTGGAAAATTAGGATGCATTCCAGCAGAAACTGATGGAGAGACTCAGCTTTTTCCTAAAAAATAGCTTGCACTTTTCCCCATAGCTAAGTATTTAGAGTTTGCAGGATCAGGGCCTAACAAGCCACACATCCTTCTTACTTTTTTTTTTTTTTTCTTCCAGGAAAGCAAAACTCTCCATGTTAAAATGATTGGAAATTGAACTTAGGGGGATCTAGCATGTGATTACTTTTTTTAGACAGGATTTTCTTCGTAGCTGAATTGGATTCAATCTTTTTTTTTTTTTTTTCTCCTAAACCAGATGGTAAGTGATTCAGTACTTTTAGCAGTAGAAAAATGATTTGTTTTCTTTCTTCGGTAGTTGGTGTGAATGTACTTTTCTTTATCTATTTACATATTATGTAAACACACTTTACCAGCATTTATGTACATAGTTTACAGTTCTAATTCTGCAGAACCCTGTATAAGCAAGGCCTTGCACATAAAGCAGTTGACATTGCTTAGAGAGAGCTGTTCGCGTGGAACTCGTGGCAGGGTTGTAACTGTATTTGTATTTTTATGTATGCACTTAAATTTATGACACTGTATGAGGATGCCAACAGAACCGTAAGTCCACAGAACAGATGAGTAACTTTGCACACTTTTTTTCACCTAATGAAGTGTCTGGGGATGCCCTTGATCTCTTCTGCTGCCTTCCTGTGATAGCCTGTAGTCCTTGTGACTTTTGGGTTAAAGCTAAAAGCTTTATCCATATTATCGAGTGTTGGGGCGAGTTCTTCCTGGTGTGCAGGGGGAGCCTGTAACCTTTTGGACTTGCACTGATGCTACTGGGGCTACTGGAAGGGATTCCAGTAATGGGGGAGAGTATTAAAAAAAAAAAGCTTCTTTCACATGTGTACCTGATTTCTCAGGGTTATCTGCATCTATGTTTGTGTATATACAATGTTAAAACTGCATGCTAAATGCAGCACTGTTCCTTGTTTTGTGCTAAATAAAACATACATGTAAACCATATATGTGCTGTGTCAGCATACGAGAATTCGAGGCAGAACAAAAGGATCTGAAGCTGATAGTAGACTACATTATAGGGAAATAGTATGTTGTAGTGTCCAGACACTGGTTCCTTATACAAGAAGGTAGAAGCAAGGTTACCCAGGTGGCCTTACAGTTGTCCTTTCCAAGCTGTTAAAGAGCTGTTGTGTAAATTTGATGTGCTTTTATCCGAGCTTTGTCTGAGAAATAAAATGTTGAATACATAGTCATAATGCTGCTTTACTGAGATGGTAATACTCCAAAAGCAGTCGCCACTTTCTCTGTTTACAAATCTGGCTGTACACAGTTGGAGTGGGATTATCCAATTATCTTCCTGGTTCTCACCTCATCTACGCATGCTTCTGTTGAGTCACTGGGGGTTCGTGCACAGAGGAGCTGACCCCTTGTTTAGTTTTCCAGGTTTACCAGAGAGTAGAAACCCAGTTCTTAGGATGTCCCATTTTAAAAACGTGACAATCTTCTGCTTCTGTGAATTCTAGTATGGAAAAAAAGACACATGAATTAGCATCAGAAATACTGTGCTGAGACATGTCAAGTTTTTCCCCTCAATTGAATTATTCAGTGGAAGCGTGGCAGAAGTGGGCCCTTGAAACTAGCACTGCTTTTTTGACATGGATCAGTAGTCAAGCTGGGGTGATTCACTATGCCGTGTATTTGTGTAATAAATAACTTTTCCCTTTATGCAAGTGGAATTGTTTGGGGGAGTTTGCTTCGCAGGCTACATGGCTGTTGATGTGGTCACGCAATGTGGCAGAAAACTGCATCTGCAGGACACATAATCCTGCGGGATGCTGCTGCGTGGGGTGGTGTGTGAATCTTGTCAGGTCAGGCTGCCTGCTGGGAGGAACGAGAGCTTGTTTGGCCAGCACTGTGTTACATACTGAGGGCTGTACCTCTGGACATAGCTCATCATGCTTGCAAACAGTCCATTTTTTTATAATTGGGAATTGCTTTATTACATTACCAGAAAAATAAAAGCACAAAGCAATGGTTGCTAACTTTTAAATGCAGTATCTATAGACAAGCAGAACAATAACTCCTTACTCGGCTGCTGTGGGCATGCAGGGACAGTAGGATTAAGATTTCTGTTTGCTCAGCCTGTTGCTGTGCATGCTCTTGCGCTTGTAGTTGCCTTCTGAGCGGCAGCAGAGCGCTTGCTTCCCAGCGCCACAGTTCCTGGTGTCCCCTGGTACCTAGCCACCTGTCCTGCGCTGGCCAGGCATTGCACTGGGAAGGGTACCATGCCTGGGAGTGTGGCAGTGGCTGTGACATTTACAGCAAATGAAGAGAGTCCAGGAGAAGTTAAACCAGATGATGGATCAGTCAGGGAGAATGAGCAAAATGTGCTCTCAGTGTGGAGGGCTCGGAAAAAACCAGGGAGGGAGACTAGTTATTTGTTACCTCCTGTGAGCCTCAGGGAGTAAATACTGTGGAGAAAATGTGGCTCAAAGCTTTGAGGACTAAGTAATTGCAGGAAGCTCTAGGTTACTTAGGACATAAGCATGCATTTATAAGCACTGGAAGTACTGAAAAGAGTTTCTTCTGGTTTCAGTTAATAATAGAGTACGTTGTGTACAGTTTGTTTGCTTGCTTGGTTCATTTTATTGTGTGTAAATACATTGTAGAAACAAGTTTGTCTTTTGTTGAGTGTTACTCAGCTGGCATGCTTCTTGAAAATCTGATGAATCAAGGGGAATAAGTAACCTGCTCTGGTCTATCTGTGAAACAAGATCCATTTAAAATAAAGGCCTGTGGGGCATACGGAGGGATTGCAGAGGAGTTAGAAGGACGGTGAGCAGCGGAGGTGGTGTGTGCAGCAGAACGGCAGCCTCCAGGCCACGTGTGCCGCAGGCACAGCAACTCACTGGTGATGTGAGTTGCCTTGGTGAAAAAGGAGTTCTGCTCTCCCATGGGTGGAATGATACTCAAGCTCCACTGATCTTAGTGGAAATGACGTGGTTTTGCACCAGGGCAAATGAGAACAGAATCTGGCCAACTGTTAATAGCTTTTTGTATTTGGGGCCGAAATAAAGTGGCTGTGTATGCAAATAATTGTGCAAGCGTGACTCCTAAGTGACTTATAAAAGACGAATTCAATATTTAATTGTTGGAAACACAAACTGGCACAAATTTCCTGGTTTGGCTGAGCTGTACTTGACCTGTGACAGAGAGAGCAAAGGTGATTTTAAGTCCTGGGATCCGACGGGCCAGTCTGTAACATAACTCAAGGCAGAGCCAGTGCATTGGCTGCTTTGTAATTACAGATGCTTATTTTGTGTGCAAAACCAGTTGATTCATTATCTTTTATTTCCATTATCTCATCTCAATCTTTATGTGTGAATCTGAGCTATTTTACTTCAAGGGGGTGGCACATAACTAGAATTAAAAAAAAAAAAAAAAAAGGGTTGATAACAAGAAGTTGGTTGTTTTGATATAAAGATGTTCTGCTGTAACCAAAATGATAAAATTGGCTAAATCTATGTGCAGAATCTGAAAACTCTGTGGGAAGCCTAACAAGTTGAAAATAACCTTTCTTCTGCTCTCTGCCCTGCATTTCTTGCAAGATTTTCACCCGTGGCTTGGAACAGGGATAGTTTAGCTCTTAGAATAGAAAAGAGACAATTAGAAGCAATCACGTTGCTGTAGCTTAACACACTGTCACTCCTCAGCTGCGCTTCAGGACCTCTGCTCTCACGTCCTGTGGTGAAATGATACCTGTTGGCTTAAGCCATCTTCATGTCGGTAAATTCTTAAACTGTGCTAATCAGCTGTCCTTGTGCCTAGAAATATGTCCATCCCATTCAAACTCCTGACAACAGAGAATGTTTTTTTGTGAGGCTGACATTTAAAAATGCTTTCACATTTTAAAGAGCCTCCAGAATTTGACAAAGTAAATTTTACTTAGGCAAACTCTTTTTCTTTTTTCCCCTTTCCTATCATTTAAAAGTGACAGTACAAGTATGGATGGTGTGGAGAGGCACCAGATTTTGCTGGGACACAAACGTGAGCCTGGAGCTGATGGAGTATGTTTGAAAATAGTTCCTGGCAAAAGTTGTGCTGGCTGAGAATTGGGACCTTGCATCCAGTTGACATCACTGGAAGATGCACACACAAAGTGAAAGTACTATGTGGCCTTTAAGCTTCTGTTCTTGTGGTACATGAGGTTTTATACTACACAGAAGAATTGAACCATTCACTTTTCTAGGTAATTGAGATAAAAATGGGTATCTGTGATCTATTCCAGTCTGCTCTGTCTGGAATATGCCTCCATGACTTTAGCTAAGTGGCACGTATGCACAACAAGGAGGCTCTTTGGATGGAAATGCTAGTGCAGGACTCGTTAACTGATGATACCTGATAATTTTTAAAGAGATGAGTACAACAGTTGCTGCTGATCTAGATCATAGAAATAACGTAAGGGAATATGTTCACCAAAGTGAAATGTTCTCTAAAATGCTTGCTAACAGGTTACTTATGCTTGTTTACCCCAAAAGCAGAATCTTTTCCCCTAAGCCAAATGGAAAATTAGATTTTCTTCATATTTAAGTATATGAGGAGTAACTGTGAAAATTGGTTGAGTTACACTGATGTTAAGTAAGTGTCACCAGTGGAAAATCAGGCCCAGCGCTTTTTTGTGTGTTTGGCCAAAGGAAGGGGCATTTCCATTTTCTAGTGCTGATTGAGTTCCCCTATGATCTTGTCTAATATTCAGAAACA
The DNA here is from genome assembly GCA_013400195.1 of Aramus guarauna. Classification (NCBI taxonomy): domain Eukaryota; kingdom Metazoa; phylum Chordata; class Aves; order Gruiformes; family Aramidae; genus Aramus; species Aramus guarauna. The sequence goes on along the minus strand of VXBL01003505.1, from coordinate 332,820 downwards.
CTGAAGCCATATCAAGAATAGGGTATCTCTTGTGCCCTACCACACAGAAAAATCGTGCAATCAAGTGTCCCATTTCTGTGTGTTTGTCTTTGTCCTTTTAGATGCAGGCTCTCTGGGACAGGAGCTGCCTGTCGCTGCGCCTGAGCCTGTGGGCACTGCTGGAATAGAGAGAGCAGCTTTCCATCTGCTCTGCTGTTTGGGTGTGACTGAGGGCCGAGTTGGAAGGCTGGTGACTGGCTGGCTTGCTTTTCTAGGTGAGTCCGATGAAGCAGATGGATTGCATGAGGAGTCTCGTGTTGCTCTGGCTGGCGCCAAGCGTGGCTGGATGCATCAGAAATCCCAGAGCTGCTCAGCTCTAAGTCCTGGCTGTGCATCTACAGCACCAGTCTCCAGGGAGCGGAGGTTACGAGATGAGAGGATGCAAGTTGCATTAAAAGGCTAGTCCCTGGGGGTTTAGGAGTGATAGCAGAATACTTACAACTTGCTTTCATTTTACATGGCACAGGATTTGTTCTCCCTTGCAGATGACTTTTCCAGTGCTGCTTGGACATGCCTGCTGCTCTGATTGCTCTTAAAGCCTTGACTTGACAGTAGCCTCTGGTATGCTGTGGGCCAGCAGATCCACGTAGCAGCAGGCCCACCAGTCTTCCTGCAGAGATTTAAAAGAGTTTTGGAGAAATTGAGTGATTCAAAAATCTGCCACTCTCTTCTCTGGCAGTTCCCTGGGTTTGAGGTGTCCCTCATCTCTGGCACAGCTGGGCAGCAGGCTGGGGAGGAAAGCAGCACTGGTTATATTGTTATTCAAGTGCTTAGGGCTACTGATGTTAGGTGCTGTAAACGTAGGTGTTTTGAGAGGAGATTTGTAGGTGAGGAAGAAGCCTTGCTGTCAGGTGAACTGGAGGGGTGGTACTTTGACGTCTTGGCACACAGGGCGGTCTGAGGAGAAGGAATAAGACAGAAAGAAAATCTTAATCTGGGCAACGCCAGCTTGTCATCATCAGTTTGGTAGTGATGTACCTGCAAGCCTACTGCTGCCTGCTTTGCAAGGGGCAGATCATTAATGACAAGGCACGGCAGAGTGCAGCATGCTTAGGGCTTTAAGGTGCTGACAAGCTGTTACTGCCCAGAATAACTCCAGAGAGTGTGGTCATGTCCAACATGAGGTACAGTTTTAAGAACTGAAAAAAGCTGTTATCCAGCATGTTGCCCTTGAAGACAACATGTGGCATACCTGCTGTAACCTAAAACTCCCTTGCTTTCTGCCTCCCCAGCAGCTGCATGCAGGCATTCATCTTCTCCTTAGTGTTAGCCACAAGGTGAAAATCAACACAGCACAGGGATCAGAAAAGCTTTGGGCTTTGCTAGGCCAGCTGGATGCGCAGCTGTCCTGTGCCGTTTGACTTGAGAAGCACTGGAGTGCCTGGGTATCCGTGTGGCAGTGGAGCGGGCTTACTGTTAAGATATATAGATCTCTGGCAAGACAGAGCACAGGCAATTTGTAGGTCAGAGTGAGTGTGGGACTGAGGTAAGAGAATGCAAGAGCATACTCTTTATATGGCTGCTAAGCAGAGAGCAAGAAAGGATTTTACTGTTTGTGGGTGGAGGGATGGAGCAAGGAGTGATGGATCAGGTAGAGAAGAACCTGGTTGGGCTGGAGGGTAATTGTACAACGTACCCAGAGCTTGCAATTTATCCCAGACGAGATTGGAAATGTCTGGTGTTTTTCAGTAGTGCTTACAAGCATCTGACAGTCATGGTGCTGGGCACCTGGCTCGCTGCCAAAGCACTGACAGTTTGCCCCTTCTTGTTTGTCATACATACCTGCAGATTAATACTTCTCTTTTGGAGAATACAGCACTTTCCTATCCTGTGAAACAATGCTTCTCTTCTGCCATTCTCATGGAGATGTGATGTGATGATATCACTTCCTAGCAAGGGGCTGGTGAATCACTTTGTTGGTGTTCATGAATCACTTCTTTGCTACCAGTTTCTGCACTGGTCTTAATATAATTTCCAAAAGCAAAAATCATCATTTCAGAGACCTTTTACTTTTTGTTAAACAGACAATACTGGAATTATCTTGTTGCATAATGTACTGATCCCAAGGTCAGTGTGCTGCAGAGGAGCTCCCCCAAGTCTATTTGTGTAGCTGAAGGCATTGTCACCTATCCAATCGATCTCCTCCCTGGCAGTGGAGAGCTTGCTTGCAGCTGGGTGGGGAGAGGGAGCGTACGTGTTTGTCTCACAGGCTCTGGTGGGTAGTCCCATAGCTTAGCTTAAAGTTTAAAGCTCTGCTGTGGGTCTCATAACCTCTTGCATGTGAGCAGAAGTGCTCTGAGGTGTCAGGGCTAGGGGTGCAAAGGCTTTTCTGCTAGTTGAGAGCCTCCAATATTTTATTGCCTACGTAGGAAGTGTAACTGGTTGTTCATCTCCTTCAGCTTTGCACCTCAAGTGGTATAAAGAAGGCAGGAAGCAGGAGTAAATAGGTCCTTGGAATTTCCTTGTCCAAGGGAGGAAGAGACAGCAGGCTGTGTGGTTGTATTGAGGCAATGTCAAAGGTCTTCGACATGCATCTTTTTATGCACTGGCACAGGGCTTTTTCCTGGGGAAAAAGGAGTTGTGCATGGTGTGAATATGATCTTGTTGAGGCTAAAGGCACTTGTGGTTTATTCTTGGCAAAGCCTGAGGCTGCTTTAAGTCATCTTTATGACAGTACTAATCTTCTGGCAACCAAAGGGTCAGGGAATTGCACGGGAATTGCAGAGGTGCCTTTGCCCATTACCTTGTTTGATGGGCCAGGCGTCCCTCCATCACAAAGATCCAAATCTGACCAAACACAGCACGGACTCCGGTGAGCCCACTGCTGCCCTCGGAGGAGATTTCCCTATTGTTTTGTTTTGACTGTTAGGCCTTTCCCTTTCTCTGTGATACATTGCATGTTCCCAGCTGGTATTTGTAACACGTTCAGGAGAATTTTAAAATGAAACTTCTTTGGAGGAGGTCAGCGTGCCGTGCGGGACACGGCCTGCACGTGGGCAGCATCTGACAGATTCCTGTCACTGTTACCCAACAGGCTTGTCAGAAATGACAGCACCTGCCCGTGGACTGCACTAGCACAGCTGTACTAGCCAAAATGGGGAGTGTTGATGGTATTTACTCTGTGTGTTAGTATCCATAGTCCCTCCCCACTATAAGAGGCGCACTGTAAATGTCTGGATGGATAGTTACATGTGTTAGGATAATGACACCAGATTCCATTCAGTTCTGAGGAGCTGATGTGTAATTATTGTAAGAGAAAAGCAGCACAGAAGATTGCTTAAGATTTTTTCAGTTATCAGTGACTTTTCTGCACAAGGGCGGGTAAGAAGGTAACCTATCTGAAAGATTTCCTGTTCCAGAATTTGTGCCAGGGATCAGATCTTCCTGACCCTGTTCCTGGGAAGCTCTGTTCTCACATTTACGCTGTGCCTATCTGCTGGAGATTTTCCTGTTTCATTTCTCTTTTGTGATGGATGGAATCACTTTAAACCTGGTTTTTTATATTGGAAGGTTATTTGACTTTTTCTGCCCATGTTGCAGCCGTTAATGTGTTTCATGTATGTTATTAGCACCCCGTAGCAGAATGCTGGTTTGTGCTCAACAGGGATTCTCAAAATAGTCATTGCTTCACCCTCTCTTAAGCTTGTCTGCAATCCAAGCTGCTTAATTTTCCATGTGGTCTGCTGTCAGCCTCCTATTGTAAATTATCTGCCCTTGTAACCCACAGCCTGATTTTTCTCACTCTGTTCAGTGGAACTACTCACCATTGAGTTTAGCAAATCAGGTTGGTGTTAAGAGAATACCTGTGAGAATTTCCTAGTTGCGTGATTTGTACTTATTTTGTAAGTTTTGTAAGGCTGTTTGGTTCCCTGCTGCCCTGGTCTCAAATGTATGACCTTGGAAATAGGTTGATTTGAACGTAACTTTTTTTTCATTTGCAGTCCCTGGAGGATTGTAATTGCAGCATTGCCTTGTGACTGTGCTGAATTAAGAATCAGCACAGATGAAATTCCCAGACCAGAGGATATGATGGCTACTAGTAACCTTGGTGCCTTTTTTATGCTTTTTTTTTTTTCTAAACCATATCTTTTTGCCTTGTATATGGTCAGTGTTTTTGGAAAAAAGTTATTTCTTAGGTACCTATTGAAATTTAAGAAAATCATGGGTTCTCTTCCACCTTACGTGCACACCTTCTCCTTTCATATGCTTTAGTGTTGTAAACTGATCATCTCTTTCCATTGTTATAAGAAAACATTTAAATAACACACCATTTTATAGAGAAAGAAAAGAGAAAACTAACAACTTTGTACTCTGCCTGTAAGAGCTCTAAGTATGGCAAAATTAGCAAATATGAAAGGTAGGCCAAGGGATAAGAAGGAGGGGGCAAAGTTGCAGATACTGAATAAAGACAGGATGAGATTGTTCAAAGAGGCAGGAGGAAGGACAGAGGATACTCAGCAAGACAGACCCAACGATATGAGTCAGTTCTGCTCCCACTGAATCTGAGTGTTATCCCAAACTCATGGAAATTCAATATCCAGAGCCCTCTCAGGGAGAGAGAGATCTTAGCCCAGAGGGCAGCATGGGAAAAGGCTCAAAGCATGGAGAAAAAGGAGGCACACAAGAACCACAGACTAAAGGAACAAGAAAAATAGAGAGTGAGTAGGGAGGAAGAAAAGCAGAGGGCTTGGGAGCAGCATGGGATAGGACTGTGTAAATGTGAACTGGGACCTTGGGTAAAGCCAAAGGGAGTTTTCCCAAAAATAACAGGGGTCTCAAGGCCAGCCCCAGAGCTTGAATTTGACCTGAAAGTAGAGAGAATTACAGCAATTCTGCTATGCCTTAGTTCTGTATGTGGAATTTCAAGCTTTGTTTTGCCTCTGGAGTCCTCAATCTTGCACAGTCCCATTATGCAGTGGCGGGCGACACAGGTTTTAGCGAAGAGAGAGAGTTCCTATCCTTGGGCAGCTGCACCCGTCGTGTGCGTTTTTAGTAAAGGCTGTCTCCAGAGTGAAGGTTGGCTAGTGGAACTAACAACAGTGGCTTTTCGGAAAGCAACACTGAATTTGCTGTAGCTACAACCTGGTAGCATTTTCCTCAGCCAAGCATTGGGACTGTGTGTGGAGAGCTCTGTTTGATAAAATCTGTGGCAGCTGAAGGGCAGACAGGCTATTCTGGTGCTTCTGTGTCTGCAGGAGAAGGTGGAGGTGTACCTGTGCAACATGGGGCAATACTGGTGCATGCTGAAACTTCCCTAAAGTGCTCTGATTAGAAGATGCAAATGTGATGCTTTAAAAAAGGTAATTTGCTGGCAGAAGAAAAACTTGTAATGAGCTGAACAATTAGCTTATCTTTCACCTTTCTAGATTCTTTAACAGCTAAAGATTTAAAATTAATCTAGAAGAAATTGGAGCATTAATTTGAGGCTGTTAGTCTTCTTGATCAATTTATGGTGTTCTTTTGGAGGAATAGTGTCTGTCTTCAAGTTAGCTTAACACTCACTTTATTATTGTTACTGGTCAAATTAATTGCTATCTTTGTCAGAGATCACAAATCTGATTGTATTTACTTATGTATTTTCATTTCTTGAAAGATGAAGATGTATAAGAAAAGTAAGGGAACTTTGTCGGAGTGAGGAATCAAAACTGGGTTTTCAGCACATCTTAATAGTATACACGAGTCCATAGAACTTACCTGAAAGTTTATATGAATTTTAAGGTTTGCTCTTGTTCCAGGTGTGTCTTTTCCTCTCTCTTCCCAGTTATTCTTTCAGAAATGTCAGAGGAACCACAACCGAGCATTTCTCCTGTTCCCACCTGTGCTTTGGGATATGAAAGAATAACATTAGCACACAGAGACCTTGACTTCCTCTTGGATGCATCTGGACGATTTTATTAGGCAGTCAACTGTGCCTGTGATCAGTCTGAGAGCAGGTGATGATGAGCATCGCCAAGATACGGTACTGGGCTGTTGATCAATTTTGTGTCTCTCAGAAGACTTGAAAAATTAGATTCGGGAAACATCACTCTCATAAGCCACAGCCTCACTATGAGGACATTAGGGCAGCCACAACTGTACAAAGTGTCTTCACCGGCAATCTTTCACCCTCTGACAAATCTTTTCTTCTTGAAGGTAACTGTGGGTGGTCTTCCTTTGTCTAATTTCTGTAAATTCAGTACATCACTTTCTAGTTATGCAGCTGATACTCGTGTTTATATGAATGGCTATTTAAAAAAGGAAAGATCAGATGTTTGTTGTTTCATTTCAACATAAATCAAACTTTGTAGTTGCATAGCAATTCTAGTTTAGCCCCAGGAATAGCTTTAGTATTGCTAAGTGTCTGGAGAGTATTGACTACAGAGACATGATTTTAAGCACGCTATAATAGTTTCTACAGCTGTTAACAGTTCGCAGAAGAAAGGCAGTATTATTCATCGGTGTTTAAAATGTGCATGACTTGCATTGCACAGAAGTCAGATTGGGAGAATGTCAGAATTTTTTTTTCTGAAATTCTGCCAGGAAAGTCTTCAATAACTGGAGAAATTCTTTTCACTGGTGAAATCAACATGCAGCACATTGTGTTATTATAATTGCTTATAGCTCACCATGAAAGTTGTCTTTGTATGCGTGGATGTACGGCTTGTACTGTTTTGTTTTTATTTATTCTGCATTCTTTATTATAATGCTCTTTCCTTTTTTCCAGACCAGAAAGATTGTTATTGAGCCTTCCACAAAGCTGAAATAATGCTGTGTGTTAAAAAAATGTTAACAATTTGAAGAAGTTATAAAAATTTATAAGTTGACTGAATAGTTTGGAAATTTCTGCATATTTTAATATAAATAGGTAATGCAAATGTTTGTTCTTTGCATTTAGAGGTGGGTCTCTGTTTTCTAAAGGTCTTGTATATAAATTTGATTCTTACAATTACATTAGAACAAACCCAGTATTTTTTCAGATTGTATAAGAGGAAAAATGTATTCACGAAAGGCGCAGAACATACATGGTTATCTCGGAATGTCATATAGTCATGAAATTTAACGTAAATAGTATCAGTTGTTTGAATGACTTCATTAAGTGCATTTAGGGGACTGCCTGTTGCAGTCAGCTGAGGTCTTTCCATTCATTTCTGTGGGTCCTGGGTTAGCCCACAAAGAAAACCACCATGCTGCAGCTAACTGAGAAATAAGAGGTGATTTCTTTATAGATAGCGTGAAGTTCCAGATTGCACTGGTGGAACTTGCATAGAAATTCCGTCACAGAAAATCAAAGAAATCACAGAAGGTGAAGGAGTTATTTCAGATGAATTTGGTGTTAGCGATGACCTCCAGCTTTATTTGTAACTAAAATCATAAAACAGAACAATAATGTGCAAAAGAAAGAAAGTAAGAGCAGAAATAGGTGAAAGGGAGGAGGTGAGTGACAGAATACTGGCGAGTGAGCAAGGACCTAAATGATGACAGACAGTTTTAATGAAGCCTAGTCCAAAAGGGCAACAGTTCAAATGTCGTGATCCACTGGAGATGCTGGTCACATAAACATCTGAAAAGCCAGGCATCAAGCTGCTCTTTCGGGAGGGTGGAAGGGACCAGTGTGAATTTTGGGTGGTTGTACAGTGTGGAAAGGGTTTGTTAAGTCTGGTATTCTAAGGCAATTTCTCCACAAGGAGGTACAGCAGCGACTAGGAGTGGACCTGGAGAGCTGTAGCTTGAGTGAGGTCCCCCAGACGGCACGCTGCGTGCAGCTGCTGTGCTTGGCCTGTGCTGCTGGGGTACCTCTGCCAGCTTCGTTTGGTCTGAAAGGAATCCAGTCTGCACGCTCGGGGACTGCTCCGTGATGCAAAGCAAAGCACGGTAAATGAAGCAGTTGAGGGGCTGGCTTCAAAAGCACGCTGCTGCTCCAAACGTGCACGCTAATGTAGAGGCACTCTGCAAAACTTTATGGCAGGAGTGGTGACATGGGACGGAGTGGAGGGAGTACAGCACCTGAAGAGGTCACCAAGCTGTAGTGCAGGGTAAGCACTGCAGGAAGGAGAAAGGGAGAATGATTGATGCAAGTCTGTGTAGGCATGTTTAAAAAAATAAAAAGGTTGCAGTCCCCTTAACATACATCTTAGAAGGAGGATTGTGGGATGGTTTTGTCCAATGAAACAATTATTATCCAGTGAGTGAGTTCACTCCAGAAGGGACAAAAACGCCTTTTAGATGTGTGCAAGGTGACAGCAAAGTTAGCTAAAGCTTTGCAGTGTCTGCCTTCTCCTCAGGATAAAGAACTCCTCGGAAAAGTTGGTGCCTATCTTAAGGTTACTGTAATTTAGTATTTCAAGGTGGACTCTCTCCTGATATACCGCCCATGAAATTTTGATGGGGCTAGAAGCGCTTTGTAACACCAACTCCTTTAAGTGTGCAAAACTAATGCACAAAAGTCTCAGGTTTTCAATGTGCAGTTTTTGTAGATCATTTTCTTAAGAAAATGGAACATGCTTTGCTGTTTTGAAAGGCTTTCTTGGTCGTTGTGACCAGTGCTATGGAGTAACATTGCTGCTAGCTGGTGGTTTGCTCTGTAGAAAGCTGCTCATGATTTCCAAAGACTGCTTTCCAAATGGAATCACTATGGTAAATGAACCCTTTTAAACTTAAACTCACAAAACTGAATTCAGTTTAGGAAATAGTGTTGATTCTTCAATCTTTTGTGAGTCACTTCCACTGTAACATTCTCTAGAATCATTCATTTTTGAGTGTTAAAAATGACTGGTTGGTAATGGGGAGTTACAGATTCAGAGGTATCTCCACATTCCCTGTCAGTATGCCACTTCATACTATATTTATTCTTGCAAGGCCTGTTATATAAAAGTACCATTTTACAGAGCGGAGGCACATAGAGAATAAATGATGTAGATAAGTCTGTGTAAGGAGATATGTTGCAGAATTGAGCTTGGGTTTCCTCAGCTTACAATGAGAAATTAGCCGCTGGACTAGCTCTCTTCTTGTTCTGCAGCACAGTTATATTACTTTCTAGCTCTTGGTTGTCCCATCCAAAAATGCTGCTGCAGATACAGCAATCAGGTGAGTCTGAATGTTATCAGAAAGCTGATAGGTTTCTTAGCTTTAGTGGCAGGATTATGTCAAATAACGTGATGGTTAGCTGAGACAAATCTGTTTGGTACCTAAGCATAGCATGTTTATGTATGCCAGTACTTTGAAAACAAGGAAAGCACAAAATGTATGGACAATAGGTTCTTGTCAAGAACTGGTATCCTTGCTACAAGCAATGGGCATACACAACAGTTTGGCTTCTGAACTTTGCTAAAATGATTTGCTAAGAAGATTTTGGCTTATGAAAGACGACGAAATGCACGAGTTGAATACAAACATCTTTACTAGATCTTGTCAGCAGTTGCGAAGATAAATTTTAACAATGTTAGGATTTTCCAGGCCTCTTTCAAAATGACTGTGTTGCCTCGCTAAATACAGATTGTTGTATGTCTTTGTCCAAGAATAGTTGGCCTTAATTGCTTCTGAGCAGTATTTCCTTGGAAGCTCTCAGATAACAAAAGGCAATCCAGAGATGTCTGAACGAATCTTTACTTAGAAACTGGCCATGTTCAATCTGTAAAGTATGTAGATTTTTTATTTTTTTTTTCCTGGGGAAAGGCAGAAGAGGGCAATAGGTGCAGGATGTGGAGGGAAGAAGCAGTGCCGCGACCCTAACAGCATTTCTGCATGTTGAGTCACGGAGTGACATTTAAACAATTCTCACTGCACCCAATATGAAAAACTATAATGCAGGTCAAATTGCAGAGCTGAGCTGAGGAAGAAAAAGGTCAAGGCACTTATCCATAGGTAGCCTTTCCTATGTTTCAGATGTTGGGGGAGCTTACCAACTAGCCCAATGGGTCTTTAATGCCTTTTTTTTTTTTCCTTTTCTTTTTCTTTTTCTTTTTTTTTTCTTTTCTTTTTTCTTTCTTTGAGGGAATGAATGGCTCTGGACTTTCCATCTTTAGAGCTGGTGGTTTCCACACCACAGTGATTCAGTCAGCATGAACTCTTGACCAAATCCCAGTTTGTTTCCTAGTTTTGTTTTTCTAAAACATTTTACATTTAGCAGGACATAAAGGCCTCCCTACTATGTGACAGTGTAAGAAGGAAAGCCATGCTCTTTTTACCAGTGAGCTCTCAAAGGACAGTTCTCTATGCTTCTGAAAACGTTGCAACTGAAGCAACTGTAAAGTAATCACTGAATTTTGACTAAAACTAAGGCCAAAGTTTTACATGCTCCTAGCTTTTTGATGCTGCGTGTTTATGTGGAATTTCCTTTGAGGTTTAATAAGGTCTGATTTTTACTTGAGAAATATGCCCTACCTGAAATGTTCTAAGGTTTAATTAGTGTGTTATTGCATAAGAAACTCATATGCATTTGTTTAGTTGCTAGATAAATATATTAGTATAGACAGTGATTTCGGGGGGGATCGTAGGTTGTTAAAGTAATGTGAAGGACCTTGTTCCTTTGCCTTGCTGGATGTTTTTTGATGACTGGATTCTCTGGGGTGACCTTTTTAGGGAATATGCTGGTGATTATCCCTGCTATCATGTAGGTGGTAGGCTCAGTAAAGGACTTAGAGTAGCTTGGCTCTGGAGTTTTAATCACAGTTTATTTCAGAGTCCCCTTCATGCAGTGACCCACGTTACCTGTTTTTGTTTTCACACTGCTCTCCTATATCTCCATGATTTTCTCCCTGTACTGCAGTAACCTGTTGTCTGTCTCAGATTCTGCATGGGTTGCCTGAGGCTGGGGGCTGAGACAAGCTAGCTGCATGTGACCATCTTTCTTTTCAAATATCAGTGCTTTTTAAATGGTACGGAGCATCCAAAATGCAGGACATAGGCATATGGGTATGCTAATAATGTTACAGTTGATTAACAAATATTCAGGTGCCACGTGTTTGGAAACTGCAAAGTGTCTGAACTAAGGCTGTCTTGGCAGTGGAAGTTCATTCTTGTTTTGCGTATGTTTAATGAGATAAGGTTTCATAACATGAAACTAGCACAGCCTACTTTCTAGCACAGCCTTTAAGTAGAGTGATCAGGAGAGAGCTGGTGCGGCCATTGCTGTGTGCATTGTGACTTGAAGAGTGGCTCTGTCCACCGCCACATGGTACTAATAGTGTGTCATCTTGTCCTTGCATGAGATTGAGTCTGGTCATAGTGCACGTATTGCATGTGAATCCCATAGGGGAGCAGGTCAGTGTCCTTGCTGCTGTGGCTTTGGAATCATTGATGATAGATTGCATTGCTGAAATCAGTGATATAAGATCAACGTAACATCCATAATCATCTCTGAAACCTCAGATTTTCACATTTCAGAATGTAAAACACAACTACTTTTTTGCACGCCATTTTCTAATGTGACTGGCCCAGTTTGAATGTCTTGTCCTGGACTGGGTAGCAAGTGCTGTACCATATGTGGAGTATACTACATGGTATCCCATATTTAAATACATGGTTTTCTTCCTGAGCAGGGCAAGATGAAAAGGAAAGCAAAATGATTTCAGCTAACCAAATAATTCACACAGAAGAATTTTTCTAGAGTACCCAACTTTCTCTTCTACTTGCATCACATTGATGATGTAATTGCTATTCTCTGGTATTTATGTATCTTTCAAAATTTCTATTACTTTTTTAAATTCATTGATTGATGTGAAACAGTGTTTTATGAGCTACCATTAATCATAGTGTTGGCTTGGTGGGGTTTTGCTCTTACTGTATTGTTGATGCTTTCTGTTTGGATGCCTGTTTGCACAGACACTTCCAAAATAAACGCTTCTGAACTAATATAAGCTTCAGTTTCCCTGAAGACTGTTCTGTGAAGCTCAGACGCTGGCTTTCTTTAAGTGCAGTTGCTGGTACAACTCAATTGCACAAATGTTTGCAGATGGTACAAAGAAGAGGGGCACAAAGAAAGCTTGAGGTAATGGAGTGGAAGAAACAATCTGCAGCATAGGCCTTAGTTCTTAAAGGGTGCTGAGCTCTTTCTGTGCTCAGAGATGCTTATCATGCAGAATCTTCATACACATCAAAGATGAAACTTACACTTAGTCAAGTGCTGGAAGGGTCACTGCTCTGTGACCTGCGTCTCTCAGATAGGTTTTTCAGTCTTGTGCCTGTTAACAAGTGGTTCTTGTTCTTCAGACCGCTGTTACCTGCCCCAGCAGATAAGGACGGTATAGAATACTGTAGTGTAGTGTAGATGACTCTTCACTGTGGCTGGTTCCTTCTGCTGATATCAAAAGATGTTTTATGCTTTATTGTTAAAGCAGTGCAAGGTCCCAGATTAGCCAAGGTGTAAAAACTTTGCTCTATTACAGCCTCACTGCAGCTCCCGGGGAAAAAGCACAGGCCTTGTGTGGTTCAAGCTGCTAAAGACCAAACTGCCAGCCTGAGGATCCTGATGAAGCTGTGACCACACTAGCTGCTTCCTCTGTCTCTTTGCTGAAGGACTCTGGCCTCCCATGTGGCTGCATGTAAAAGCATCTTTCAGCCAAGAAAGTGTGAGTAATGTTGCTCAGCTTCATGGCATTTGTCTGCATAGAGCTAACCTTATGTTTCTGAAGGAGGTTTCAAAGGGCATCCATTAACTCAAGGGGAATGGGCGAGGTGTGAATCAGCAGGACATGGTTAAATTGGTTTAGAGGCAAGGAACTGGTAGGAGGAGACACCTTGGCACCAGGACAGTTTTCCTGCTCCCCCTGAGGGTTGGGGAGAGTAGGTAAGGAGAACATGGACCTCTAGATGGGGAAGGGAAGAGCCAGGGTCCCAGATACGGAAATCTGGCATGAAGTTGAGGCAGGACCAGGGGTTTCGAAGGTGTATCTGAAAGTGAAGGGATGCTGAGAGATGATGGGAGGGGACTTTTGGACGGAATGGAGGAAAGAAGGGCACCATGCACATGCAGGACTGCAATATATGCTATCCAATACCCATTTGCCCCTGCAAGCAATAGAGAGATCCCTGTGTGGGTCTGCAGTTTTGAAAACATCTATTTATTTTGTCTGCCTCCATGATTAGGAGGCCAATTTAGGTTTTAACTACTTGGGGAAATCCCTGCAAAATAGGCTAGGGCATGAATTTACAGCCTACTTAAAGACCCAGCAGTAAATGCAGTGTAAATTCACACTTCAGCTTACTTCACAAGAACTCCCCCGCAGAAACAAACCCTCAGAGTCACCTCTGTACCTCAGTCTGGTGCTAAAAGTGAGTGGAAGCTTCTCAAAATGTGGGCCTCCAATTCCATTTTTATAGCTGGGTTTTTCTGTCTCCTGGGGCTTTTTGCAGCTGCTATAAATCACTGTCATTTTGCTGAGGTTGGAGAAGCTGGACCACTTTACACTGCGCAGGATCTGACCCTTTGCCTCAAGTAACCTTTTATTATCAATTGGCCAGAGGGTATTTTCCTTTTTACTGGCTTCGTTATTAAGCTTGTTCATTCACTCCCACCACTGCTGATGTCTTTTTTTTTTTCTCTTTTTTTGTCCCTGTGAATTTTGTGTTATGTCTTTCCTCCCATGTAATTTCCTAATACTGAACTAGTGACAGAGTGGGCTGCTGGTATTTCATTTTGTGGCTGGAGAGGTCAGGCTGTTTCTGACACAGACAAACACTCCATTACAGTAAACTCACAGAAAGTTTCCTTTTCAACCTGAAAGGAGAAGGAAACGGACTCTCCACCAATGGGTTTTCAAGAATTATTTCTGAGAGCTGAACTTAAACTAAAGGCCAATTTGGTAATGTTCTGTGTAGAGGAAGGAAAAAAAAAAAAAAAAAAAAAAAAGAAAGAAAAGACAACGTACTATTTCTTTGTTCTCTTTCTGCTGAGATTTGGCTCAAGTCTTGGCTCCTTATCAGATTATAATCTTGCTGTGAAAACACCAACCCTTTGCACTGTGCGTTATTGAAAGAATGGCCATCGCTGATGTCCAGCTAAAAGAGCATAAGGATTTAAGCCTTCAAAGTTCTCTGTCTGCTTCTGACACTTGGGAAAACTTGCTCCTGGGCAGGAAGAATTCAGTTATAAGGGAGATAGATAGCACATTAACCTAGTGCAGAGATACAGTGCCTCTCCTCTGAAGGACAGCATCACAGCAAATATTCCCAGCTTTGCCTCTCCAAAGCTCAGAGTAAAACCTGTGCATAGTAAGGGTGAGACAAAAGAAGCCGATGGGAAACTTCCATTCCCTCCTCTTCTGCTCATCACTTTTTCTAATGTTTGCAAAAGCACGCATGGTTGCCAGATTTGATTACAGAAGTAGCCCTTGGTGCGGACACCCTTTTGGCAGATTGCTGCCCTATGATATTGGTGCCTTCTGAGGAAATTCAGTCACACGTGGCAGCAGTGCAACTGGAAATCTCTGTGTATTGGCCCTGCTTTGTTCATTGCGTGAATTCAGTACGTGTGGTTTTAGTTTATTTTTCATTTGTTTGTGTGTCCAGTGAAAACCCTCTTCACCAGTGACCTGAAGTCATGATTTCTCTGAGTGCCATGCTGAACTAGTGCCATGCTGTTTTTGTGTTAAGATTTATGAATGGTTTCATATTTTTTGGAGTTCAGCAAGTATTGCAAATATACTTACAAAACCAGAATTTGACCCTCTGTAATAATCTAATACCCACAATAACCTATGGATTTATGCCAACTGTCATTCACTGTTTAAGTGACATATTTCTACTCACTGGAGTGACATAAGTTCCGCAGAGAGCAATAATTTACGTAACTAACACATGTAAGCACCACTATCCTGGTGCTAATATGTCACATGTTTAATGAATTTGGCTGTCAGGTGACAGACGCTATTTCTTTGAGGGATCAGTTAAGCACCCATCTTATTCTTTATATGCCAATTGTTCAGGTAATTCAAAAGGCTCAGTCTGATTAGCAGATACTGAAAGCTGGTAGCAGTAGTACTTTATTCTGAGTGACATATGGATAGTTGCCTGCATGCTTGGTGACCTGTGCATAAAAGATGTGATTTATTGCCTGGTTAAAAAAGGACTAAAATGTAACTGACCATCACTACAAGATGAGGAAACATTTCTTGCTGTACTCTAGGGCAAGAGTAAAACCACTGCCCATGTCTACTTGATGGCAGTTTAATTTAAATTTATTAGACTGCTCTGGGGTATACACAGGAGTCTAATCCTGTAATCTGTGGTAAGATTGTATGTACCCAGTATTGCAGTGTTCCCTGTGCATGGAATAATTTGACATAAAATGTGCTCTCTATTTTTTGGGGGAGAGACAAATGTGATAGAGTATTTTCTTACTGTTTGCTACTTGGACTTAGCTGAGTTCTCCTTTATTAGAAAGATAGGAATAAAATTAATCTAAGTGTTGAAGGAATAGGAGCTGCAAGACAATAAATATTTATGTCCCAAACTTGACATAGTATCATAAATCAATAATTTTTGAAGATATTTCATTCTTCTTTCTGCCTAATTACTTGGTTTGTGGCACCAGTTTGCTTAAATTTGTTTCTGTGGTAACTTGAGTAATTTTCTGCTTCTCCTTCTACTGAAAACTTAGTATTGAGTTGTTAATTTCCTCTTTAAATGTGGTCAAAAATCCTGTTTGCTAAATTAAGAAACCAATAACATGGAATGAAAACACACACTACATTACACTGCATGAGCAATGTGATTTGTTGACTTTGCATGTCCTGTCAAGTATTAAAATATATGTTAAATACATTTTGTCTTTTCCCTCCATTGTGGTATTACACCTGTATGAAAAATTAGGTTAAAGGGTAGTTAAAAGTTTGGTTAATTGATGTGTGGGAGCATATGGTCAATTGAAAAAATGTTATTTGCAAGATGACTTTGCAGTTGAAGCAGTTCTGTTACTTGAATGAACATTGCAAGGTCAAATGTGGACCAAGTGAAAAGAAAGTCAATTGATGTATGTGCACACATTTGTGCTAGGTGTCAGTCATGACTATTGCGTACGTTTGATATTCTTCTCTCATGTCTCATATGCTGATTTTTTATTATTTATGAAATACTTGCAGAGAAGAGACTGTGTCCTTCTGCTGCTCTTGGTTTGTGGTGTATCTATCCGTAGCACATACAGAACTTGGTCTAGACAGCCTAGCTAATTAAGAGCTGTGGAAATAGGATCCTATAAGGAGTTGTACAAGACGAACTGCTGTACGTAGTGCTCTCAAAGTGTTCACTTTATATTGCATAATAAGCGTATTTCAGCTGGTGGCATACACTTGAATGTGACTGATCTTTTAAAAGCTGGTTGATGAGGGATGCTCTCCTAAGCTTGGGAAGCCTCGTAGAGCTGTCAGTGCCTGGCTGCCTGACGCTGTGTGCTGACTCAAGCAGAAACGCTTTTTCTTTCCAACTGTAGCTGACATAGGCATCTGTTGTTCTGCCTCAACCACAGGGTAGGTACAAGCCCAGTCACATCGGTGTCTCACTGCCATTGCAGTCTCTATGCCAAATCTATGTTTAAAGACATCTCAATTGCTCTGGTCAAAATTCCCATTTAAAAAGTAGAGTGAGAATTTTTCAGAGGGAGAACAATCCACAAATCAGTGATCAACAAAGTGTTAAATGAAGAATGATGTATATCTCTCGCAGTCTTCACACCTACAAGAAGGCTTTTCAGAGCCTGACTGTGCCATATTTCATCTAGCTACCTGCTTTATGTGTTTAGAATGAAAATTCACAAAATCCCATTCCCCCCTAGGAGAGGCCCTGTCACACCATACAGCTGGGTGTTTCAGGGCCAGTTGAACTCGATCTGGTCCTTGGGCCTGTTCCACTGGGGCTAGAAATGCCCTCTCATGGGCATTGCAGCAACCCCCACTGCAAAATGGGCAGCTGTTCCAAGATCACTGGAGCATGAGGTCACTGTGTGCAAATCTTGTACCACTGTATGATGTTGTGGAACCCTTGGGTCATGTCTGCCTCCTGGCAATGCTGCCATTGTGGAGAGAAGCCCGGTAGCCCAGGCTGCCTGGTGTGCCCCTACAAGAGCTTTGAAACCAATAGGAGTGAGTCTAGCTGCTTTCACTCTGGCAGAGCCACCTTCTTCCCTGCCACTTCCCCACCTGCACAGCTTGGGCCCAAGCAGACTCTCTATGGAAGGGTTAAAAGTACTGCAGAAGCCAAGCCAAGGAAATAAATCAATGCCATGTTGAAAGGGCAGGGTTACCAGTGTTTTTCTGGACAGAAAGTTTCATGCAGGATACCGAGACTATACAGAAGGAATCTTGTGACCTAGTTTCCAATCCCTTGGGCCAATGGCTCCTTTTCTTCTTCTCTGTTTGAAAACATACACAGCATCTGATTTGGCAGCAGCCTTCACAGTGGGCATGTGCGTGATACACATCTACATGCAGGTAGGCTGTGGCACACTTGAGTTTCATGTGGGACAGCTGTTATCTTCTACAAGAATAACCTTTTGTGTTATTATCATTGATATTAGCGTTGTTGGACTACTACTTTCATGATAGTTCTGTATGGTTAGTGTGTCAAGAAGCCACAGTCTGAGTTTTTCGTTTGTCTTGACTATTGGACACATTCAAAAGCAAAAGACCATCTGCGTAGGGCATATCTTACCTGAGCTGCCTGAAGGCTAGGGATCTAGTCTAAGCAAAGTGTATGGGCGCTCTCTGTTTCTCCCTCATTACTGAAGATAGCCAGAGTGGTTCATCAGATATGTCAGACAGTGAATCATTTAGCAATACTGGCTGTCTCTGCTGGTGATGCAGAGAGCCGGGATGATTAGCCTAGACTAGGCATTAACTTTAGGCTAAAAGGGCATGCTTTTCTTGCTCAGAGCCAGAGAAGTGTGAGTTTAATTTCCAATTAGCAGTATTTAGATGCAAATGAACATAAAGAGAGCCTGGAGTGCTGCATGTCTGCAAAGGCAGCTGTTGCCCACAGACAGATGGATGTGCTGCAGATGCTCCAACATACTGTGCATGCCCAGAGCTCCTCTTTGCCACATCTTCAGTGAGCATCCCTTGCATGATGAGACATAGACAGAGCTGCTCTTTCACTGACCCTCCAAGGGCAGCTGTGACTTCAGCTGGGGTGGAAATATCTTAAAGTCAGGTAGAAGGTGGACTGAGTTGATCTGTCAGAAACCTCACTCCTGGTTTCCTCATGCCAGCAGTGTAATTAGGTCAGTTAGAGGTTGGAGTTTCCTTTACTGAAGCACTTTTCCTATTGGGAAGATAAAAGTTTCTTCCCCACCCTGTGGCACAGACACATCAGCACTTAGATCAGGCAAAGCAGGGGCCACCTCAGAGTTGGAGACCTTTTATGTTGCTAGCATGGTGCAAACAGGCTTTTCTTATAAATGAGCACTGGAACATAATTAAAAATCTGTCTTTACAGTTTATGGAAGATCTGTCTTTCTCTGGGAAAAAGAGGGCTGCTGTGTTTTATTCCACTGTGGTCAAGTGTGAAAGACAAATCAGGAAGTTTTAGATACAAACTTTTGAAGAGAATGAAACTGGGTCCAGTACAGCTGTCTGTAGAAAGGTAAGGTCTGGCAACAACTGCAGTACACAGTTACTGTTCCAGTTGTCCCTCTTCATCATTTTTATATATATATATATATGGTCTTAGATTGTCTGATTTATCTAGCTCAGGCATGCTTTAGTTCATTCTCTCTAGTGTTGGCATTCAAATCTAAGACCACTTCTGGAGATAATCTGAATTATTTCATAATTACAAGAAATCCTGGGGAGGTATCTCAGTGTTTACAAAAAATTATCTTGCTTTATTGCACTCCAGGTTTATCAACACAGCCAAATCTCCTTTTAGTGCATTATAGTCTAATTAGCACCATATCTTGTGTCGTAATCTGTTTCTCTGGGGTTGAAGTACCACCACTTCCCCTGCCCCTCCTCTCACCCCCCCAAACCCCCAGAAAAACAAAATGGGAAATGCAAAGAAGTAATTGTGATTTTTGCCACTTGGATTTGGTACTACCTGTTAACATGACTTCTTCTAAAGTCAGTTTCAAATTTGTTTGTTGAATTGGAGTTTCATGCTGTGGATAACATTTCCCTTCTTGTGAAATCCTGTCAGAGGTAGCTCCCCTGAGAAAACCTCCCTGCCAATCTGAGATCTGGGGCATAATTGTCTCCTGCTCAAAATCGCCATGCTTCAAGAAAGCAGTGGCACTGTTTACTCTACCCCATAAAGTCCTTCAAGGGCAACGAACGAAAATGTCACCCCAGAGGAGCATTTGCTATGAAAATCTCGGCAATGTTTCCCCAGGTGTGTTGGAGGCGTCTGGGCTTCCCAAGCCACAGATTTTTCTTTGGCTTCCCTAGAACATTACTTCACCGTTAACTTGGTCTGTTTACCCCTCTGTCAGAAAGGTTGATGTTTCTAATTTTTCATCCTCTTTTTCACTACCTCTGTCTTCCAATAACAAAGTGTTGGAGGGACTTCAAGAGCTGATATATCCAGAGCTGGCCAGCCTGTGCCTTGGAGATCTATGTAGCTGCTGAGCAGTTCAAGGGTGCCTGTCATGTTGGGACAACATCATATGTAAAGGTCTCTGTGCTCACCAGGGCTGCTAGGTGCTCTGGTCTCCTGGCTGTGGGTGGAAGTGAGCTAGGTTGCTACACCAGCATCTCTGAGATGCCCAAACCATCTTGCTGTGGAGATGCAGGATCTGGTCACCCTCTCCTGCCTGTCAGTTCCTCCTGGACTTCCCCCACCTCTCAGCTCACTGAGATAAGTGGTACATATCTCATTGATCTCAGCAGTGTAAAGGCTGTGATGTGTGGTTTGTTAGACTGGCTACTCCAGGGCAGTCTGTCTCTCTGTTCCAGTGTTATTCCTGGATCTGTTTTTAAAGTCATCCACTTGAAACCCTCTGCGCTTAACCTCTCCTGATGCTTCACTATCAAATTTTTTGGAGGTTTTCCTTTTGTGTGCACTTTTCCACACATCAGTTACCACTTCTCATGCTTTTCTTGTTACTCTTACTGGTGCAGAGTCATGGTACCATATATGACAACTCTTTCCTCTGTCACCATCATTGTTAACCAGCAGTCACATCTCAGTCATCTTGCCCTTATAAGCTGCAGAGGCTAATGGCATCAGGCTCTACATATTCTTACTGTGTAGCATTTTCTGGTCCCATTTCCTTTCTTGGTTTTGTGTCAATCAGGCGCAGACAGGAGAGCGAAGCAGTTAAATGAGATCAAAGTCTCTCTTTTGAAACCTTTACAGAGAGTAACCACTGCTCTCCTAGAACAGGAGCAGAAAATAGCAGCTTGTGTCACTTTGTGTGATGAGGATTGCAATAAGAATGGGAAATAGTACGCTTCCCTCGTGTCTTTTGCAGATTCAGGAGTAGATGAATGACAATTTTGGTTCCTCCTCATCAGTGAGGAGTGGGTGACTAATGTCATTGTGACTGGTGCCATCTAACTGGCTCAAAAGAATTTTCTGGTTGTTCTCATGATGAGCATCACTTCCCATCATGTGCAAGCTGTTGAAGTGCAAAGACCTCCTTTTGAGCTGTCATGCTATTGGAGAAGATGTAGAAGTACCAGGTTCCTGAAGCAATTCAATGTATATGAAGTATGTATGAATCAGTATTCTAATCTTCCTGTGCAGCAAGTCATGATGACTGATCTATTTCTACAGTTTCTAATTATATTATGTTAAAAAATACTTGGTGTTGAAGTGACTTGTATGCAAAGTTTCTGTAAAGTTGTGATTTAAGCAGGACTCACCAGGAAGGTATAACTGAAATATTTTGCTTTGAGTCAGTTTGATCCATTTCAAAACAGTTTGTTGAGCTGGATTGTTGTGTGTTACTTAATACGAAGTCTGAGCCATCTGTCTGAACTGCTGTGGTATTTTTGGGACAGGTAGCATTATATTCTGATTATTTCTTACAGCCACCCCCACCTCTGCATTACCTAAGGGTGCGTTGCAGTCTCCCTTCTTTACCTGCTGGATCATGGGGAAAAGCTTGGTCAGAGAGCCTTCTCTTTGATGTCAGACTGAGTCAAATATTTTGCTTTGGTTCAACTCATTGAAATGAAATGTTTCAATTCAGGAATACCAAACCACTTCATTTTTTTTTTCATCAAAAGTGTGAAAATAAAATATTTGGCATTTGCCAATGCCAGATTTTAAAGAGAAGGGTATGAATTTCTCAGGTGGTGTTGACAGGGGAATCCTTCCTTCCACCTAGCAGTGGATGTTCTTACACAGGCCTGAGGGGGACAGGTGGCACTTAGGTGATGAAGAAAGAGGAGTCCATTGCATTGCACCATACACCAGCCTAGTGAGAAGAGGGCTTTATGCTCAGTTTGAAAGAGGCCAGTGCAAAACTTATCTAGGTAAGTAAAAATTAAGAAACATATAGAAGAAAAACATTGCTAATTTTAAAGTATTACAGTAGCACCTTTGGGGAAGGTTAAGAGAGCAATGTCAATACAAACAGGAAAAAATGGAAAGGACCTGAGGTTGTACTGTAGAATCAAATCAAATACTTAGTAGGCATGTTAGATATTTGCTGGGATAAGTCACAGGACTGGAGTACTAGCACAGCTCATTCTTGAAGGACAGGCTTGGAGAGATGGAGAAGCATTATCCATGCTTGTTCTGAAGTTGTGGAATAAATGAGGGACAGACTTATCTGGGTGAAGTTAGAAAGAAAGAACGGAGCCTCTTTGACAGGTGGGTGTAGTTTAAGCCGCCTCCTTGGAAGGAGTGGAAAGATGTTTTTGAGCCATTCTTGGACTGCTTAGTAGCCAAGCCCCCGTGGCAATGCACAATTTATTGGGATATTGCTTGGAAAGGCAATATGGCAAAAAACCTCTATGTATCACCATCTTGGGATATATTGAGGCAACTCTGTTTCACAGGGAAGAAGTTATTAGGGAGTTATTTTAGTTGAGTCTTACTAAGGAGGGCTTGCCGGTGCATTTAAAGAAGGGAATGTTAATGAAACTGAAAATGTGAATCCACCTAAGAAGGAGGTTTGGATTCCTGGGCAGACAGTAGAATGAACTATCAGATAGATAGTCTGTACAGACCTAGATTGTAAAATGATTAAAAAAATATAATTGCCAAGAATAATTAATGTTAAACTAATGTAATTTCCCAGTTTATAGGGCAGCTACCTAAGGAAAAAAAGAGTGAGCAATAGATATTTTTCAGATATTCTTTTGATCTTGATATATTTCTTGATCTTGGCTTTCAACATCATCCTTCATTACATTCTCTGACTAGGTTACCAGTCAAAATCTGGGTAATAGAACTGGGTAATCTGACCCAGTCAAAGTTGCCTGGTTGGACAAATGTCCTAATGAAGTGATACGGTAAATAGACAAGGCTCAAGCATTAGGAAAAATGTTCTAATTGCATGAGTAGCAAAATCACAGCATAGATTACTTAGGGAGAAAGTAGAATCTTGACTGAATTTTTGCAAGAACAAGGACGACAAATATTTTTCAGAGGTGGTCTAAATTATTTATTCTGCCATAGAGCAAGGGAAGAGATTAAATAATCCCTCCACATCTCCTCTAGGCGGGATTTTTAAACTTCTATTAAGTGGGCACTTTGGGGACTCCTAAGATCTCTGCTTCTCAGGTGGAGTCCAGACAAGGATAAACACTGTACTATGGAAATCTTGTTCCGGACCAGCGTACATACAAGTACAGCTTTCGGGTTGTACTGAAAAGAATTATTCTTTATCTGCTCTGCAGAACTTTAGACAAAGATGCCCAACTTCCCAGGTTGAAATATTGCACATTACACCAGCATAAGCATTTCTGGAGGCTACAGCAGATTATCTGAAAATGTTTTTGCATGAACCTAATTTTAATAAAGAGTTGTGCTCCAATGATGAGGAACAAAGGAAGTGCATGTGATGGAAGTGTGTGGTGTAAACAGCTCAGATTGCTTTTAGCAATTGCATGGTTTTAATTGGGTAGCAGATCATGAACTGTATTTGTAAAGATTGTTCAGCAGTTTCAAAAAACAAGAATATTTGAGAAAAACATGCCCTTCTGGAGGCATCTGGCAAACTGATAAAGAGCCAAAGTTCATTAATAGATGAGTCATTGCTTCTATGTCCTTCCTTGAGATGCTCACACAAAACTCTTGCTGGCTTCAGCTGGTGGTGTGCTCGGCGTGAAGGAGAGTGTGGTTTCTGGGCCTGGCTCTGGCCTGACTTTGATCCCACATTGATTTGTTGGTGATTTTAGGCAAGCAGAGGGGAAAGACTGCTGTAATAGAGAAGGTGCTTTAGCACTCCTCTCACTCCCTCCTGCCTTCTCGTCCCGTCCCTCTCATTGCTCTCCTTACAGCCAGGGACTTGCTGTCCCTTTTCCTGGGTAGTGACCACATGGCCAATCTCTCTGCAAAGCCCTGGCTTGTGAGTGATAGCCATAAAACTTCTTGCCTTTAATTGGCCACCACTGCATTCATCCAGAGTACCTTACCCTTGGTACAGCGATGGCTGTTGCTTGTGAAGCGGGGGGTGATTTGCAAATTACGAAACTGCAATAATTGTATCTATTTTTATATTGAATTGCAGAAGTACTGATTTAATTGAGTGCATGGATTTGCAACCAGCAGTTCAGCAGCTGCTTCCTGAGCCATCCTTGCAGAAGGGGAGCCTCGGAGAGATAGGTGAGTTGAATGCTGAGAAGTGGGAATCGGTCTAGTCATCCCAAGAGAAATCATCCCCTTTCGTGAGTCAAAGCCTGCAGTCTCTTGCCTGAGATGAAGGGAATCTCCCAAAGGCAGCTAATCTTGCACAATCTCATCACTTGAGATCAAACATCACGATATCAGGTCAATAGATATTTCTAAAAGTACACGCAAACCTCATTCAAATTCACATTTAGCTCTAGCCAAAACACAACCCGAATCACGATCCAAATAACCTCCTCCTCAGCCCACCTTCATTGCCGTTCTGTTTCAGTGGCAGATGCAGCACAGAAAAAATGCCTGAATGCTTAATTCAGAAATTTACTGTTTAAGGCATTACTTGTATGAACACCAGCGTAACACATAGAATACCAATGCCCTAAATTTAGTAATTTTGTCTGAGTCATTTTCACTATGTGGGAGGGCTGTGAAGACACTCCACAGAGTGGAGAAACTTGCTGGTGGTGTCTGTCCAATGAGATTATTTTTTTAAAAAGTCAGAACACAACAGAACTACAGATATGTTTGTGAGTAAAATGCAATTTTGTTGCAGACTTCTGTATAGGAAAGGGGTGGTGCTGCTCTCCACCCACTCCAAAAGCGGGTCAAGTTTGATATGCATCTCTGACACTGAAACAGGTACTGAACTTTTCATGACAGCAACACTCAGACACAGGTAAACATTCTGGCTGTGTGATTTGGAGGGACATGATGTGGTGTAATCCCCGGGTTTGTCTGTGCAATTGCATCTTATTTTCACATCTTCTAGCAATAGCAGCTGAGTTACAATCCTACACGTTACCAACCAGCAGCCAAAAGCTATTCCTGGGCTTATTCACTGAGGGATGAAATGTTGTCTCGCTGAAGACCAGGTGACTTTTGCCACAGAAGTCATTCGGTAAGGCTAGGAATACACACACAGTTTTTGAAATAGATGTGGCCACAAGTAATTAAGTGTGGATGTGACGGGGGCATTTAGACTTGTTGTTCTAAGCTGGTAGCACTTACCTTGCTGCCAGTCTGGATTTTATTCTTACTCCATTAGGCTTTCTGCTTGAATGTAGCCAGTTTCAAGTTGATATGAATGAACTTAGCAATTCCATTTTGAAGATTTTTCCTGGCACCCAGTGGAATAAAACTGCCCCTCTCCTCAAATGAAAACCTAACTTCACTGCCTGAGTTCAGTCAGAATTTACCATGGTTTTACTCTGAATAAAGTTAGTTCTAGCTCAACTCCTGCACTCTGGATTTGGAGTCGACTCTTCATCAGGCGGAGATGAAGCATGTTTTCATGTACTGTATGCTGTCTGGTATCAGCCATGGCGGATACATAAACATGCTAGGACTTGATCCTATGGCCCTAACTCTCGTGAGGAGTGCCACTGAGTTCAGGGCTCTGCTCACACAAACTGGAGGATCAGTTGCAATGTATTTAATGCCAATGAAATGAACTCTGTTCCTAGAGAAACTCCAGTAAAGTCAAAAGCTTCTTAACAGAAAAAGTAGTTAGCTATTATCATAAACGGAGCAAAATGCCAAACAAAATTCTGCTCTGCTATTTGTTCCCATGCAGGCCTTTAGCTGCCAGGAAAGACCAGTCTTATAAACATGAAATTATATCCATGGTAACATGCAAGCCGTGTTTAACTTTGCAGCATGTTAAAAGGTACATTTAAAAAAAAAATAATCGTATTTTACTGCTGAGAATAGCAATTATGACTTTTAAGTCAGCTATTTTAACTCAGTCAGCTTGGGAGTTGTTGACTGGTGAGGGTAAGGGCCAGAGGCACAGCTCCTTCCTCAGAACACTTGTTACTGCTAGACATTCCCAGAAGGTATTATTGCTTAAATACAGCTTGTGTTTTCTTTACCCAGATTCCTTTAACTAGCAAGATATGACAGGTTGTGATACTGGACTGCAGTGAAGTCCCACCTGTGCTATTCTACCCTTCAGGAGTGAGCAGTGCTGGGGCTGTGCAGCTGTTGTGCACATGCTCCTTTTGGGTAAGTACTGGGTTCAAGGAGCCTGCTCTGTGATACAGCAGCCTGGGATTACAAGCACTCTGCTCAGGTGCTGTTTAGTGACTCCTGCATTATGCTAGAAAGCAGACGTTGCTTACAGAGGGGGAGAGCAGCTGGAGTAGGGAGTAGACTGAATTAGTGTTTGGGCTGGAAAACGTATTGGGAAAAGTAACTGAAAGATCCCAACTTGGAGCAAAAGCTGAAGCTGAGAACTGCAGATGGTTTTCTTGTATGTATGATAATGTCAAACCCAAAAAAGGGAGTTTTCACACTCTGTTGTCTGTTTAGCGCAGAGTGGAAAATTATGTACTGGAAAATGGAGCCCTGTGTCTGGAGAAAACAGCTATGACTGTGCCTATACAATACCGGGGGTCTGCGAAGTTGGGCTTGACTGCTTTTGCAGAGGTCTTTGAAGCCTTGAGCTCCATGTACCATGGAGTGGAGGGAGGGAGAAAGAGCAATGGGATGTGTCCTCAGTAGTTTTTATCTATTAGCACCTGCATGATAATGCCACTTTGAGTGAGTTGTACCAGGAATGACTTCTGAAACCCAGAAATTTCATCTCTAGGGGCAGCAGAACAGCCCATGCTGTTCTGGGAGGTGCCAGAGGTCACAATGGCTACAGCCAGATCCCACAAAGTGTGGTGGAAAAGAAGAATAAGATGGGGTGTGTGTGTGTGTGTGTGTGTGTCTGGCTCTGAAAAGGCAGTAGCATCTTTGAAGAACATACATATTTTTGCTCTCTTCCCCTAACTGTTCTTCAGGGTTGGGGGATTTTTTTAACTACACAGAGGTGAGACAAAGATGATACAAGGTGTACTTCATGTACAAATTTAAGAACACATGTCCTAGCGCATATCTCTCTTAACAGAAAAGTGGAGATAGTTTATCAGCACAACCTGTCCCCTCACTTGGGTAAATCCCTTTTTTCTAACAGTCAGCATTGTTGTACAGGAGAGACTCGCACCTGTCTCTCTAGCTGGACAAGGAGGGTTGGGCTGTGCTGTGCCTTTTCCACTTTTGTAAAGCGGACATAGACTGTGTCTTCCAGCAGGGCATGCGATTTGACACTGCAAGACCCAACAGTGCCTCAGTTACTGGAGGGACCGTGTTCAGGCTGGGGAGGATGAAGAGTGTCTGACATGCCTCGCCACTAAGTTGTTTGCTCACTGGCGTGAGGGGAAAGAGAAGAAGCACCAGGCAGTATCAGGATAGCATCCCAGGGGGCTGAATCCATGGCATCTTTTTAGATGCCACTTCAGTGAGAGTCATCTGTTCCATCACCTTTGAAATACTTATCTTCAGATGCCTAAAATGAGAGCTTAGGAACCTGAAGTACCTGATTTTGAGAAGAAAATGGCCTTTGCTTATGAGAAGTTTCCTCAAAGGGCTTTAGTGGTCATTTTGTAATGAACTTTGGATTCTACCTTGGGTTGTGGTGTCCCTTGTAGGATATGCATCACTCCAATCTGTAGAGGGGTCAATGCAAGGCATATTTGCTGTGTCAGCCCTGTGCGTACTTTGGCTTTTGCTCTGGATCTTAGATCTAGTCATGCAACTCTTCTCCTTTTGCAAGACGATAGTATCTTTAGACCTGTCTGCTGGGTTCTTCCTGCTTTCACACTGAAGATGTGTGTGGGAGAAGGTGGCCAGGCGTGTCAGTAGTGTAATGACCTTTTACTGATGGAGAGGCTCACTGGTGCTGTGTACTGGCAACACGCTCCACCACTGGATGCATCAGTTTTGGCAAAGCTGTGCCTCCTACTGATTAATTTTGCAGGAGCAGAAGGAAAGAAACAATACCTGCGGAAGTCTAGGTTGGGGGGTGGCGAGGGGCATGTAACAGCTGTGCTGGTGGACACCCAAAGTGGGGGTCCAGTGTTAGCCATGGGTTTTACCCCTTCACATTCCAGTGTACATAGCCGTGCCTGCAGAAGTCAGTGGTGTGCTTGTAGCTGGGATGCCATCTGCTGCTTTCAGTTCTGCTGTGGGGAATCTCATTAAAAAGGTCCTTGAGCACTGGCTAGGAGAACTGTGGCACCCATGTGGACACACTGGGACTTGGAGACCCCATTAAGTCAAGGACTTTCCCATAACCTTAGCAGACTTCAGGGAAGACCTACAGCACCTAGATCATGACCTCAGACCAAATGCCTGTCAGGTGTCAGTGAGGGGAATTAGATAGGATTTTCCTCTTTCCACCATTAAGTGCTCACTGGTGGGTTGTTTTGTTGATGAGACAACAGGACCCACTTAAAGGCTATTTTTCCATGAGGTTAACTTCTGCTTATTGGTGACAGCTATGGTGGGTGGCTATTGAACCAAGAGTGTCAAAGCCAACATCTAAAATGACCTTTAGGCTGTTTACTCAAAGCAGTAACAGACTCGCCCCCGACTTCCTGATAGGGGCTATCACTTATCAAGAAATAAGAAGAGCAAGTGGCTAGATATGGAAATCATTGTGGGAGTGAGCCTAATTGAAAACATACAGCATCGTACAGAAGTAATATTAATACACGGGTAACCTTTACCTCTTCTGTGGAATATGTAAGTAGAAACTAAGCCAGGAGAATTACCAGGAATTTGGAAAAAAGAAAGATATTCAAAGTCCATTCCAAAGCAAATAGAAAACCTTTTCTTGGGCAGACAGATGTGTATAATTTAACTCAAGTATCTCCCTAAGGCTGTGCCACATGCCCCATGATCCTTTTGCCTAGCTGTGCAGTAAAGTGTCAGAAATCAGTGATTTTCATCAATAGTGAAACATTTTTGGAAAGGAGTCTGAAGTAAGATAAGGGATTAAGTAGACACTACAAATTCAGTAAGCTCTTAACTTAGTAGCGAGATATGCAGAAGGCTAAGTACCAAGTAGAAACCAATGAGACTGGTTTGCACACTAATTTAGAAAGCTAAATTAGGTTCTTACTTTAAAAAAAAGGTTCCTCCATAATCATAAAACAAACAAATATATAATCTCATACATGCTTTAAAAAGTGTGTGGAATTCTAGTGGATTTACTTCAATAAGCTATACTGTAGCATTTCACCATCTCATACTAAGTTTGTTTTTAGCTAATGTTTACCTGTTTTTGTTCAAGAGGTTGTTTTTCTTTTAATTAATTTTCTGCTCATCTGAGTCAGAATAGCAGCACCATCTAATCCCACTTTTGTATTTGCTACAAAATGTCTAGACTGGCTAGCGTGAAGGTTTTCATCCTGGAAGGTTTTAGTAAGATCCTTCTCCACTTAGTATATACGTCACCTAAGTAAGTACTGAAACTGAAAGTTTCAGATGCGATACATCACCTAGTAATAAATGGTTTCAACTTTTTTTTTTTTTAAAGGAAAAGAAACACCAGCTTTTGCCAGTGTTTCCTCTCAAACCTCAGAGACTTGCTGATCTGCCATGTAGATCTGTACTGTGGTTGCAAAGTATCAAAACAGAACTAAGGATTTTTTTATCTACTCTTCCCACCCAGCACTCACAGTTCCTTCCCCCTTCCCTGTCTGTCGGGTAGCTTCCAAAGGCGTTGAGGAGACAGGAAGGGAAGGGACACAGAACTGACCGTTGGACAGATAAATGGACACATAGTGCCAACAAGTAAGCCTCATTTCTTTAGGAATGTCGCCTGAAAATGCATTGATAATTAGAATGGATCTGGAATATTTTATTTCTTGTGGAAAACTGCAAGTTTTTTTGAGAGGGGGAACAAATGCAAGGTAGAAGCAACTGTTTTCCACATCAGATTCAGGAATTTGAAAGTCTTCAGGGCTAATGACCGATTCTCTTCCTTAAACTCAGGGCTTTTTTTATGGGAATGATGGTTTTCTGTTGTCTTGTGCTGTTGTGATACATCATGGGAGCATCTGGCAAAGACGCCTGTTGGACCTGGAGTCCAGTTGCGGGAAATGGTCCATGAAGGATAATGACATCTAAGCTATAACTCCTGTAAGTCACTGGGATGTTCAATTTCTTATCAAATTTTGGAAATTTCTTCTCAATTTTCTATGCAAAGCAGGCACCGGGAGTGAAAAAGGTCATTTTGATAAAAATCCAACTTTTCACTAAAATCAGTTCTCTTCAGCACCCTGTCCCAAAATCTGTTATGTTCACAGTGTTCCAGAACAGCCTCGCCATCTGTCAGAAGCATTTTTAGGTAACAAATTATTCAACCTAACTGTGCCCTATCTTCGCCACACCAGTTGCGCATGTCTTTGAAGGTCCTTGGGATAGATAAGCCTGAAGCTCCCATGTGCCTGTGGGAATCCCCAGATGCTGAAGGGGGAACCCCTAGAGCCAGGAAACAGAAATATTCCAAGAACATGGGTGTTTCTGAAGCACCAGCCATCTTCTGAGTAGAGATGTCTTTACCTACTGCTGCAGAAAGCAAGTGTGTTCCAGCACGGAGGTAGCGCTGTTTCAGAGAGGAGCGTATGTCTTGCTCTCCCTTTAAAATGGATCCTCTTTTGCATATTGTGT
Source organism: Aramus guarauna (assembly GCA_013400195.1). Lineage (NCBI taxonomy): Eukaryota > Metazoa > Chordata > Aves > Gruiformes > Aramidae > Aramus > Aramus guarauna. The sequence continues at coordinate 302,577 of VXBL01003505.1, read as the reverse complement.
GTTCTGGTAGGAGGTGGGAGGTCACACTCAGACTCTTCCTGACAAGTTCCAAATTCATATTATCCACCCCCAGTTACTGCCTAAAACGTATGAAGAGTCCTCAGATAAGGGATTCATCTCTTCAAGCCATGTGTCCTAATCATGGGGCTGAAGACTCAGCCCTTTTAGGATCAAAGCCTGAATTTTTGTTGCATGATTTTAGTAGGAATAAGAGGGGAGTCCCCTATCCAAAGCCCTGTGGTTGAGGCACCTTCTGAGGAGGTGAGAGACACGGGTTTGAACTGATGAATACACGTCTTCTGCTTCCTTTCAAGTGCATGCTAATTACTAGACTGTGATATGACAAGCAGACGGAGCCACTATCAAATCAGCCTGGGTTTTAAAAGAAAGTGGCCACAGCCAAGTTTGAAATCCCAGCCAGCGCTGGGTCGGCACGTTTGTAGCTGTCCTGTCGCCAGTGTGGGAGGTAGCCAGGCTTTCTGGATCCAGGTTTCAGGCTGGGTGCGAGTTCAGTCACGTCTCTGGGGCTGGGGGATATCCTGGGCAGGTGGGGGGGTGAGGTGGTTACAGGGCACGGGCACTGCAGGCTCTAGTGGGGAGGCAGAGGGAAAGCCTTCTCTAGCCGTAGTTCTGGACTTAATTTTCTCCAAATGCTGAGATATAAATGCAACGTGTCACAAAGAGCTGTTGAATATTTTGTCATGAGACCACTAATGAATTTGATAGCCACCACATTCACCAGTTGGTGGAACAGATTTACCCATCATTTCTGAATTTGAGTTTAAGTGAATGGGACTTCACTTGTGGTTAAAGGGTTGGATTTTTTTTTAAATTTACTTAAGTACCTTGCTGGACTGGGACTTTTAACAGTGTTATTTTGTCTCCTCAAGTCTCCTTCAAGTTAAGGTTTTCTTGTATTCTGAAATGATGTGGCAGAAGGCAAAAAATAATCTTGTGACTCATTAGGAAATAAACAGAGGCATAATTGCCATCTGTGTTTCAGTCCGTTTAATCTTTTCTCTCTCCAGTCATGGAAAAAAGTTCATAAAAAAAGTTGAGGTCTGGTTTTGTGATATTTTTGAGAGAAGCTGGCATAAAAAAATTACAGAAAAGAAAGGAAAAAAAGAAAACCCAATAGTGGCTCTATACATTATCTTAGACAAAATGGATTAAATTTCTGACACCCTACTCATCAAATTCTGACCTTGATTTGACCCCATTGGCTTTTTACTGTTTGATGTTCTCAAACGATTTGGTGCCACTTTTCCTTAGTAGTGCAGTTAATTTTGAGTGTTAGATAGAGATCAATAGTCATAGCTTGAAATTGGCACCTTTGGAGGAAAAATATGTTGTGTGGCAGTAACATAGATTTGATAGTACTTCAGTTAAGAAAATGGTGTACTCTTTCATTATTGTTTTCAATGACAGTATCCAGAGTGTTATTTCATTCTCCTACCAAGCTTCTGACAGTCTCTTGTAATATCTTATCTATCAAAGAGTTTTCATTCCTCTCCTTTCATGCTTGGCTTCTGGAGTGGAACTTTATTTAAAAGGTCCCTGAAATTAGAAAGAATGACCATGGCACTTCTGCTATCAAGCTGGTCAGTAAGAAATAAACCCCCTTACTTCTAGACTCGCATCTGGCCTCCTGCTTGCCCTCATCGAAATCTCATTTAATATGCTGGCTGTACAAGGGACGCTTAGCTGTCAGGAGGAGGTAAGTGGCCTGTTGGATGAGGTCTAATCTTCTCACAGGTAGCTTGGTTTTGCATATTGGCATTAAGAGGAAGGATGGGAATACCATCCCTGCTTTTGTCCATAGGAAAGTGCCTTGTGCTTGCTTTCAGCCCATTGCTGCAGTGAGAAGTTGGCTTCCGTTTGCAGGGGATGGTTGTTCCTACGCTACTCCTTGGAGTAGCTACCTCTGGAGTACTGGGCTGGGGCTGAGGCAGTCTCTAGGGCACAGGATTTGCCAGGACTGTGCTCCTTTCTGTGGGATCCCACCCCAGAGCACCTGGTACTGTGGAGGTGTGATGAAGCTCTTCTTCAGGCTTACAGCAGTGCAGATGCTGAATTTTCAGTGTGCCACTAAAATCTGGCTGCAGTGCAAGCGTGCCCTTCCTCCCGTGTAACTTTGGATAGCCTGACTAGTTTCATCCAAATTTGACGGGGGGTTGGAAATAACTTTTTGATCAAATTCAATGAAATGACCTATCTGGAGGTAGGGAAGAAGATGCAGGTAAGCCCAGGAGAGTAGAGGCTGTGGAGAGAGGCACTTGGCAGAGAGAAGTCATGGCAGTCTCAGGAACAGGAAGATGTCAGCCATGGCTTGTGCCTTCTTCATGCCAAGGAATCCAGCCTTTGGACACATATGAATAAGGAACCTGGCTGCAGTGGTCTGATTAATTTTCACATATTTTCTAGGAAAATCATGAGCACTTTTGTTCAACCAACTACTTGAAAAACATTCCCCTGACACCTTTCCCTCCCCCCCCCCCCCCCAAAAAAAAAAAAAAAAAAGGAAATTTTCTTAAAAGATGAAGTAATTTGTTTGTCAGGTGCTCTGAAGAGCTTTTAAAATGCCAAGCACTAACAATTTCAGATCAGAAAAGTCTTTAGTTTCTCTTGTAACTTGTAACCAATGACAAAAATTACCTGGATGTGTTTTTGATTAGTAGTGGTGATGATAAAGCAGTGAAGGGTGGAGCTGTGTGGAGAGTTGTTCTCCTGTGCATGAGTTAACCATTTGAATTATTACAGTGTAATCTGGACAATTGTTCCTTTTATACCACCAGCCTTGTGGTTGCTGCCTGGGAGCGGAAATGATCTTCCTCTCTGCTGGGAAACAGTCCGTTCAGATGTGCTGATGGGATATTCAGACTCCTAATTCAGAGGAAATCGTACCACCAGAAAACCTCATCAAAGTGACCACTATCTGTCATGGCATGTGTAGCTACTCTTTCTAAGTGAATCACTTCAGGTTTAAATGGCAGACGAGGGGACACTTGTTTGCTACACAACGTGGTGCTCTGCAGGAACTGATGCTGATGGTGGCAGTGGCCAGGCAGGAGAGGCTCAGGCTGCAAACTCACTGACTTGATCAAAGCTGTTGGCAGCCAACAGTAATTGTTCCACTGTTATCTTTCACATTTCAGTGTGTTACTGCCATTATTCCTCTTGTTTGAGTTTGTGATTATGGGAAACAAATGCACTTAGTAAAAAAAAAGACCACAGACATAGTAATTTGATACAATTTATTAATACATGCTTCACAAGTAATCCAAGAGCATTTCAAGAGTTGTCCCCTTAGGATTGTTCGGCGCATTACAACAGATGGAAGCGAAGGAAGATTGTTACCAAGCAAGTCCTTTCTACAGGCACAGCTCTTTCTTATCCTGTTCCACAGAAAGGAGTATCAGTTTCTGGTTTTTTTCACCCTCCATGATCACTTCAGGCTGTTTACTTGAGAACCAAGTGGCCAAGCCACAAATCATTTTTACACATTGGAAACCAAGATGCCCAGTTTAAAACCATATCGATTCTTATCGACTCAGTTCTCTAAGTCATGATACCTAATCTCATTGAGGAAGAGAGTGCACAACAGGCAAAGCAGTGGCTTGGATGGTATGCAGGATCTTTGGGTGGTGTAAATAACTGCCAATCCAAGAAATTCAACAGAGCATTGTCCATTTACAGTCATTGAAGATCTGGCCCGTGCTACCAGCAATGAAGTCTTTTTGGAGCAAAAGAGCAAAAGACACTTCCAAAAGTGTCTTTTGTAAGAAACCTGTGGCATGTCATTATCAGCTCTTCCTAGCCAGCAATCAGAAGTTATGGAGTCTGAATGCAAATGCAGACTGCAGGGAAAATAAGAGGGCGACCAGGCCCCATTTCCAAAGGATTCCTGCATGTTTGAGTAGGCAGCTCAGCATTCACCTCTGAATGATAGCTGTTGTGGCAGATGCACCATGATACTTTTCATGAAGAAGTGCAGACTTCTGTAACAGGGACAGACCTCTGAAAGTGCTAATATTTTCCTTTCTGCTTTCTTTACTATTCAATCTCTGGAGAGCACGTGCAAATAAACTGAGAAAGAAATATTTCTCCATGCCTTTCTGGCTGTTTAGCAGAGCAGCAGTGACAGAGTGATAGGATAAAGACTGCTGAGAAGGGATATTGTAGATACCCATGACTCATGCTCTGTACGTGACAGCACCTCTGAGGCCTGCAGATAGGAAAGGGAGTTAGACCTTGTACTAAGGAGCTTCACGCTTTCGTTCTTTGACTCAGGTCTGGAAATGCTTTGTGTACTGCTTTCCTGACATTTATCGCCTCCTGAAGGCAATTGCATTTAGCATGCTTTTCAGTAGGCCCGTGTTCTCCTAGGCACAAGCCCCAGCCTGCTGTCAGGAAGGCTTGGACCTATCAAAGCGATGTTCTCCCAACGTTTAATCTGCAGTTGTCTGGAGAGGTTTTCCCTGATGGGAACGCTGGGTGTGTGCTGAGATACCAACTTCTCAGATGCGTGTCTGGGCTTCATACATCATCTTATAGAGGGCAGTCCATAGGTGTACATATACTCCAAGGGGAGGACTGAAAACTTAAGTTGCTTTCAAGGGTGTGTCTTTGTGGTGGACTCCTGCTGTAATCAATGAGCTCATGATCAATCATTAATTCCTCTCCTAGAGACAAAGCCTCACTGGTGCTGAGTACCAACAATTCCCATTAGGTTCAACGGCAGCTGCAGGGGCTGAGTGTCCCGGTCACGTCTGTGAGACTCTGGCCCCAGGGCTCACCTCCTGCAAGGGGCGGCCATAGTGTAATTCCTTACTCTGCAGCCAGATGTTTCTACCTGCCAGATTCAACTGCATTTGGATACACGCTGTTCTCCTTGGCTGGGATTTGTTACCAGTGGAATTAAGTTACCACGCTGCTTTAAATCCAGTTTAACAGCAGGAAGAAAGATTTAGTAAAAACAAACTTTTAATAAAACTTTGTTTATCTTAACTACAATTTTTACCATCCCCTGAAAGTTGTTTAGGTAGGCCAGCTTCTTCACAAACCCTCTGTGACTCATCTGGGCCCTGAGCAGCTGCCTTCCTTCCCAAGTTCGGTTTTAAACCTAAACCAAGGCTCAGGCCTAGCCTCCCAACAACCATAAAGTGTTTTGAAAAGCAGTGCCACTGTAGCTGCTTCTGCTCCTCTTGTTTATGCTTTTCCCAACTGGTACGTTTCAGTGCCAATGTACATTACTTGTGAGTTATTCTAGAGCAGCTCCAAAGCTGTGCCAGGGAGTTTTCCCAGTTTATGGCACCAGCTGTACAGAGAGGTGTTTAACAACCTGCTTGACTGTACATTTAGGTGATGCTCTTGATTACTGAAGCAACACATTCACTTTACAGGTAAGACATGCTTAAAAACATCTTGCTCGGTCAGGACCGGAGCCTTTAATCTGCTCTGCCTACTGCAGTTTACCAGGAAGGCTGGATTTGGTCACTGGGTTCAGTGGGAGCAAGAACCAACTCCAGACCAATGAAGAGTTGAATGAAAGAGAGTAATCACTAGAAGACTTTGCATATGAGATTTGATTGCCTTGCTGAATCTGGGAATTCTTCAGGAATGGGATCTGCGAGAAATCCCTGGCATGCTGCTAGTTACATAAAATTGCTATTAATAGTGAATTATTTTTAGAAAGGAAGCTGACATATTGTAAAAGTGTCAAATGATAATGATATGGTAGTTGGTATATGTAATGTGCATTTGCAGCCTGGATTGTTAGGTGCTTCTAGGTTTGCTAGAAATTGCAGGTACACCCTTACTGCAACTTTTACTGTTGGCGAAATACCCACCAATACTTAAGTAAATTAATTTGAACACAAACTGCAAATTCCAATGAAATATCTTATTTGCTTTATTACTAGGACTACACAGGTGCTGAAAGAGTTTGGTCCAGTTCACTAGAGCCAGATGCAAAAACGGTGCTTCCAGCTAGCTCCATCCCCTGCAAACTGCCTTCTGTGAGCACCTTTCCTCCCTGCTGCCCTCTCCGGCGAGCCCTCTGATCTGTGCCCAGCAGGTGAGTGACTGCTCATCCTCTCACCTTTACAGACCTTTACCTCAATGTGCCCATCCCCTCAGTAGCTGAGGTGAAAGCCTCCTAGTCTATCCAAATCTATAGTATTATTTGCCTGATGTATACCCATATTGGTGTGGCACAGTTGCATTCTTTGCATGACTGTACAGAAAGGAGCGTCTGAGTGTTTGTGGATCTGGAAAGGACCGCTTTTGTGTGCACACAAATGGTATGTGGGGCATGAGTAAGAACAGTTACGCAGTTTTGTAGAGTGAGAACAGTACGCTGGGAAGCTCCAAAGTGCCTGTGATATCTTGTCTGAGCCGTTTTGTTCTAGGACTGAGTGTGTCTAAATTGTGAAAGGCTGTTTTGAACAATGTCTTGCTATAATGTCCGGGAGCTGATTGTAGCAATGCAATTAAAAAAATGGATTGTGTGAAGCAGAGGAAAATACTGGACTTTAGTGCCTGTAGGGATAATACAATGTCTGTTCTGCAGTCTGTTTAGCAATGCATACAGAAACAAATGATCTACGGGGTTGCTTAGTGCTTTTCCAAACTTTTATTAGGATGTTAAAGGTAAAATCTTGGCCACCTTGAAGACAGTGGGAAACTCTGCCTTTGCCTCTCTTGGGTCAGGATTTTTCCCTTCTGTCTGTACCTGCTGTGATTGGCAAATCACCAGAAACCCCATCACAGCTAAGATGGGAGAACAGAGAAGAGCAAGCCTCTGAGCTGTACTTGCTAAACAAAGCCGAGTTCCCCCAGGTGCTCCTCAGGGGCGCATGTTGTACCTGGCCACCCTCAGCCCATCTCCATGCTGAGGGTCTCTTGAACAGAGAGGTGGGAAGAGCCAACAGCAGACAAAGCTGCTTGAAAACAGGGCTCAGAGATGGTAAGGGACTCATGGCAGGCCAGGGGCAGAGCTGTTGGCCTGACCACCTCTGATTGTGTAGCAGTTCATTTGTGTAAGGAATTTGGGTAGTATTACAAGTCAGTAAAGTTCCATTGAGTTAAATGCATCCCAGAAGAAAGCAACTTCTGCTCCAAAATCCTGACAAACAAACCAACCAGACAAGCCGTCTGCCCCTTCCCAATTGCCCAGAAATCTTGCTTATGATATATATTAGTGCCTGGAAATTCTCCAAATTTAAGTGACAAATGTTTGGAGCTGGAGGATGTGAAATGGTGCCATACCTCATTTCTGAGCAGTGCAAACATGGACCAATTTGACCACATGCTGCTTCAGCTCGATCATGGGCTGGGAATTTCTGTACTGAGTTTTAGCCTAAGAACAGTTACAACAGCCCAACGTACAAATCTCTCAAAGATCTTAAAAAGATGCTACTGATCGCCAAATGATAGCCTCTTAAATATTATTACTGAAACTTTCTGGAAGTAGTGCAAACCAGGAGGGAGCAATTAATCCTTGGAGTAACCCCATTTACTCTAGCAGTTTGGCCCCGAGGGACTAGGAGCACTTGATGTCTGACAGCAGCCCCAAATGTCAGTATTTCTCCCCTTGTTCATTTGCCTGCTTGCTGTGGTAGATTTCATGCCGTTATAAGCTGTTTATGTACAGCCTGATCAAAGTACTTAATGACAGGGTTAATTTCTACGTATAATGAGGAAGTCAAGACAGGAGACAGGTACTGTGTAATCGAATTTTTCATTTTGGAATTTGTTTCTCTTCGTGTAGGGCTTAGCTTTGATTTTATTACCATTAATGTCTGCATTTACTGTTCTTTCTAGTCTCTCAGATGAGCTAAACCTACTGTGGAAACAGCAGAGGCACTGAATTGTTCCAGCAGCTTCTATAAATGTATGATGATAAAGTAAAGAGAGTCCATAACTTCTCTGCAACAAGACCTCAAAATGAATTTTTGTTTGGGGGGACAGTTCTTAACAAAATGATACTGCTTAAATAGTCTACTGAGACATCTAATCCTCTTTATATGACTCAGTAGGTATGTGCACAGGCATGGATACTTGAGTACGTGTGTACATAGCCAGATAAAGAGACAGAGATCAGGTTAAAATCTGGAAATCTTACAGTTTATGAAGTGCATGTCTTCAGCAAGACTTTACAGACATAAATGAATACCCACAGCATCTCTTTGAAACAACTGATGGTGAAAAGGAGATTGAGTCCACATGTCTCAAAAGATGGAAATGAGACATGGAGCATTAGATCTGCATTTGCCCTGCTTATTTTGGTTTTCATTTTTAGATGCACTGAGCATTCTGAATATTTATGGACATTCTAAAATCTAGGAGTACAGAAGAGATGGAGGCCTTAGAAAATAAGGCTCTCACTGAGGTAGCCAGCTTCAGGAATCAAGCTGGGCATATCCAGCTCATACTGCATCCACTGTTTGTCTTTTTCTAACCCTCTGTAGATTTTAGGAAAATGGGGATTTAAAAGTTCATGTGATGCTAAATTCTGTGAACCACTGTTAGCCAAGTTTCCTTATAGCTGAGGTAGAAATCTGTCTTTGTGAGGAGTGTGCACCTCTATTAGCACCACTGTGCAAGCCGTAGTTTGCAAATGCAGTGGGAGGCTTTGCTCATGCTAATTTGGGCTCAGTCATGCACCTTCTTTTCCTCTTTTACATGCAAATAGCAGCTGTGTCAGTCTCTGGGATGCCTGCTTGTTCCTTTAACGAAGAGATTCCAGTTCATACCTTCAACCAGTGCATTTGTGCGTGGGCAGAGGTATAGCGCAGTGGTACAGTTGCTGACAAGGAAAGAGCTATGATGGAGGTTGGAACAAGTTAGTGAAATAGAGAAGTTTTGAAAGAAGATGCTGAGCTCTTCTGGTGTCTTTTCATTTATTAAAAAAAAAAAAGAGAGGGGGAGGAGAACAGCAGAGGACTACACAAAATGATAATCCATGATCCTGCCTCCTTAAAAAGAGGTCTCTTGATTGCCAGAGGGATCCATTTCTTTCTTCTGAACCCAAGGGTTCAGGCAGCAGCCGCGGGGCTGGAGCTGGGACGTTGGTAGGCTGAGTGCAGGTGCTCTGATTCCTCACCAAGGTGGCCCAGTGCTGAGGGAGCGGAGGTGATGAGCTGTCCTGCTGGGAGCCACGGTGGGACCACGTTCGCCTGGCTTCTGCAGGCCCCGTGCTCCAGACAGTCCTTGGCCTCGCCAAGCCACTGGCTGCTCTGCCGCTCTGCTCTCCCAGCGTTTTCCATGGTGGGGTACAGCATGTCTCCCGTGCTGCAAACACAAGGAGGTTCGTGGTACATCCTTGAGGCCAGCAGGCAAATTGAGTAGAACTAGTTGAAAATAAAGCATATTGGCATGATGTTATTTTCTCCTCTGTCTTCAGCCTTCACCTCTTTATGGTTGTGGCCACTATGTTACTGTGGCCTCTTCCTCTTCTGAAAGGCCATCCCTGTTCTTGTGTCAGAAGTCAAAATGAAATCAGATAAAATCATTTCCATGGCATCACTTTGGATGCCACTGAACTTACTGAAGAAATTAGGCATTAGTGCCATATGGGTCGTGCAATATAAGTGGTGCACATCACGGACCTGCTTAAAAGGGTGTTTGATTTAGGGTGCAAGGATTTCCAGGAATTTGGAGTACAAAGTTTTCTGGGAAGGTCAGCTCAAAGAAATATGATGTCCCTGTGGAGTTCTCAATTGAGTTCATAGGTGGCTTGCCACAAGGGTTTTCAGAAGGTGGCAGCTCACCTTTCAGAAAGCCCTGGCTAGTGTTTGTCTGTTCTCCCCCAAAAAGACTGGCTTGATGTCAGTGCCACAGTGGAACTCAGTGGACAGCCAGGACTCTGGCTTCTTTGTGTGTCCATGGACGTCCTTGGAGGCTGTAACATAACAAGTGTGAAATACCTGTGCTTCAGCTCCCCTCTGACCTGCTTTATAATCTTCTTAGTATATCCCCTCTGATGGTGTGCAAGTGACAGAGCGCAGAGTAAGGGGAAGAAGCACGTGCACCTGCTTTAATCGTACTGATGGGGTGAAAGTGATGCCATCTTTCTATCAGGAAGGCCCTTAAACACCTCTCTAGCCTCTCCACTGATCCGTGGGGAAACAAGGCTGTGACCTGTAGGATTTCCATTGACTTCAGGTTTGGCAATACTAAATTAAGTGGGTAATATGTTGCGACACAATAGGATGAAATCCTGGCCCTAGTAATGTCAGTGGATTCTGGTACTGATTTGGAAGGTATTTTAGGATTTCAGCTGTAGAAATTAGAGGCAAACCCCACAATGAAATAATCTAGTTATTTCCTGTCAAACAGAGATTCCTCAACAATATGAGTATTGCAGAAAATGCTTTTCAAATGGAAATTTATCCTGTTGCAAAGGAACATCTTGAGCTATTGACCCGGCAAAGTAATACATGCATATAATAAAGTTATTGCCTGTCTATTTAAAACTTCCTCGTAACAATGTGGGTGGATCTGGTTATGCTGTTCTCCGCCATAACAACGATTTATCCAAAGCAATTTGTTGCCTGGCCTAAATTTTGCAAAAATATCTGGTCTTTAAAACCTTTGAGAAAGGGAGATATTTGCACCTGACATGTCTACAAGTAACTTAGATCAGGTTATTGATCGGTCCTGTATATGTTGTTTTCCAGTGGGAGGATGAGATGGAGAGGCCAATCCATTACTGCAGCTATCTACCACTGGAAAGCAATAGCACTAATGATACAGGTTTTCAATAGCTGATTTATATTATCCTGCAGTCAATAAAACCTCAGGATTTTGTCACTGTACTGTGTAAAGCAATGCTCCCAAATGCTAGCAGGCCCCAAATCTGACTCTCTGTAACACAGCTGCTGTGATACAAGCAGATGAAAACTTAACAAAATGCCATGAGTTCTTCAGAGTATGGTCTGTTAGAGCTCTTTGCTCGCTGGTCCTGTGAGCCATGAGCTGGTGTGAGTGAGCTCGTAGTGAGCGATTCCTGTGAAGACTAGCTATGGCTCCACCAGCTTCCCCCCAGCACCATGCCACCCAAGGGGGAAGGATGAAGGCGTTACAGTCCCTTCTCTGAGCAAATATTGCACTTAAAAATCTCACTGACTGCCAATTTGGTGGTGCTTAATGAGAAATCTGTGTCAGTGGCTATAAATGAGAGGCAGTAACTAGATTCTGTCTTTCTCCTTCTAGTGATGTGGGTACTTCCGGCACCACAGAGGAGCTGCCCCTGAATCCAGCATGGTGCAAAGCTCCTGAGGGAGCGAGCACAGCAGTGAGGAGCTGCGTTTGCTGGAGAAGGCATTTGACAAGCTGTAGGAGAGCCAGCGCACACAGTCCCGTCCTCTCTTTCGGCTCTGTTTGAACGTGAGAGTGGTCACATCAGAGCAGACCGTCACAGCAGGTCAGCTCAGCTAGGCTGGGACTTGCCTCGGCGTGCGCCGGCAGTTCCCCGCCACACGTGCACGAGGGAAAGGCTGTGCGCAGACCCGCCGTGCGCTTGGCGAGGAGAGCCTAGATGTAGTGTGGAGGTTTGCGTGTTCGGATGGGCTGACCTGCAGGGACAACAAATGCTTTTTTGGACTTGTACACACCCTGTTTTCAGGCAAACATTTCATGCAGATTTGTAACATGCGATAGCTGCCAAGCATCCTTTACACAGTCACAGTCTAGTGACTGAAGGATCCACTAATTAAGAAGCCCCTAATTAGGCTTTTAAATGATAAACTGTAATAGCTCTAGTGCAGCTGTTGTAAACTATAGAGTAAATTATACCCAGTTGAAAGAGGCTTTAATTACGTATTTATATAACAGACTTTAAGGACTTCGAAAGATAAAAGAATTTTTAGTATCTGCAATTAAAAAAACAAGAGAGTAACAATAGAGCTCTTAAACCAATGAAAGCAAGAAAATTCAAAGTTAATCTGAAAAGCTGTGCTGGTACTTTCTTTTATGCTCATGGTGTTCTAAGTTTTTTGGGGTTGTTTTTGTTCTTTTTTGTTTTCATAATGGATGAGATAAACAAGTATTGTCAGCCAGGAGTTTATGTCCCCCGCTCTCAATTTCCTAGCTTTTATAGGTCCATGTACAGCATTAATGATACCTTGGCAAACTTTCTCTGGTTTCATTTTTGCAGAAATCCTAGCAAAAAGACCCTTAGCAGCAAGCTTTTCCCCTTGCATACCCTGATTTACAGAATGGTTAGTTGTACGCACGCCTTTGTGAAGTCAACAGCTCAAAAATTGGTTGTACTGGGCCCTTGGAGACCACGTTCAGCCCAAATCTGGCCTGTGTATTGTTGGTGCAGTTTTGGCAGCCATTTGCCATGCGGTGCTTACCAAGTGGAGGAAAGGTTTGGATGTATCTGGGACTATTCAGCTCTTTGGAGACTGTACTCTGGGCTTCTTTTTTACGGGGCTCAGTCCTGCTTCACTGAAATCGAGCAGAGTTTAGCCCTTGACCACCTTTGGGGCCGGAGCAGAGTCCAGTCTGCCTACCCTTTAGACATCAGCACTGCTCCTCTGCCCGCAGCTCTGCCTGACAGTGCCTCTCTTGGTAACCTCACCAGTTCTGTCTCCAAACTGGCATCTGCCCGCAGCATTCGCCCAGCCCTGTTTGCTGCCCTTCCTTGCCACCTCCGACCAAACTAACACTGATGCACTGCCGTGAGCAAATGCCTCTTTATAGAGAAAAGGAAAAACGTCTCTGATGTGCCATCCATTGCCTGATGGCTTTCCTCATCTATTGCCAATTCTTTTAATTTCTTAGATTACTGCTCCTCAGGACAAGGGCTGTGCCTTTTGTGCCTGCTTGCTGCCACCACATAGAGGTTACACTGTGATGTGCGGAGAGCTCAGGACCTTTAGCTGCTCTTAGGGACTGGCCTTCACAGCTCCAGGACTTTGCAGCCCGTGACAGGCAAACAAGGTAGTGCTTTTTGCTTATTCCAGCCACATCCAAGTATTTTTATCTGGAAATGTCACAGCAAGGGAAATAAGGAATACAGTTCTCAGAGTTAATTTTTATGGCTGATTAATTAGCCCAAAGAGTATTAAATTGTGCTAATGTAGTTTGCCTCTTCGATGCTGTCTTTTGACTTCAATGGAACTAAATACATGCTTAAAGTTAACTACATGCCTAAGTGCTGTGGTGAATCGGGGCCTAGGGCATTAATTAGAACTTGGCTCAGATTTACTTTCAAGGATTTCTCCCTCTTTTTTTTTTTTTTTTTTTAACTCTTCAGCGCTCAGCAGTTTAATTGGTATGCAGATGTTCCCCTTTATTGCTGGCAGAGGCCTCTGTCACTGTTCTGAAGGTACTCAGACATCAAGGCTGGTACAGTGGGCAGGAAGAAACCCCCCCTGAAGGCTTTCAGGCTTTGTGGGAAATAATGATGTATGAGACAGGGATTCCTTTGGAACCTGAAGGGAACATGACAGACAGAATAATATGGGAGGAAAACATTGTCTTCACAATTGAGACTGATGGTCTCATCTTGTCTCCTTGTTATTGTTACCAACCAAGACTGAAATGAGCTTTCTTATGAAGAACTTCATTTCGTGGCAGGTTCTATATGTTGGACACACTGCGCTCAGTGGTAGCTTTCCATCCAAGGTACAGATATTGACAGGCTCTGAAGAACCCTTTGGGGTGGTGTTTTAGCTTAAAACCTAAAATTCCTTCCAGCATTGAGATGCATTTTGTCAGGAATGACAGTTGCAATTTGATAATCTTTTACCACTTTGCCTGCCTATCTCAAACAGCTAGCTGGAGGGGAGAAACCCGGAGTTGTTGGGCACAGGAGTGTCAGCTTTATGAATCAGCTTTTCTCGCACTTTATTAATTTCACTTTTCAGTGGTTAGTGCACGTTTGCAAGAGACAATTGATTTGTACGGATCTGTGTAGGATGCAGCAAGGCTGGGACTAAAGAAGGAGTGCAAGTTGACAGTAATGCAATAGTTCTAATTGACAGGTATCAAATGCACTATTTAAAGCAACTTTTTTTCCTGCTGTTTATGTTAAAAATGTCCCTCAATTTGTCCTCCGATTGCCATGTTCAAAAAGAGGTGTTTTCATATATATTAATTTCAAATGGATTAGCTGAAATATCAAGTGATCATTTTCTATATTTGTATTTTCAAGTAAGATGATTCAAAATGCTGTTGTGCAAGGTACAGGAAGATGTCTGTTTCTTAATTCATCCAGAGTAAAAGCTGTCTTTCGGGGAGGCTTTGCACATGTGAGATTTGTGTCAGTATTTTTTAGCACCCACAGTTTCATCAGAAATGCATTTCAGCTAATGGGAGACAGAAGGACTAATACACATGCTGCATGTTGTGGGTGCAAAAATGCAAATAGAAATTACACCCACCACGGGAGGGGCTGGGAAAGCGTACCTTCCTGGATGTGAGCAGGGCAGGTTAGGAAACATCATCTTCCTTTTACAATTGGCTGTTACTCTTCACATTTCTGGAGAACTGGGACCTTGCTGTTAATCTTACAAAAATAGATGCTGTGGTGAAGCCTCAGGCATGAATAAAATTGGATGTTAATCTTAAAGCAGATTTTTTACAGCTATGCACTCAGAGCCAGCGAATCCAAATGATTTTGGAAACTCTGTGTTTGTTACTTATTTAGATGAAAATGCCGTGGGGAAGAGGTCAGTGGCACAGGTACATATTGTAACACTTGGGGCTCCTTAAAGTTGAGCAGATAAGCGCAGCAAACATGAAACATCTCTGGCTTGACACAAATAATAGGCAAAGCTGAAAAAAGCCTGCTGACAAGAGGAGTAGGTGTTGGTGGGTGACTTGCCGCAGTTTTAGAGCTGTTAAGTGTAGGTTTTTTAGCATTTTCATTATTTAAAAGTGGAGCGGTAGTTTCTTCACTCCCTCTGAAAAGTTACTAATTTACTCTGAAATACAGGGTAACCCACAATGATTTAACAGATTTGTAATGTGCTTTACAGTGATTTCAAGTAACAGACGCCCTCCCTCTCTCCAGGCTTCCCACTGTCTCAGCTCTGCCCTCACTCCTTTCTCTGTGTACATCTGCACCAAAACGCAAAGCAGGGGCTGCCCCAGCGTGGCTGTCGTCAGTCCAGCTCCCGTGCCAACAGGTCGGGTGGCTTTGACTACCAGTGCTCATGCAGGTTCGCTTCGTTCCCAGTGTTCGGATGCAGAGGCTGTTAGCGAAGTTTGGGTGTTGGGGACGGCACCCTAGACTGTGGAGTCATTCAGAGGCTGCTGCTCTGCCGGCACTGCTGCAAACAAACAGGGCTGCCTTAGAGAAGCGCTGCCGTGCCTTTTGGCTAGTGTGTGGAAATGCCTAGCGGAGCGTGGCCCAGGGCCATGATTAAGGTCCCCAGGATGCTCGAGGAATAGAGGCAACATTAAGTAATCTGCAGTCCTCTGTGTGAGATTCAGAGAAGACAGCTGAGTTGTGTGGCCAAGGGGCTGTCTGAGAAGACAGGCAGCCTGTGGGGATGGGAGGTGGTCAGGGGATTTTCTCCGGTTGTCAAGCTGAACGGATCTCAGCTATCTTTCAGTCCAGCCAACTCATGCCTATATATCGCTGTGCTGAATAACCCTGCCTATGGCAGGATGCTTAAGCCAGTGGCCCTTTGCATGGATGATGTTTAAACCTGATAGAGCCTCACTGAGAAGGAGCTGGCCTTGCCTTTACTCAGAGAGGTCTCTGGTGGTTTGTGGTAAGGAATTGGGACCTGGGGCTGAAGCCACAACCTCCAGGATCAAACCACAGAATTTACACAACTGCCAAGGCCTGCCCATTTGCCTTCCCAGCTGAAGGTCTGTGTCACCACACATCTGCTGCTTGTCATTGCTGTTTGAGGGAAGAATCTGTTTTGTTCAATATAGCAATGTTTGCTGTCTAGCTTAGTTTAATTTTCTTAGCTGCTGCTGCTTTGTTACTATTCAGTGCATCCATGGGTTTGTTTAGTATTAATAACCAGGGTAGAAATACTTGAGTGGAAAGCTAGAGGGAAATGCTGAGGTTCTGGAGGACTCCAGGGTTTCTCTTGCTCTTCTTTGTTTCCCTGTTCTAGGAAGCCTGGAGAACACTTACCCATTCATAACAGAAACTATTGAAGATGCACAGACCTGAAAGTTCACTATAAGTTTCTATTGCTCTTCTGGTGTGACTGGTATAGATTATGTCTTCTAGCAAACTTTAAGGAAGCAAGCTTTTGTTACAAGGAGAGATGGTGAGTTTGTGCACCCAATCTCTATTTGGAAGAATATTTTGTTGTGAAACCTTTCTTCTTCTGGAGGCTTGAGCCAACTGCTTTTGATCTGGGAGCTTACAGTGTGGGTAAGCGTGGCCAGATTAGGCTGGCTAGATGTCACCCTTGGGGATTCGCACATGTAACTCTGCTTGACTTGAACTGGAGAAGGGCCAGAGCACGTTCATTTTCACTTTCTGTCACTGAGAAAAAGAAATGCTTTTCTACAGAAGCTATCACTTCTTCCTTTCTTCCCAAGTAGATAATGACTAAAGAAGGCCTGAACTGAGTATAGATATGCTTATATTTACTTGAAATGAATGCAGCCCATAACTCTTATTTTAGCACCAATCTGGAACATTACTGTGAACAGATTTACAATGTCTGCCTGTTCCTTACCTTGGCATTCTGGCATTTATGCTTGTTGTTGCACCGATACTTGGGAGTTTAATGAAGCCAAATGTCTGAAAGGTGAGTAGGTAAAAGGTAGATACTTTCATATACAAACCTGTTCCTTTTGTGTGCTCCATAATCATCTTTTAGTTCTTAAATATGGTTTTGTTCTTCTGATACTAAGGGTCTCAGCACTGATTTTTGTTCTGGTATGTGTGTCATCAGCAGAGTTATTAGCTGTGTTACAGTTGCATAGTCCTTTGTTGCTGGATTGAAAAGATCTACTACAATCATGTGTTTTTAGACTAGACACTCACAGAAAACCTTTACTGTGTTTATGGAAGAGCAGATTTAATCTGGAAGTCATTGAGAGAAACCAATAAAGAACTTCCTTGATGTGATTTTTGGAGTTATTCTGTGGAACTGAATTGCACGTTTTCAGGTATTGGACATAAGGGCACTTGAAAGCATAGAGAATGTTAAGTGTAGATCATAATGAAAATGTTAACGGTATTTATAGGTCGGTTGATAATGTCAGTATATTAAATTGATATGAACTACCTCTTTGATTTCATGGGCAGTGCCTTACTGTATATAGTTTACTGTAATAACATGATCCTTGGTATACGTTGATGATAAGTTTAACTTTTTATAAAGTTTGTTAGTAATCCAATTGCCTTGAAATGCCTTATGAAAAGAATGTTTATTACAGAATACATACAGTTGCTATCTGCCTAGTGTTATCTCTGTTATAGCAACCTAAGCTAAGAAAACACATTCGGAAAAAACATGTGCTAAGCAGAGATGGTTGGGTTTTGGTTTGGTTGTTTTTTCTTTTTCTTTTTTGTTACACTTGCTGGAAACATTCATCATCAGTTGGAGATGTGGTCTTTCAACTATATTTATTTCCCTCAGATTATATGTAAATTGCAAGATTCTTCAAACATAAAGTCATATGCCAGGAGTATAATATTAGCATTTCTTTTAATAAGAATAACTTTGTAATAAGTACCCTGTCTAGTGAATTGCCTTCCTTGACATTCATTGCTGGGTACCATATTTGTAGAACTGGAGTAACTGGAAGGAAGGAAAATACCGGAAAGTGTTTCTGTAATTGGAGCTGGGTTTGGCAGAGTTCAAAAAAAAAAAAAGCAAGCAAGGCTGGCTTTTGATTCTTTACTTGCCATCCCCTTCTTACGCTGTTGTGTACTGGAATAAAAGAATAAAGGTGAGCACTAGATGAGCTGTGAATTCCCTTTGGACCAGACTTTGGGAATCTCTGCTCTGACACACATTTTGGTGTTATTTTTCTTGAAGGACAAGAAATGTCAGAACAAGTTCTTCCAATAAGATTTCGCATAGTTTGATAAATGTTTGGATAAGTTTTGTACCATCTTATCAAAGTAGGCACAATAGTTCTTTCTTGAGGAACTGAGCTTAAATAAAATGCTGATTTATGTTGGTGGGAAAATAATTTAAACTACAGATCCAAATCAGTGGTTTGTTATTCTGTTGCAGAAGTAGGCTGAATCAAAACCTCTGTCAACAATTAGAGCTGAAATACTGAATTAACATACTGAATAGTAGCGTGTCAGAAATATAGTCTTCTACTCAGGACAGCATTGAGATGCACCTTGCTCGTAGAAGCTCTGGAAATGTTGCGAGACTTGGACAACCACAGCGCATCCTCGGTCTGCAGGGATGTTGCTACTCTCTGAGTGCTGCACACTCTGAGCGTGTGCTCAGCTGATGGAAATCTGCCCAGTATCGGAGGAGCTTGGTAGTATGGGAGACAGTCACAGCTGCTCTGTTAGGATGGTTATCACCATCTGGTGGGGCAGCATATAGCCTCTGCTCTCTTTTGCATCTGTGAAAATAGTATAATATTTATCAGATTGTCATCAGGTTTCATTAGTGAAGCCCCATAAAACAAAAAAGGAATGGCTCTATAGTGATGCTAAAACTTGGTATGTCGTTTGTATTAAGTGGGTGAGCAGAGATCAGTAGCCATGAAGACACTGCTTTTCCAGAAATGTGAAATATTGTGGTAAAATATCTGGTAAAACCTGAACAGAAATTTGATTACTGCCTGCTAAAATGGTGACCTCTTCCCTTCTAAATAGGCTGGATTCTCTTCTTGATGAGACCCCTGCACCTTCACCTAGATTCCTCCCCGGGCAGCTGCGGTGAACGGATCTGACCACCGAGGGAATCTGGCCCACTGAATTCCTTTCCTTTCTGTGCAATTGAATGAAAAGTGTGTGTCTCTTGAAGAACAGTGACTGAAAGAAATATTGATGACTGCCAGGGCATCTACAGAAAGGGATAAGAAAATTACTCTACTACAACAGGGAAGACAAAGGGGCTTTGTTAACTCTTTCTTGTAGGTTGTATATATTAATAGTAACAACTAAAGTTTTGTATTTTTTCAGAGAAACACACAAGGCTTTGAATTGTATTGTTTTAATTGCAGCTAACTGAATGAATTAAGTGGAAAATCGCACACAGTACTGTGATTGTCTAACTCTTTGTATGTGAGGCTTTGGGAACAGTTTGTTATTATAAAAGAACAGCACTAACAAGAAATCAGCCAACATATAATTGCTAGGCTGAGGGGCAGTTTGGGGAAAGCTGATATTTATTTATAAATTATTAAATAAAAGCACATAATATGTGGATCATCTCTCACTGCCTCCACACTTCATACATTACTCATCTTCCTAAATTTCATGTTCTCCAGGACGTTGCTGCTTATAACCAGTGCAGGCATCAAAACCACCCACGTCCAGGAGAGGAGATGCCTGTGCATTTGTTACGATGGCAGTTTTGGTTATAGGACTGATCTAAGAGCATGAGCCTTCAGTTCAAGGAAAGGACTCTTGAACAGACTTTTAAAGGTTGTTTTGAGTGCCTGAAGTACAGATGAGCACCTGGGACTCTGTTCAGGTAGCCTAAACTCTGGCCAGTGTTTCCTACTGACCTTTGGAGATGTACAATAAAAGCCAGTACCCTAAATAGAAGGACTTAAAAGCGATTTAGGCATTAAATTTAGCAGGGTTCTCAAAAAACATTGGTTATCTAATTCCCATCAGTTTTGGTAAGAGTGAGGTAACTTCTGATTGCACCTTATGCTTCTTTCTGCACACTCAGCACCTTGCTACCCTGGGAAACAGAGCCACCTTGCAGGACACAGAGGGGAGGTAGATGGTAGTTGGACTCGCCAAGAAGCTGGAACGGTACTTCATCCTCAATGCTTTTGGCTACCAAATACCTGTTCCAGCTCTCCTGGGGGATGGAGCTGCAGTTCTACAGCATTGATTAGTGGGCTTTTTTCACCGTTTCCTCTCATTTCCAGGCAAGAGCCGATAAACTGAAATTACTGGGGATAGCCCTCCGAGGCTTTCTAGCTGTGTGGGCAGATCGTTCTCCCCTCCACCTTTCCCTTGGCAGCTGAGGTGATGATTTCTGGGAAGGCACACAGCCCGGGTTCCTCGCCTTGCTGCCCTTCTGGAGGGGCAGCAGCAGGCGCCGGTGGATGTGGCACGCGCAGTCAGGTACATACATAGGACAACAAATAACAGTCTCTATGTCAGAGGACCCGGTTGCCAGCCAGGTGCACTGACGTGTAGGCAGTTCCTCATGTGCCCATGTAGCGAGAGGGCGGTAACGTCCTGGCCTCACAAGCGAGATATCTCTCCTACAGACCGAGAGGCCCCTGCGTTCTGCATCAGAGGGTCTGGGGATGGAGAGGTGTGCTATCCCTGCATAGCTGCCACTGCTGGACACATCTTTGGACTCGCTGTGCTGCTATATACAGATGATGTTCATGCCATACAAACAAATCATGCTATTAAGCCACTTAAACAGTATTTACGCAAATTTAAAATGGTAGGGGCTTAATTTTATTACTTCATCTGCAGGCGTGTTAAAACTTACGCGTCCACACTGAGGTGATGTGAAGATATGTCACTAATACTGACTACCAACCTGGCTGATGTGAGACTATGTTGTGCAGAAGGTGCTTGAGAGGTAGAACCGGGCAGGGTTTAGCTTTGCACAGCTCTTGCCAAGAGTTGCTTGGTATCCCTGTCACTGTTTTTTGAAGTCCAAAAATATTTTCCCCCAAATAACCTATTTTTCTACAAGAAAACACAGCTGCATTTATGCAAGGTCTCAGCTTTTACAGTAAATCTGGTTTGTATAGTTTCCTCTCTCTATGTATGTTGCCTACATAATTACCAACAGTCATAATGAAAAGCACAGTTTTGTGACATGAGCTTTCAACAGTGGTTTTCTGTAATTTAGAAAATATGGGAGCTACTTCCAACAAAGGAAAAAGTCAAAACAAAGCATCTTTGAAAATGTTGATGCACTCAGGGAAATAAATCTTCATTTTTAACCGTGTTGTATTACTCTCTCTCTGACACTAGAACCCATCCAAAGCACTATTGATTTCAGCCAGCTCAACAGGAGATAGCGTAGGGCTTCCCCCTCGCTCTGCCCTGCCTTGAGGGGGGTCAATCTCGGCCATGTTCCCGCGCAGACCTTCGGCTGGGTTTTATGGGACAGCCCCTAGTCGATGCTACCTGCACTGCGGAGGCTGTCCTGCTGCAAGAAGTAACTCACCTTCCCTGCACCCCTTTTTTCCAGCAGAACGTGGGAAAGTTGGTGGATTAAATTACATTAATACTTGTATTGGAGGCACTCAAAATACATGGTCTTTCTGACCCCTGTGAGTTCACAGTGTTTAAAGAGAAGAGCATGGCATTGCCAAGAAATGTGTCCTGTTGAGGCCCACGAATAACTTTATCAAAAGAAGGAATCTTATTTTTGTCTGCTGCGGATAGAGGGTGCATCTCAAAGCAGCCTCGAGTTAAAGATAGATATAGCGTCTGGTTCAGATCACGATATGGAGAAAGATTCAGGTTAATTAGTATTTATTCTGAGCTTATAGTTACCCCTTTTGGCTTGAGCTAACAGGCAGGAGCTGGAGCTCCGTAAAGTCGATGCTTCTGTGACGAGAGATGAACGAGAGATGGAGTCTGGTGCGTGGGGACAGGAACGTCGCTGAGGCAGACTGGCCCTTGGGAGCTCCCTGGGCTCCGTCAGCCCGCAGGGAGGGGGCTCTGAGGGAGCTCAGTGCCGGCGGGGCGTATCGGGTGTGGGCATGGACCGAGGGGTCCCAAGGGGACCTGGAGAAGGGGAGGTGTCCCGGGTCCCTTCCTGACCCGCTGCCCTCGCCCCCGCCGTTGGCTGCCTGTCACCCTTTCTGGGTCTTTTTGGCTGCAGGGAGCAGTTGTGCAAGGGCTGGCCAGCGGCTGGCCGGCTGCGTGCCTGTGGGAAGGTGGCTTAGCAGAGCCCCTGCAAGGCTTTCCGTTCCCCTTTCTTGCCACTGTTCTCGGCAAGGCCACACGGGCTCTGCCAGCAACACCACCGCAGCTTGAGGGCCGCCATTTGTCTTAAATGGAACTGGTTTCTTCCTGAGGTTTCCCCACTGCTCCCACACTCGCCCGCTGGAGACCCTGCTTGGGACCAGACCTTCATGTTTTTGCAACTCCCATTTTTTACACAATTCCCCCCCCCTCCATCAAAATTCAGTTGGAGTTGAGATGTTCCTGACAGGATCTCCCATGTATTTGGGCAGAACCCCTTTTCCAGCAACTGCACGGACTGTTTTATTCCCTCAGGCACTTGCAGAGAAGCTAATTTCCGTTTTGGGGTGAATTTTGTGGATGCCTGGTTCCTCCGGCCGGGGAAAAGGCAGCCCCACGGTGGGCAGGCCCTGGGCTTCCTGCCCTGCAGCCATAGGGGGCTGCCGCTCCCAGGCTGTGACACGATTGGCTGGCCCCTCCCAGCAGGCGGGGCTGTTGGTATAAAAGGGCTGCGGGCGTGGCACTGCTGTCCCGCGACGCTGAGGAGATGGCGGTTGGGCTGTGGTGCCAGTCCCTGGGCTGCCATCGCGGCTTGGAGCATTGTGTGGGTGCAGCCAGGCAGCCTTTGTCTTGTGGGTATGGCTGCACAGGTGCAGCTGGAGGCCAAGCAGAGTATGTAGACTTGTGACTGTTCCCTACCCTCCTTTCTGGAAATGTTTGCTATAAAGTCTCAACAAAATCTGAATTCACTTCTCTTAATGAGGTAATTCTGCTTCTGGAGAGACTATCAAGCGGTGAGCTCCAGCCTCGGAGCATGGTGCTGGGCCTTGCAAAGCTCTGGTATCGCTGGCTCCTCAGCGGTCTGCTTGGCAGCAGCCAAGCAGCAGCCTCTGTGGACAAGACTCATTGCTTTTAGCACTATCCTAAAGGTTAAACCAAGCTATGTATAGTAAATGCAAAGAGCACCTATTTACAGGGATTCTTATGCCATCATAAACTGCTAAAAAAAAAGACTAGCAGGAATAAGCTTTGTTGCTCACTTAATTATGTAAGTTTTATTACGTCCTGCTGTGCTGGTGATAAAGGCCTATTACCAAGGCTAAATCCAAATTAGATCAGGTGTTTTCCATGTCATTGCAGTCTTGAGCATCAGCTGTTTTAGCAGTGCAGCAAAATATTTGGGACAAGCAGCCCGGTTTCTTGAGAATTTGCCCATGTAGATGTGTTGATTGATTTAGCCACCACTTGCTGTTGTTATGGCACCCTTATATTGCTCTTACATATGCAGAGGTGTGGACAGATGGGCTTGGAGATTATTAAGATGGTTTAAAACTAGCTTTGTTTCTCCTTGTCCTGCTCCCTTCCCCTGGTCTTTAATTAAATGACTGTAATGTGTGTTCAATAAACGACTACAAATTGCCTCTGTCTTTTGTTTGCCCCCAGAAAGAAAAGAACAGCACGCCTACTTGTTACCTCCGTGTTGGAAAATGCAAGGACAACTATGAATCTGCAGTGAACTCTAAGCTGTATGGCAGCTACAGGTAAGCTCAGAAATTAAGCTGTTACTATGGAAGGCACAAAGTATGGAAGCAGCTTGCTCATGCACCTTGTATTATTGACTACTTGAAAGTAAATTCAATTTTATGCTGTGCTGAGATACAATCTTTGGAACAGGCTAAGCATTGTTCAGGTTCACTGGACAGAACTGATGTTGTGTTTTGGAGATGTGGTGAGGCTGGTTGGGGTTAGGTGGATTTGCCACCCTGGAAAGCATTGCAGCTGGATTGTGGTTGTGAGGTGCTAGAGTTGATAGAAGTTTTTAGTGTGTCTTCCCTTTCCTTTTCTCTTGTGCTCTTGGGCCAAGTCTAGGACCTTGAGCTTAGGGGCTTGGATTATTAATTCCTGCTCTTTGCTGTTCCAAAGTGATGGTGGTCCTCCTCCAGCCTTTGCACTGAGTCTGAAAGCTCTGAGCGAGCACAAATCTGTTCCAGGGCTGAATGTGAATATAGTAGTCAGTGTTAATGTTCAAATTATTATAGCTGGTGTTCAGAGTGAGCCTTTCTTTTAATATGAAATGTATACTTATACACTTCTCTGAGCTGTTGTCTCAGGGTTTCTGTAGATTCAGCAAAACTATACTGAATGTTGGTAAGCTCATACTAAAGAGGATGTGGTTGAGTTCACATTTTGAAATAACTTTTCCACCACAAGGATTAGTATCTACTGCCTTCCTTTTAACTGATGGCTTCAATTCTGTAGTATAAATTTGTGGCAGTGTCTCTGGAATATATTTGTAAATATATTTGCTGTAATGTATTTGCCAAAGTCACGTATTGAATAATTCCTCTGTTTCCATCATGTCTGAAATGACCACATACAGAATGTATTTAAAAATGAATATGCTATGGTAATTGCATGTTTCTATCAGCTTTTTAACACCTTACTAGGAAATGCTTTTTCCTGGTTTATTACATCTTCTATTTAAAGTAATGTCATTAACATGAGGAAAACAAGCATATGTACTGAAGGGGACAAGCTGAAACTATTCATTTGTATTAGAATATTATGAAGCATTTTCACACTAGAGGCCATTACCAAAAAAA